>JASJUZ010000003.1:0-332748 GCA_037159825.1 Tupiocoris notatus | reverse complement strand
GAGGCAGAAAAAACCTATCATATATGTAATTGTAATTTTTCTCCATTTAGTTTCTTCTTTATAGTTTCTTTTTTTCATAGATCAGTTGTTCGGTATTTAGCATATTTTTTGAAGCTTTGATGATCCTCAATTTTTCCTTTCATTGTTACCCATTTCGATTTAGTGTAAAATTTTCCGCAACCAATGTCTCTTGTGATTTTTGCCGACACGGTCAATTCACCTTGGAAAACGAACCAAAAAATCATAGAACATGATTGTGATGATTATATCGAATTCATAACAACCCTTACTAAGCTTAGAGGTCGCCCGTTGGCCAAATTGCGAGGCTGTCGCTAAACTCTGTGCAAACTTCACCATAATAATATCGAAACTCTTGAGAAGAATTATTCCGTTATATTCCTTGAAAATACCGAGTAAAAATGCTCTATTTATATTTGAGCCTGAGGAAGTATCGATCGCGATACCGTACAATCCTATCCGGCGTCCGCTCGACTCCTTAATCATCGGTATAGGCAACGCCTGCAACTACAGCTATGTATTGCGGGTACTGCTGAATTTCATATGAAGGCGCACGTAACGATTTATTTCCCTCCGCTGACCGAGCGTTTCGGTCGAATTTTTGGGACAACGTGGATCCTCTTGAATAACTTTAAGACTTTTAGAAATGTGTAATTCTCGAGTGTTCGACGAGCATTCCAACACTCGTTGGAACGATTTTTACAGCTACCCTCATGTAAAATTTCTAGAAATTTCTCAGCTGTCACATAGTACCGTAGTTCCGTGTTATTCGCATGTTGACAATATTTTGATTTTTACTGACCACAAAAGTAAATATATTCAACGCTGGAGGACAAAAAAATTTATGTCACACAACGTACTTTGCGCTCCGTCAACATGTTTGGTTGTCTTTGCAATAGAGACGATTCCATTCCACAAAACTTGGCTTGTATCTTTTAAGCACACATACTGTACATCCGCATAATTAACCTAATTCGTGCAATTTTTTTATTGCGATTTTTGGAGCTCCTGGCTAGTTTTTCAATAACAGCTGTAAGTTACTAAGCTTTTGCCATTGCACGAGATTCTTGAGTATATAAATTGATTATACCTGTTACCGACTCAAACATGGAAGTACTGTGTGATCTATGCACACCACTCTTTACATCCCTGTGGAATTCCTTCCTGTTCCAAAGTTATGTGGCAAAAACTGGAGAAAACCCACTCAAAAATCACTAAAATCCAATTTTCCAATCGAAAGTGGCAACTGAATTTCGACGAGCGACATGCGTAGAAAAGGTAGAAACGAAAAAGCATTCGAGTTTCACATAAAATTTCTTGTGGAAATTTTTCTTTTTTTTTAACAAAATAGATGGAAATTAAACAATAATCTATACAAAGCCTAGCTTGAATTGTACACAACACCGTACAATCCGTATTGTTCGAGACACTTCGTACAACATTTACAATTGTAATTTTACAAATTTACTATCTAAATTTAATAACTAAACGCTTCAACAAACTTAGTTTTTACTTAGGCCTTGCTTTTTTCTTCCATATTTCTAATACTGTTTCAGCTACTAATTACCTCCGGTGGAGGTTGAAGATATTTCGTTCCAGTCAACAGAGTTCAATTATAGCTACATTGTGATACGTTTGAAATCCGATTTCCCTGTTTTCAACTGTTCAAAATATCCTCAGTTGCTTAGCAGAGAATTAAAGAACAACACCACTAACTAGCCATGATTTCAAAAATGACTAAAATTTCAACTTAGAGCTTCAACTTCATTAGAGCTTTTACCGCTCTGGCGAGGAACTTTGTGCAGGTTGTCTAATCAATAACTAATGGCTGAATTTGATGACAGATCAGCTAGTTAGGCCAGATTCAATTTATTACTCAGGCAATGTTAACTTGGTCGATATGGCATTGGGTTTTTCCTATAAGATGACTTAACAGCTCAGTGAATTTACAGCTCTTCATAACAATAATTTCCGTTCCTCTTCAGTTTCGGAGCGGTGTGATAACACTTGTACAAATAAACACGCAAACAGAATAAAAGTTAATGAAATTGATTAGGGATGGGGTAGTTGCTGAACGTCAAGGATTACAATAATATCAAAGATGATGGAGAAAGATGTGTCCTAGGGAAAACAGACTAGGATGCTAATCCACTCCCATCTATGGAGTTTTCATGAGGGGAATAGAGCAGCAACAAATTAGATTTATGCTGAGTATTGCACAAGAACTTGCGTTCTTACTTCACTCTAAATGAATCAATACTACGATTAATATTCAACTCAAAGAGTTCTGTGACATTTCATTATAAGTTTCAAGTTTGCCGTATTCTAGGAGTGTTTTTTTTTTTTTTTTTTTTTTTAATCAGACAAACTGGTTTCAAAATTTTTTTCCCCAAGATTTTATAACACATTGGATACATGAAATAACCAACTTGAAGTAACTATCTTGCACTTCTAGGAACAACTGTTCAACAAATTATAAACAGAAAAAGCAGTCATGCAACAAAGGACTGTTGACTGTAAAATGCAAAACCCACTTTCTACAATTCAATATCAGCTTGTTCAAATGGCTATAGAATATTAATTTTTTTATACAAGCACAATAAAAAAAAAACAATGCAACAACTGTAATGGAAACTGCATCTGGTTATAGGTCTAATTGGAAAAAGTCCTTCATCAAAAATTTTTTAGTACACAAATTCAGGCCAATCACAAAAATTCCTGTCACCTATGGGACAAGGAATAAATAAGCACTTTCATTATTTTTTTAAAAAATTCACAGTCGTTATTATCTTATTATTACAACATTTCCGTATCTTTTAACAATTATTTCAAAAATCAGACTCTCAATAGACATATTGATATTTATATCCTCGACCGCTGAACCTACTGGATTAACAGCTCAAGCTTGCCTCACATTTAGGAATTGATTCACAAAGCGATATACGGGCTATATATAGTTTTTATAGCTATATATAGTTTAAAATAAACAAATATATCTTTAAATTAACGTCAAAGATTTCCATCGCATTATGGAAAGTAAAGGCATGAAGCCAATTCGGAAAGAAAGAAAAAAACCGGCCAACCACAGAATAATAAATATCAGTCTGAAAATGATCAGCGTCCCACAGAAACAACAATCGTTAGCATAGTTTACATATCGGCAGAGGATTCAATAAAATTTACGTTGAACATGGGATGGGGTTAAGAATGCATAGGAATATTGAGGACAAAGAAAGAATCGACTTAATGGGAGTGACTTGTGGCCTCGCTAGGTACCTTTGGAAATTGATAGCAGGGCATTTAAGTAGGGTACTATGTTTTGTTGTTTTTCGCCATATTGTGGGACGCCCAGTTCAACGAAGTTTTCCACGAATTTCGCAAGGCTTCATCAAATTTAGACTTGAAGTGCTGAAGGGCGACTGTTTCGTTCAAATCAAGCACCTGCAACGAGCAAGACGAAATTAATTAATTTACTTCATACATACCATTTCATTTACTAATTGGGTTCAGGGAGATCATGATTGGCGACGTCTCCATTAATTTACTCGGTAGCATAGGTCCATTGGGTACCAATGACCCCGATTATTGGAATCAAATTTCCTCATACACAATCAGTATAGAAAATCGACAGCCGGACGAAAATTTCATTAACAATTCATCACTTCATTTACTCAATTTATCGCATTGGATTCCAATTGGAGGCAAGCAGAAGTGGGCAGAAGATCGAGCGAAAAACAAAATGAAAGGAAAAATTGAGGGTGCGAATAATTTGAGACAATTAGGATGAAATCCGATCATAGGTTTTCACATATTTTACAATAGATTATTTACTAAAAAATAATTATGAGACATAGAAGTGAGTGACTTCTGGTAGACAAAGAAGTGTTTCCAAATGCATTAGAATATTGAAACGATTCATATTATTATGAATATGCTTACCAAGGTTTCTCGAAGGTAGTTTAGATCGTTTTCAGAACTGAGCTCAGGCAGACCAGTTGAAATCATCATGGCAAAAAGTGACAGTATCAGATTCCCATGCCGTCTCAAAATAAGAAAAGCCTGCAACACGAACATTGGACCTCGGGTAATGTCACTCAATATATCATTGGCAATGAAAATGAATATCATCGGAAGATTAAGCTCCTTTTCCAAGCTGGAGCTCGAGTGAAAAATAGATTTTAGAAATTATCGTGGGTGAAGGTTTGATTTGAAACCTCTTTCAATCCTGCTTTGACAAGATAATCAGTGGGGCTTACTTGTTCGCAGTTTTTGCGGAACTTTTGAAATTCGTAAGTGGCTTCTTTTCGTTGCTGTCCTTTGTTGATGACATGGACGAAATCGTTTGTGAGTACGAAAGGAACACGCTCGCGTCTGAAGCCGAATTTTTCCTTGAAGTGACCCAAAATATGACCGAAATCGACGTGGAACAACTGTAATGATAGGAAATACGTTTTGTAAAAGCGGCGAATTTTCAATAATGAGAATCAACAACATTTCTACGAAACTAAGTGGAGAGAAACGAAATATTCAATGCACATTATCCCAATGGGAATAATTAAAAACCACCAAGTATTTTCTGTTATATAGTTTCACTATAGGCTTGAATATGTTTTATCACCTGTCCAGTCTTTTTCACCATAATATTGTCCGAATGTCTGTCCGCAACACCAAGAACATAAGTGGCAACACAATAGCCGGCGCAGGAGTACGTGAACTCTTCAATTGCTTTATTCAACGCAGCTTCAGTGCAATTGTGTAAACTCAGCCAATCTGAAATAGTGCCAAGTATATTATTTTTTTGGCAATAGGCGTGAATAATTCCGGCAAATTTCAAGTAATAGACGTCAAAAGCAATAAACACGCAAAAAATAACATAATAAATGAGGTAATTGGAAATACAATCATTTCAACCCGTGGGTCTAATTATTCTCAGCTGCAAATAAATTAAAGTTGATAGCTCACCTAAGATAGATCCTTTTCGAAACAAAGGTGTCGCAGCAGCGAACATCGCTTTCTCCTTTTGTATGTTGGCAATTGTTTCAGCATTGTCCACTACCTCTATCAGTCCTACTCGGTTATCAGTTGATATGCAGTTGTACGAGTTCATCCTGAAAGAAAATCAAGGTTCTCAAAAGACTAGGTAGAATAAAGATTTTCAGCCTGGTAGATATAGTTGAAATAAAATGGTGACGTAAATTAGTTTTTCTTTTCCTGTAAACTGTCAAGTAGTAAAAAGTGGTCGAGTGAATCCTGAAATCAAACCTGAAATCGTGTCCTTCATTTTTCCAAAGTTTGTCCATAATCCGTATCATCTGCAGAGTAAGCATATCCTGTCGAAGATCATCGCCATTCTTGAAGATTATTTTGATATCATCTCCAAAAGAATCGTTGTTCTCAAGGACAATCCAGAGAGGCCGCATCTTACTGTCCATCACTTTGCATTGGTCAACCCTGAAATGACCCCAAGAGAAAATGAAACCCAACTGATAATATTGAGAAGCATCAATATAAATAGAGGAAGAAGATTTTACAGAGGTTTGTTACTTTGCTTCAATTATAATAAGCCATTCTTTAGTGATAACTTGTCAGAACATTATTTGTGAACGTTTCCACCGAAAAAGAGGTTGGTAAATTTAAGAGAAAACTCCACCGCAACTATAATTTTAATCATTTTAATTTTTCTTAATTTTCCAATTAACAGCGACATTTTTCGCCTAACTGTACAGCTGGAGATAGTGTTTAACGAGCTTTCCAGCGAGTAAGTATATAACGATTTTTATAATTCCAAAAACTTTTCAAGTTAACAAACTATTGAAAATCTCAAAATTATTAGCAAAAGCAGCGACGACTTGGGAACCATTATAGCTATCGACCCTAAAAATCCATTGAAATTGGTACCAAAAACGTTTGTCTGAAATTTTTTAATTAGATTTTTGGATTCTACATGCCTTGAAACGTAAAACATCAAATTTTGAGGGGAAATCGGAAACTTTTTTGGGCTATTTCAATGGTTTATTATTAATAATAAAGCAAACTGGAAAGCTGTTATGTTCAAGTCTTAACTTGGCAAGAAAAATGGAAGTGCTCCAAATGTTCTAGGAATTAGTTTTCAATTGGCAAATATCTTCAGAATGAAAGAAAAAATAGAGAAAAAATGCTCAAAATTATGCTAGTACTAGAAAATTGCATTTTTCTGGACTGGCCTCTGAAGGCTACATGCCAAGTTCCCAATAGGCCTTTATAAAGTGCAAATTTGAAAAAAATGCTGGTTAACGTTCTTGTGCTCTATTTGAGCTACCACACTATTAATGCCACCTTGCTTAATTTACTCTGCATCTACACAGTTCGGATCGACAAGATGACTGAATCAGAGCTACCAATCAGTCAAGACATTAGTAATCCAAATCACTTGTGGTACAATGTGTGAAGCTTTGAAGAGTAGTGTGGTAATTTACTTGACAGTGGAGCATCGGAAGGTGGGATCAAGAGGATTGAGAGTTCCTTTAAAGCTGTCCATCATATCTTTGAGGTTTTTCTGCAAGACAGCTTTTGCCTTGTCTCTATCACGACACTGACGCAGTGTTTCGGAGATTCCCTTCATCTTGGTAACAAGCTCCAATTGGCGACTTAACGTCTTCATATGTTCAGGCGAGCCACGACAATAAGTTTCCAGCATAAGGCCAAATCGCATCCAAACTGATGGCACGTGCATTTCAGACCTGAAAAACACAGTTCACACAAAGGTGAATCAGAGAGTGGAGACTATTAGCAGTACTTGGAGCATTCAGCCCCTACAGCTGTCACTTTATGAATGCTACTATATTAGATCTTTTCGACCGAAAAAGTAATTGCATTGATGATTAATTGAAATAATCAACTGATACGTACCTAAGATGCCAGAACAAGTAATGCCCCATTTTCTGATTGTTGAGCGCTCGTTTAAGCAGGAACTCGACAAGATCGCAATACAGATAGCATTCATGTTTCAGTGCTTGAACAAGTTGGAGCAGGAATAGCATCAGATCGTCGTCCCTGTAACAGAAACAAAATTATCAACCAGAAAATCTTCCACTGGTAAAAGTTTTACATACCAATTTCAGATTGAAAAGGGCACGTGAATTAGGAAGGAATTTTATTCATCACCAGAAACTTATGAGCGAGTTTTTAGTAAAAATGTGAAAAATTAATTAGGATTTAAAACTGATTATTACACACATTTCTGAAAAAAAAGATCTCAACATTTGTTTAAAAAAAAGGGGGGAAATGTAAAATAAAGTAAAAGCAAAACGACCTAGTAAAACGACTTACGAGACTTCAGTAAGGCATTTTACAGCATAACTGCGGACTCCTTGGTCTCCATAGGCGTAGTCCAGTAGCTCAAGAGCGAGCGGAGGAGGAAGCAATGGCCACTTTGACAACAGAGCCATAGCTTCACATACCTGCACAAAAACCTTCATTGATGGACTTTGCAAGTATTGATACAATCAAACAACGGCACAAATGAATAATTTGTTCAGCGATTTCAAATTTGTTCGCCAATGGTAAATCATCAATATTTTACAGATATCAATGTAAATAGCAATTTGGCTGATATGTTGGAAGAAGCATTCATTTTACCTCATTGTGATCATTCCATTCGACGCAGTTCAACAGTTTGGGAAGATATTTGGGTCCCTGGCAGAGGATCTCATAACGGCTGGCCCATAGCATCTTCTTGTCTTGTTCATGCATCTCGTGCAGTGGATCTCGCTCGGCAGCCGCACTGAAAACAAACACCAGATTCATAGCTACCCATTATTGTTTCCATACTTCCTAACAAATACAAGCGATACAAATGTCAGGAGTAACACTGAATTATAACACTAGGCCTCACATGGAAAACTACTAGATCAGGTATGGTAAGAATAAAGCACCCTACAGTCCAAGAGGGTGAGTTAATGATCATTGGTTAATAGTCGCTAGTCTTCTGTGACTTGTTCTCTCCGCAAGCAATTTATTCAAAGCATTTACTTTGGACAAAATCAACATTTTCTTCAAAAAGGAACTTGTACGAATTTTTTGTTAATTCCCCCCAAAAGATGTTACTAATTTCAAATGAAAAAATCCACCTATGAAAATTCTAATCCGAGTAGTAATTACTACTCGCTTACAATACTTAGTTCATCAAAACGTTAGAATGCAGAAGGCACAATGAATTTATTTGGAATTAATATTTAGATCTTCAAAGAAACACTCCCAAAGTTTAACACCTTTGTGCTCCCTATTCAGCAAATCACTCACAGAAACGGCACAAACTTCATACCGGATTTGAGCCATTGAGAATTTGGGTGATGGCAATCTAGGGGCGGCAGCATCATTTTCTTTACTGTGCTCTAGAATCTTCTCCATTGATGGGTAGATGACTGTGTGCTCGATTTGGTACCTAAAGGCAAACATTCGATTTTTTATTGAAGTTACCGAAACCAGGATTCAATAATAGCTGAATGCCGGTAATAAGTATTACGGATTTCACGGAATCTATCGGAACAATCATTAAGAATGATTATTAGCAATTGATGAGCAATGCTCACTTGTGGAAGGTGACTGTGAGGGCAACAGGGTCGTCCCCGGTATTAGAAACTACAGTTCCCAGCGAGCAGATGAAATCCTCCTCTTCATCATCGCAGTTCCACATGTAGAGAGTCATGCAACCTGTTCTCAGTTGATTCTTGAAATCGAATACAGTTGCGTTCACCCAGCACATAGGAATTTTGAACAGTTCCTGGAAGTAATTAAGTAAATATTGATTGTAGAAATAAAAAATTGTAATATACGGACAATCTAGCCAACCTCTGGTCACATTGTAGCCTAAAGTACGTTTTGTTGCAAAAGCACTGAAATAACAAGTATTTGAAATTAACACTATAGGAATCGACAAAGGGTGATCTGTACTTTCTGAAAGCCAATTACTCAGAAAACTATAATAGTCTGCGTGTTCTGTGGCGCATTATGGAAATTACACAAGCAACCGCACCAATCACAGAACTACAACAGGTCGTTCAATTTTCCGCAAGTTACTTACCCATACTTTCTGAGTACTCTGAACATGAAAACAATCAAAAGTGAACTACTATATCTACAGCAACGTGTATTTAATAAAATTGCATCAGTCTTGAGTACGACAATTCTATAAAACTTTTTTATTCAGTGTAGAAATTTTTTTCTTGGGAAAAATCATCTCCCTCCACTCTTCATGACTCTCTACAGCAAATCGCTTGCGTAATGTGCATACCTGTTTGGAGGACTTCATTTTTCTCGACCTAGCACCTTTTGAAGTCTTTGATAGTTCGTAAATGATGAAGCATAATCGAGCCATGCGTGGAATGTTGCACACTTTGATGTCGAACTGGAGATCTTCGTCCCAGACAACTTCGCCTTCCTTGGATACTGTTTGTTCAGACGTCTTCTGAACCTCACAAAGTGGTTTTCCTCCGTGAAATAAACCCGCTTCAACGTAGACCTTCACGAAAAAATTAAATTAACAAGCTTAATATTTGCAGATTATTACACTTATTTAAACATTCAAAAATTACGATTTCATGAATTAATTTTTTTTAAACCGCCTACTTCGACAGGACGCGAAGAATCACAGTTCAGCCGACAGACAGCAGAGACTTGAAAGGTGAACTGAACATCGATGTTCCAGGAACTTTGGAATTTGCCTTTTCGCCGGAGAGTGAGAGTTGAGAATGACGATCTGGCGTTTTTTTCTTCATTGTAGTTAGGAAGGTCGGACATTGTCGTGTCCACTGCAAATAAAAAGAATGATTATAACCTTCCAATATTAAAATAGTCAATACAAGACTGAATAAAATCAAGACTAGCCTGGAACTTGAGATATGGGTACAACAATCAGCGTTGGTGTTTCATCATTGGCTAACGAATCCTGAATGTAGACAAACTCGATGAGCGGGTGGTCCCCGACAAGATATTCCTCTTGACCTTTGACCTTGAAAACAAATTCGGATGGATCTACGCCCGGGCAATGGAGAGCCACCTTTTGCTTCGCTAGGACAAATAGCATCAACTGTTCCGGAGTCGTCACAGCCGAAACGCTACTTTTGAACGCCATCTAGAATATTTAAATACCTATATCAGTTTGCGTAAAAGAAGAAATGTTCCCCAGAATCCAATTTTGAACCAAACAAAATCTCGTTATTAAAAAAGAAAAGATATTTGGGTGATTTGAAAAACAGCCAGATGACATTAGAGAAATCCATACACACAGAAAAAAAACTGTGCCAAATAACTGAGTCTATAACTGGTCACAATAAAATTAAAAATTGCCAATATTAATATCAGAAGGATTCACTCACCTCGTAGTTGTAAAATTTGAATTGAATTCTCAAATTGTCATTTTTAAGGTTCGAATTCATGGGAGCCAAAGGGGTTTGGTTGATACGAGGAGGAAATTGGTAGTAAAGTCGATCGAGCCAGCTTTTCGACTGGCGCTGCCGCTGAACCTCTTCAATTACGTTCTTCATCTTCCATCGAAAGTAGTTGACTTCTGAATTTTTCAGCGCATCGAATTCGTGCTGACCTGAATGAAAATATTATTATTTAATTATACTTTTTGCAAAATGCAATGAGGTCACAAGTATGCGCATATCTAAATGAAAATAATAATTTTAAAAAATACTGAAAACAAACCTGCTACAATTGCAATTAATAAAACGGATAATCACCTCTTCCAATTAAATGGCTGATTTGGGCGTTCAAATTCTTCTCGTTGATGTCGCCCTGTTTTTCGATTAGCCTGAGGACAGCGGCAAACGGTTTGACGTCACAGAGTTTTCTCGATTCGTCATGAATTTCCTCACGTTCGGCCATACTGTTGACGATGGAGAACACGTACAACGACGCGTCCGTAAGCCGCCATCCCATTGGATATTTGGTAGCTTCCTCAAACAGCTCCTGAACAATTGATTAAAATTAGGTGTGATGATCAGAGATCACAAGTTTCCAATTCAGATCTAACTCCGCCCAACTCACCACTTTGATGTCATGAAAACTTGTATTGCGGTGGACTTCGATGGAAATAAAGATGCCGTACGGCAGAAGGCAGCTGAGCTCCACATTTTGATCGTTCACGGAGCCCCGAAGCCAAAAGTCATGCGCATAAGCACTATTCATGTGAACCATTTCTGGTGACATCAATTTTTCATTACTAACTGCAAATGAAAAAAGACAATTTCAATAATACAATGTTGCGAGGGAAAACTTATGATTTTCCTACTACTAACTGTTCAGTCGGCACGATCAGGTATAACTTTTGTTGCTTAGATTAAACTCGCGAATATTATTAATCCTAGATTGCACATCAGGACTTAATTAGCTACCCTGGCTTAGTGACATTTAGGTGACACTGACCGTGAATCGCTACAATTATTGTGTAAAATAAAGCCCGGAAACTGTTTCGCATCAGAACATTTTCAACAATACTGCCATCATACAAAACCAAGTGGACTTCGCCCACTGGAGTTTTCCGGTTTTCAATTCGAATCGAAGACAGGTTAAATTCTTCAAGGTCAAATTTGAAACCTTGCGTCTGGGGGCTTTTAGTACTGCGACGTACCCTCAATTCCTCCAACCTACTTTTCTCAAGAAAAACTCCTTGCAATTATAACTTTTCAGGAACGATTGCGCACAATTAACCGATAGCACTTGGGAAAATAGCAGGTGGGTATAGACTTCAAGATTGATCTAGGTAATAATAATGTTCGTACTTACATACCTAAGTAATTCATGGTTGAATAATTGACGACCACAAATACTAAAGAAACCCTAAGGTATCAGTAACGCACAAGTCTAACACGTCAGCCTTGAGATGGTCGAGGTTTCCAGTTTTTAGAGTTGAATTCAACTCCAGAATGCATCATTTTTGCCGCTGTCCCGTCGACAACCCATTCGGTCATAATACTGTCGCTTTATTGTTAAGGCAAGACCTTATGGTTTTTCCTAACGCTTCGGAAATAGGCAGTACTAGAGCAGGCGTATTTTTCACCGAAAAAAACTCACTGTTTTTGTTGAGAAGACCGCAGCGATCAACGGTCGGTGGTCTTTCCGTTGTCCGGTTTCTCAGCTCGACGGATGCCTCCGATTCGTATAGAATAAACGGAACATTTCAACGCGATGCCTCATCCAACATCGGCCTAATAATCACCGCTCAATTCCAACGCGTGAATTTTATTCAGCAATTAAACCACTCAATATGACCGTAAACACGAAAGAGCCGAGGCGTCGGCCATTTTGTATACCGGGCGTTCTCCTTCTCGGTCGTCTTTTCTCCGTCGCACGCTCGGTTCTCTCTTTCGCCCACAACCTGCTATCCGTGAAAGGATGCGATGGTGCATTGTCTTTGTTCCATCTTCTGTCGCTGCTACTCGGGAACTGTTCCAACGGTTGTCACTGTCACAAAAGTTGAAGAGTGCCGCATTCGTAGTCGGCATTCAAGTCTACCCAATCTTGCGGGAAATTAATCCCAATTATAGTGGGAAATAGGTAGAAACTCAAGTCTCTAAAAAGGATTTTTCTTACAAGAATAGGAGGTGAAGAGAAAGTCACAAGTTCCACTAATTTAAATGAGTTAATATTGTATCGTTTCCGTGTTTAGGACATAAACAGTGAATGATTATGACAACTCACCACTCTCTTGTTCTTGTAAAAAGTAATTCCACAACCTTAACGCTTTAATGTAATATTAATTTCGATTTATTAAAAAGGATTTCTCATCAACTAAGTATACCTACATTTTTCAAAAAAAAAAAAAAAAAAAAATAGTAATAATAATAATAAATAAATAAATAATTTTAAAAAACATGATTTTGGCTGTAAGTACCTTTAGCTTAGGTACTGTCGGTATGTACCTACTGGATAAATATTTTTCACAAGTCCATCATTGCAAATTTAGATTGATAGTTTCTTCAAATTAGAATTTTTTTTTTATAACTTTTGATTCTATTTCAAAATACTAGAATAAAAAAAAGGAGAAAAACTCTATTACTATTGAATATTTTTAATTTCTCATAAATTAACTAATATGTCCTTTTAAAAGTACGTTGAGGTTACATTTTCATTAGGTTATGTTTGTTCGTACATGCGTTCGCTGTTCGCTCCTGAATTGGGACTTAGATGTTTATTGTTTGAACTTGTGCGGCAAATGTAGTTATAAATTGACCACTACTCAATAGTGATTTACTTTCAGTTGGAATTTAACTTGACCCGATCAAGAAAAATCAGTTTTTATTCATTTAGATAAATGTTTGCTTTTGATTTCACATAGATCTACAACTTTGTCATCGACTCGGTTTCGAGAGCTTGAATTTGTTGTGAAGGTTCTTTTACTATTTTACGAATCGTGAATATGGAAGTGGAAGATGCTGATGTCAATGGCTGGACTGGTAGGCCGATCAAATGTGAAATCAATGCTCTCAGCAAACCCGAAGGATCGTGCATTCTCTCTCAAGGTAATGCCATCTCTGCCCCAGAGACCACAAGAGCGACCTCAATTTTCGTTGCTATCTATTAAAATAATTATATTGCGGAGTGGAATAATTATTGAGTGATTATTGGTCGGTCAGGTACTTCTGAATATGGTCATGTAGAACGTCTTAACTCTTCTTAATTGGATATCTACATTCGGGATAAACGCCCCGTAATTTATGTCCTTTATTTATTTTCAGGTGGCACTGTCGTAATGGCAGCACTTTATGGCCCACACGAAATCAAACATGGGAAAATTCAAACGGAGGAAACGGCCGCTTTCCAACTTAGCTACAGGTCGAAAAGAGGCCCTCCAAGTGAGAAATAATAGTTTTACCTCGTTGATACGTAGATGAATTCATACCCCATACTTATGAGTTCAATTCATGCAGCATAATTATCTAGTGCATACGTTTATATTAATACTATCCTCCACTGCTTGCCCAAGGGAACCCCTATTCCATTCCGTTCAATTCTCACTCTCAAACACAAGAGCTTAGAGACAGTAGTCTGCTAGGAGCGCTCATCGAACTTCTTATCACTAACGGCCTAATCGCTGTTAGGTTAGTCAATCGAGGCGGTGTGGCCTAGTTGTAAAATTTTGGGACTCAAATCCAAGGGTGAGCGTATTTTTTTCCATCTAAAGTTGGCAGCTCCGGTTCAATTGATATCGGGTCGAGGGGCATAGCAAGTTTTAGTTTTGGCGAACTTTTTTCATTTGAATATAAACTTGTGTTGCTCCGTTGGAGTCTAACTCAGGCGTGTTACTGATACACAGTTCGGATTGGACTGATACCTGATTTTTTCCTCTTGCGGATCAATTTTCTATTATTAATGATGATATTTGAATGATTGCCTTTTATGAAAATCGGTCGGAGTAGGAATTACTAATCAACTTCTAGAAGTTCCTAGAGCAAATGTACTAACTACTGTGTCAAATGTCTCTAAGCTCTCCCCTCCCAAACTGCCTCCTCCATGACTAGGCTCATTCGTCTGGACACAATGTGTCACTTGACATATTATGTCATAATATGTATGCTATGTTTCACAATCATTACCAAATCTTCAGCCCTGTTACAAACGTGTATTCGAACCTTTCAGGTAACGAGTCCCGGTCACAGGAAGAGCTAATAAAAACTGCGTGCGAGTCAGTCATGTTCGCTCGGAATTTCGCTCGACATGAATTGACATTAGTTGTTCAAGAACTGCAAAACACCGGTGGTGTTAGTGGCTTTATGTACAGATCTAGCAAAAAACGTTTTGTTCTCTTATTATTGTTTAGTTTGCATGTTTACTTTTTCTCCTCACTCACTGCATTTCATTTGCAGATTCTAAGCTGTGCAATTAATGCAGGATGTTTAGCTATGATCAATTCCGGTGTTGACATGCAGTATTTAGTACTAGCTGTCACTGCCTGCCTCTCTATTGATGGAGAAATTATCGTTGATCCCGATAACGATCAACTGATGGTAAGTTCCTCTTTGAATAAGTGTACCTTTAATCACCACTTCGACTAGGTAGAGATGCCGAATAACTATCCTGGGTGAAACTTTTTTCATTCATTGGAGGTGAAGAATATTTTTGGTCTTTTAATTGTTAAAAATAACCAACGAATGTTTTTTGTTGGTTTTCACATCTCATCAACATAACATTTATTTTATTTTTCAAGATTTATTACTCATTTTAAAAAGTTATTTGTCTACTTGTTGTGACAGTAGGTATAATACGTTAACTTATACTCTTTGTCTGTTTACTAGTGTTGACTCAATTGTGTGATAATTTTCTAGGCGGCTAAGATGTCGATGGACGTGGCGTTCGATAGCGAATCGTTCAACGTGATTATGGTAAGCAGCCAGGGTTCAAGTTCAGCCGAAGAGTATCAAAACATTATCGGCAAGTGCCGTGAGTCAGCTAAATATATTAAAGAGTATTTCCATTCTATAGTAAAAAAATATTCGGCCGCGTTACTATGAGTTGTAAACGAGACTATTTCGTGTCAGATATTTGTTTCGTTTTATAATATTTTATTCGTTGCCTAAAAGAGGATTGATTGGTTGAGGTTTTATTTCATCAATAAAAACCTGGTCAACTGACTGAATTATTCTATTGATATTACCTACCAAAGCAGGTGAATATTGAATAGCTCCAAGGCTTGAAATGACTGTTTTGTCCTCGAATTTGTCTGCAGTCGATGTAAAATCAACTGGAGATATCATTCTTCACTTTCACTTCGTATCATTTTATTATTCATTCCGATTGCTGCGTTTTTTCTACCAGGATGTTAAAGGATGAACAGTAAAAAATACGTTCTCAGTTTTTCCAGGTACTTTAATATTTATAATATTGGTATATTATGTAAACCAATGTACTCATGTATACCTACTGTTAACTTTTATGACGAAAAGAAAAAAAAATTGAATATTACTGTACATCATGCCGGTAACCATTCCAACTTTTGGTACACAAAAGAATTTGAAAGTATAATAACGAAAGTACATATTGGACACAAAAGAAATGTACACAATAAATTATTCGATTAGAAAGAAATAATATCAACGTCCTGGTTTTGAGCGTTGAAAAGCGAACAAAAAAGTGAACAAAAACTGCCATCAGACGGTAGACACGTCGAGACGAAAAATAGGTACGTGTAGTACCGTATTTATACAAAAACAAAAGAAAATATATCGATCTCTACCAGTACTCATTGGGCAGGGAATCAAATTTTCTCTTCCTTTTTTTTCAAATCGTCATTATTGTGATAAATAATTTTCTCCTCAACGAAATTCATTGAAAATTGTCAAAAACGCTACAGCTACCACTCATGCCGCTACCGAGATAACGCTCAATAATCTTTAAATTATATCTCAGCAGCCGAATTGCATAAATATCACAGTTTTATGTTGTTAATTTGTGTACGTTTTGTTCTTCAGGGAAATAATGGCGTTAAAAAATCGTGCGCAACGTTGCAGTTTGTGTCGCCGGGAATATTTCTTGTCGAACGATTATTACTATGCGTTCTGAAATTGAGGGAAACGAACAATTTGCTGCAGAAAAGGAAGAAAAAAATTCGTTGTCAAAATCAACATTATTAATATCAGGGATTGTTTATATATCTTAGCTTAGTCCAAGAATAAAAATCTTACTGCGGGTATCCACACAAAAAGCGATCAACTTCTAATCATCTAAACAGTGAGATTTTAAAAAAATTCAATTTTTCTGCTTTTTACTTTTTTTGTTTTTTTTTATTAAATAATTTTTTTTATATATTTTTTTTTATAAAATGTTACAATCAGGAAAGACAAGGCCTTCTAAAAGGTATAAAAAGCTTTTTGTCGTGATACAACTGAACGATGAACTAGTTTGTTCAATTTATTGATGAATCGACTTCATTGTTTTCATTAATTGTCAAAATAATCGAATAAATATTGATCGGAAATGAACCCGAAAAAACCAATAGGGCGAGCAGGAAAAATCGTTGTAAAATCAAAATCGATTGTACTAAAGAGCTTTTTCTGTGGCTTGAAAACAAGATTGTTTTAAGTTATTAAGCAGTCTTATTATACTCCCCTCCTCAAACTAACGATTTAATATCACAATTAAATTTATAAATAATAAAATCAAATTCAATCGGAACAACAAAAACAATGAATTTCTGCTCACCCTTCAAAAACCATTTTTTCCTTTTGTGTGATAACTCAACTTTTACATTATAAATTTCAATTTTTTCCCGTAATACGTTCGTATTTTTTCTTCAAAATTTTTTAATTTTTTATTTTATTACTAGTATTTTTTTTATTTGTTGAAAAAAATTTGTCCCAAAGTCCAAACGGGGAGGAAGTGTCCTCAATATATAAAATATATCTATGCGTTTACATTTAATAAAATAATACTCATCTAAAATACACTCGCTCCCTGGGCACTTTCAACTGTTAACAAATAGACATATATTTCTCGTAAGGGTTTTCACTCAAAAAAGTTAAAAACTCGAGATGGGAGAGTGCCGTCGATCTAAAATTGCTTGCTCGCTCGAATCGAAAACAGTTCGAGGAGTTGATTCTCGCAACTAATTGCACATTCGAGTTGTAACGAAAAATAATAATTATTTAATCATTACGGCTTGATCGAGCCGGCAGGTATCTACAGAAATCTATATACAACGTGTGAGAACAATTTACCGTGCATTGCCCAATTTTATAGGCGAGAGTGTTAACAATTGTACATTATTTACGAACATCATAATACATTCTGTTCAAATGTATTTTATAGGATCATCTTTTTCTTTCATCATCTCTCTGTACAAAGATCATTTGACAATTGTGGGCGATTTTGGCTATCCTCGGCTCTTGGCATATCGGTTGGACTAAGTACCAATTGCGATGCGCAATTTACAATTAAAAATCCATTTATGGTGATTATTGTGTGACACCAATGGAAAAACGTGACACGAGTTGCAAACGGTGGAAATCCGATTTAGTTGAATTTTCATCAGCGAACTCTCGTCGCCAAGCTGGATTTACGAAATTTCTATATCTCATAGGCAATTTATTCGTTTATAGTTTCCTCCCAAGAATGTGAATGAATAAGTTGGAGAACAAAAATATTTGTCCCGATCGAGCGATTTTTGGCATATTACGTCATTCTTTGGCTATGATATTCGACGCCTCGTAGATCCTAAACGTGCTAATAGTTAGAGAATGGTGTTTTTTTAGATTCCAAGAAAATCCCGAGTTTCTGAGAAAATTATCGGAGCGGTTCATATTGCAGTTTGTTTGCAACACGTGTCACATTACTAGCGAAAAAATAACAATTTCCTCTCGAGATACGAGGAAAACTAGCTGCTGCAGACTGACCTCTGAATTCGAAATGGTCGCCGTCTAATCGTCTTCCAACGATTTTACAGCCGCCCATAACTACAGGTAGGCCAAATCCTAAACTGGACGATGAAATACCGTCTAGTGCAGCAAATCATATGCTCTTCGAATATCACCGATATTTCCTCCCGTGAATAAACTTTGTTCGCCGTCGAACGTGGAAAAAACCCCTACGCAAGGTTTGAAAGACTATTTTTCGAACCAAGACTAAATTTGGCTCGGGTACCTACAATCGACCTCAACAAACACGAAATTTATAGGCACATACTAGTAAAAATTGTCTGCAATCACCCACAATATGTCATTTTTACAACGAGAATCGATTCAATGACAACGAAATCGACTTTATTTAAACTAGTGACTCGGATAAGGCATTATGTGCTATGTTTCGAGCGAGGCTATCAGACTATGGTAGACGACCGATTGCAGTTCGTTGAACATGGACGAATGGCCGCACGAAAAGGTGGATTCTTTGAGACGATCAGCCGCGCTCGGTTCTGGTTCGCATCTTGCTCTCTTCGGATCCGTAGGACCCGAAGAATCGAGGTCGACGACGTTGATTTCGTCGTCGTCGTCGTCTATCGACGTCAACATGCGCGGCGTCAAGGGCATGTAAAATTGACTGAGCACCGCGTGGACGTCGCTTTCGTCGACCTCTTCGATAGAACGTTTCCGAGATTCGAGCGTCCGTCGGCCATTAACGACCGGCGACGACTCGTCGTCTTTCTTGTTGCCGGGGAGGTTCGTGATGTCCGCCAGTTGGTCGGCGCTTCGCAACGGTTCGACAATGTCGGCGTCTTTCAAAAAGTCGGACGCGAAACACCTGAGAAAGAGAAAAAAAATGAAAATTTCAGAAAAATTGTTGGAATATTATGAATGAGAGTATTGAACGAGACGTGAGGGAGGACATTTGTTAGCAGACAATTGGCTGAGAATTAGCAGAGATTATGAGCGTAGTATTTAAAATTATTGTCACTTTTGGCGTATTTTTAACGGGTTGGAAAAATATTTGCAGTTTCCGTTGGTAGAAAATGATATATACTGAACGTCTTGGTCTTGATGGTATTGATGAAGCATTTCGAACGATTTGCTAAATCAATTTGGTTCTGATTTAATTGGTTAAGTAATCAAATTAATGTCAATCTTTGAGTAAGTAAGTACTGTATTATTATAAGCAATAAGATCAAATTGAAAACGGTGTGCGTGTTTAATTTGTTTATCCTTTTGTTACTTTCTTCAGTATTGATTTGGTACTTGAATAAATTTTTAAAAAGAATTAACTATTCGTCGTTTCAGGCATTTCTCTAATTCGGCAGATTTCGGGTAACATGAACAAATACTCACTCGACGGACTGCTGTTTTTGTAGTTTCTCTTCCCGCGCTTCCTTCTGCAACCGTTTCATCGTATTATTGATTAGCACGGATCGCCTTAGGCTGCTCTCGGGATCTTCGATCTTCTTTAGCTTGTTGATCGATATCTTCAACACTTTCCGACGCTCCTCTTTGGCCCGATATTTGGCCGAGATCATCGTCGGCCGACTCCGGCAGAAGCTGGTACCGTAGCTCCGGCCGAACATGTCGTCGTCATCGTCCGTACCGAAACTCTTGTTTTGATCCGAGAGATGGTTGTTGTTCGTTGACAGGTGGTTGTTGTTCAGCGTGTTCTGGTTGTTGTTGGATTTCATGCCGGCGGTGGAAACCAGCGCCGCTCGGCTTTTCGGCTCGTCACCTCCGCCTCCTGGAACACGCAATTTTAACAACGCCGTTGTATTATTTTGCTAGAGAAACGAGCGAATGAAAACGAAATGCCGGCAGTTTCGAAAACCGTCATTTCGTAGCAACTATTTCAGCAACAATTTTTCCCGTTTGGCAATTGAAGCCGAGGAATAATTTATGAAAATTGCTCGCGGGAATGATTCTTTTACACGTCGCTTGTTTGTCTGTGATACTATTGTTGGTAATTCGACAGCGATTGTTCGAAATGAGGTTTTTTATCCCTGTAAATGGGATGTTTTACTTTTCAAAAAAAAGTAGAATCCAAATTCGGCTACTGTCCGTTTGCGGTTGGCATTTTTCTGAGTGCCGAGTGTGTCGAGGTTTCTTAGAAAAAATAATTTTTGGGCCAAATATTGACTAGATTTTAAGCTAGCGTATTTATTGCGTATTTTTGAAAGTATTAGGTGGTTTTTGGACGATTTTTAGAAAGGCGTATTTTTGAAAATTGTATGAGGAAGGAAATCGTGTAAATCTCGATGAAATGTTCGCTAAACGCTTTAATTATCTACGTTGTTGAATTAATTAAGTAATTTGAAGAAAAAAATAATTCGACCTGTCATTATAATTAAAATAATTTGCTTGAATTCATTTTTTGCTATATCAATACGATTTTACTCCTTTTTTCTACTTCCCTCATTCAATTTATATTATTCGAATATAATGTCGGGGTTTTCGAAGATCACACACCAAGTTCACGAGAGTGGAAAGCAAGATTCCGTTTCTTTCGGTACATCTCACTCGTCGGAAGATAATTTATCTCGCGCCGCGGAGTCAAAGCTCTTCCGCCCTTTACTCCATCCTCTCTCTTTACTCTGTCATTACGGTGATTAACTTTTCCGCCGTGACCATTATATCGGAGCGTCTACACCGAGGGCGGCTGTCTTTCGAGTGCTTACGTTTACGTGACCGACGGCTCGTATCCTTGTTAGTTCAGTGGTTCGCCGCTAGATCGCAGGGCGCTCCTCAGTCTAAGATTCGTCGTGATTTGATTTCGCACGTGAGCACGAGCTCGGCTAACTTCACGGCAAGGACAAGCGGTCACGAGACTCCGATACGTTTCAAAACCAGCTTCGACAATAGGTTCGTTTTCTTTGTTCGCTTCAACACGTTATCCTTCATTATCGTAGCAATTTTCGTCGAAATGGTCGCCTAATTGTTTGTCAAATTTAAAGCAGATAATTGCACTATTTCAATATTCTGCTCGATTAAATTAAATATAAATATGAGATAATGTTCGGAATTTTTCATTCTCATATGCTTGATAGAATAAATAAAATATTATCATGAAATGAAACGGTTTTTAAGTCTTTTAAATTTCGTAAATTCAAGATGGATGTTATTTATTTATACTGAATACAGTAAAATTTCCTAGGGTAATAATCGGAGGGGGATATGTGAAGTAATTTTAATTAAATAATGAGTTTATTACAACTGAATTAATTATAAATATTACGATTATCTTACGTACGAGAATTGTTTTTTAGGCACTTGAGATTTTCTTTTTTTATCCAGGACCACCAAGGTTTTTATTATTACTATTCTTTATTCAGAGAGTCAGTCGTATGGATTGTCTCTCCCTCAAGACCAAGACACAAATAATATGACTTGATGCTCTATTCTTGTGCCTATTGAGAATAGGTACCTAGGCTATTGTAATATTGAATCGTGTTCTCAAGATTATAAGAACTAAACAAGTCTCTTAAATATCAGTGAATATGAAATAGGAGACTTGTTGATGAAATTTCAAGCTCTCAAAATCTAGAATGGGTTTTAAGAATCAGCAATACGAATTCTATTGAATCCAATCGGTTGAAAGTTCATCTTGGAAATGAAGTTACAAATGGTGATGCGTTCTGAAGGCATCGCTTTCAAAAGGGGTTATCTCACTCTGGAAGAACTGTTAGTGTCGGCAAGGAAAATGAGGCGACGAAGGAGAATGAAGCAGGCGGGCGTAACTGATTTGATGTGGGCGTGCACCGGGACAATTAACAAAGGTTTTCTTCAGTCAAACAGAGGGTTCGAGTCCGAAAGCCGCGCCGACAAACAAACGAGACGAGCGAAAAAAGGAGGCTAACCGGTCGAAAAAAGGAGGTACCACTGGACGAACGGAAGAGCCACACAGGTTGTGGGAACTCTATTGGGACTCTTTTGTCAAGAAAACTGATAAGAGATCAAGTGTTTTTTTAATCTCATTCCGATATTAGATTTTATGCGAGACGAATTGGAAATTGAGGAAAATAGAAGAAATCATCAGTGAAAAAATGGTGAAAATATTTTGCTACGAGCCTAAATCAATCGAAACAAACATTTTTCAATTCTGAAAAAAAAAACACTAAAAAGTATACATTTGGAAGTAAAAAATGAAATCAAAGAGCTAAAACTACTCGCAAAATTACATTTTAGGTGAAAATCCGTTGCGAAAGCGTTGAAGGAAATATTTGAAACGCGGAAGGAAATTTTTTGCTACGCGACGGCGAAAACGAGCGTTTCATATTTGGAGATGAACAAACTCGTCGGTCGAGTCCGCATTCGCTTTGTTCTAAATGTTTATTTTAGCGTGGCACTCGACGAATCAACTCTCTTTCGCTCTCTCGCCCATCGTTTGATTAAAACTCCACGTCTGCTCCTCGAATGGGAAAATATGGTCGAGGAAAACCGGAATCTTTGTTAAGTTCGGAATTAATTTCGACCTCGACGTTCAACTTTGGTTTTTAACGCGAAGAAGGGAGATTACCTTTTTCGAGGGTTTTGTTTCCGACTTCGCATCGAGGAAGAGGTTTTTTTTAATAGCCGCTGTTGATTATTTTCGCGAGACAACACGGCCAGTGTAGGATGGTAATATTTAGGGAAAATAAGTCGTTGGCGTATTTCAGAGCATAAACAATGCTTTTAAGACGAGAGCGTCGAAAGTGATTTCCTATTATTTATTTATTTTTTTTCACGGGGTTCTTGTATTTTTGTTATGGCGTGCAGGTGGAGCCTAATTATCTCTGTTTTTGTACTTTATTTTCCTCATCAATTCAAAAATTTGTTTTAGGACCTGATGGTCAGAAAATCGCATATTTTTTTCAAGATTTGTGCCTCGAAATCGGATGAGTTTAAAATAGAAATCCGACAATATCGGTTTTGAAATATTTCGGGCTGCACAAACATTTCTGTGCTTTGCTCTGAACGCGCATTTTTTTTATTTTCACTGGTTGGGATTGAAGCAGCTATAAAAAGCAAGAGGAAGTTGTCTTCCCTTCTCACACTCGGATGATTATCGATTATGCCGTAACTCGACCCTATCCATCCCGTACCTTATAAAGGTCGTATTGTCAAGGTGCAAAACCCTTAAAAACCTCCCCACAACAGCGAAGGGGAACCGAGATTGAATAAGAAGAGTGAAAATTCCATTCTGACTTCTTTTCGTCCGTGAATCGCTTCGGGCGATATTCGCAAACGTTCGACAAAGATGATTGCGATTATTGCGCCTCTGAAATGTGATATCGTAGCAATATAATACCATTAACATCACGGAATATCGTGGGCTCGTATCGTAATGACTGCTATTGCGAAACGGCCAATCGGCCCGAGATTTACGGCTCTTCTGTTCACGTTTCAACGGAATCGTTGCCATGACAAACAATCGACAGCCATTTAATAATTTTCAAGACAAAGTCGAAGCTTAATAGACGACGATTGCTGTTTTCTAGCGAAATATCTATAGATATTTTTTTTTTACGATAGATACAATCAACTTTTTTTCATGTCAGAACACTAGAAAAAAAATTATTGTTCTTTAAAAGATATTTATATTATTTATGTACTTATTTTTTATCATTATTATTATTTATTAATTTTTTAAAATAAAAGTTATTTGGATAAAAACCAGTTTTTGAAATCAAATACCGTTTCAAAACTTCACTTAAAACCTTCGCAAATCGACTGATGTATTGCGCAGAAACGTAACAAACAAAAAAGTGGCTAACCGCTTGAAAAATTCTTCCACGTAAATCCAGCTCCAAGCTACATCCTATAGAATGGTTTCCAATAGAACGAAGAGGTTCACGTGTTCATTGGTATAAGGCGCCATTTCAGTTAGGCAACTTGGGGGAACGGATCGTCGAAGGAAATGTATGCGCATTTAGAAAAGGGTTTGCTGCACATTACCGGCAGGAGGTGGCCCCCGAGTCCGAGCAACATTAAACCCTATTGAGAAGGGTGTTTGGAAAAAGACGGTAGGTACCTACTATTTTTCTTTCCTCTCCTCTTTCCTCTCCGGTCGAAGCCATTCTTTACGAGAGGTTCTTTCTCGTGAGAGGACCCGTTCTCAGTTCGAGACGCATGCGTCGAACGTCCCACGAGATTGAATGGGCCCCTATGATTGAATTTAATGACATCGAAGCGAAGAACTACCGGTGTCTCTTTAGCATACATTGTCCCACCGGATACACGACATCAGGGGATTTTAATTCTTTAGGTGTCTCAACACTGGTGAGATATGAGTAGTTTTTGAACGGACGAGGATTAATCGCAGGGCGATCTATTTGCAAGACAAATATTGGTTGGTCGTTTTGTATCTGTTGGAAAGTTAGCTAAACCGCGAAGTTGAGAAAGTTTTCATTTAAACCGTGGATTACTTGCGAACGAAAAATTAAAAAGCTCTTCTGTAAGCCGTTTTAAGAATGTATTTCTAAAGAAACGACTCTAAAATAAAGCACTCTTCGTACCCATTTTCCACTATATTTTCAAGTGAATATTTTCACATACTTTCAAGGCTCGAGTGTTATTTTTGCAAAACCGCACAAACAAAGGAAGTGTCCGAGAGGAATTCGACTGGTGAAGGAAGGGACAATTTTGAGCGAAGGACGTTCTCGGATGTAAACAACTTGAAGCTAGCCAGGGTCAATTGTCAGTGAAGCTTCAACTGCTGGTGGGGATTCTATTAAGGATACGATTACATTAATTTTCTCCTTGGTAATTCCTCGTTTCTCAAAGCAAAGTTACTAGCGTTTTGTTATTAATTTTAATAGGTTTTTGAACGTGTAATCGAATGAGATTATATCAAGTAGATAGGATTAGTGATATTGTATTTTATCGCAGCTTTTATAAACAATTTTAGTGTATTTTGATAATAAAACTTTACTCGTTCAACTCGAGAACTGGTAAAACTTAAACATTCGCTGTACACTTTCGAATTATACAGGTATACATTTGATTTCAACTAGCCATCTTGGAAAACATTTAAATAATATAATAGATGAAAATATTATATTAAAATAATAAACAGTTAATTGAAAATGTTATTCTGTCGTCATCTATTCGCCCTTAAACATCTCGACATTAGTTTTTGACTAATTCACTGCCAATAGCGGCGGTCCGAATTAAGCGGATGCCAGATAATATAAAACCAATAAAAATAATCGGGCGGACAAATTTACGAAGACGATTAATTCCGAAGAAGCGGTCACCGCCGAGTTCTCGACGGAAGGTGCGATTGAAAACGGGGCGGAAGATTTGTGGCGGATGGGCGGTTGATGGCACAACGGTGGCGGAACGGGTCGTTATCGGCCGTAAACCCACCTCCTCCGCCTTGTAGAAGGGGAGTCATCCGTCGAAAGAGGGGGAGCTCACAATCAGGTCCTGTTGGTACATCACAATCGAATCCGCTCGTTCGCAGCGCGCGCGAGCCTCCTCCGCCTGACGCGATGTTTCGCACGTAATTCGCCTCCGCCTCCACCTCCACCAACTAATCCGCTCACCTCCATCGCCAAAGCCGCTTCACTTTCTTCGTCGCAAACGAACGAACGCAACACAATTTGACGACGTGGATTTGTAAACTATTAGGGAGTTTTTACTTTTACCGGTGTTTTTCCGCGGTGGCCGTGGAGTTGGTTCCTTAGATACGAACTTTTAGATGCGTATGATTTTAATAAGTAACCAATACTTTTCACGTAACGATCTAAGTAACCAATCATTGAAACGAATTGGAGTGAAATGAATTTTTCCTCAGGCGACCAATATACACTCTGGTCGTTTAGTTTTCACGAATCAAAGAAAATTCAATTGAAAAGCTTCAAACTGGTTTTATTCTAGAGAAATATATTTTTTTTACAAAAAATTCATTCAAGAAACAATTATTTTACAAAAAAAATTGATGTTACAAAACAATTTTATTCTGAAAAAATTATTTTACAAAAAAATTTCCTTCTAAAACAAATTATTTTACCAAACAATGTCATTCTAGAAAAAATTATTTGACAGAAAATTCTTTCTAGAAAAAAATTATTTTGCGAAACAATATCATTCTAGAAAAAATTAATTAAAAAAGATTTTCATTTTTGAAAAAAAAAAATTATTTTAGAAAAAATTGTATTCTATAAATACCTAAATTGTATTCTACAAAAAAATAATAATAATAAAAAATAACAAACAAAATTATAGTATTATGATTCTCTTCCAAGCGACTTGTTTTATAGTTGAAAATCTAATTTCCTGCCGTATTAAAGACCTCTGATTACAACTAGTTCTTCATACAATTAAATTACTGTACTTTCAAAGCCTTGTTACCGGACAAGAAAATATAAAGCGGTGACTATATAAGTAGCTGAAAGGGCATCTTGGCAGGTCGATGTTCTATTGTCAGACAGAGCCAAAGGTGAAGATCCGTGGACAGGATGTACGAGCTTCGAGGTTGAACGGATAAGTAAGAGAAGGAAAGAAAACAAGAGAGCGGGCCTCTAACAAAGGAGATCCTTGCCTCCATGAAGCTTCTCCTGGATAACCAGCTGTCCCTATGTGCACCAGGAAATGATCTAAGGACCGAAGTGCTCTTGTGAAAGACGACTTTTTCAGAGTACGAAAACTGATAAAAGGGCTGTAAAACTAGAAAAAATAATGACGACGAGATTGCTGAAAATTTTTCCTATATAAGTGAAAAATATATTTCAGCTAAAATTCTGAAATCCAACAGAGCCAAATCTGATTTAAATGCTGGTAATGAAATTACAGGTTTTGCAATGTTCCTTAGCGCTCCATTTCAAACCCAGGAATTGATATTTTGAAAATGTGTCACCTCGAACGAGGGAAATTTATGTTTCGATCGCGTTTTTGGCGCCGGAAATCGGAATTTTCGAACGGAGATTATAAACTTCCGATTTGAATACGAGTCGCGACGTTACGTTTTCTCAACGCTCATTTATTCACTTGTCGGACATTTAATAGGAAACCGATTCAAAAATATGTAAACCTCTTCGGGTAGGAAGTTCGAAAACAATAGATACCGCATCTGGTCGGGACAGCGGTCTAAAATTATTCTTAACAGGAATATGGGAACGCTGAGCCATCTCGTTGCATTCACGAAGCTAAATCTAGAACCTAAGATATCTTTGGAGCGCTTCCAAAAGTGAAGTGTACTGTCCCAAGACCGGAGCGATTTGTTCGACACAACCCGGATTTCCTTTTTTTGAAAAAAATGAAGACGAGCAAATATTCGCAGTAAATAGACCGCAACAGTATATTCGTATTATTTTCGGAAACTGCGACGCGTAATTTTCGAAATCCTTCACTTGTGATTATTTAATTTAACGGGTATAGATTATTAAACGACAAACAAGCGATACCGTTATTGCGACTTAGTTGCGCTTGTGGGCCAATAATTTATTTCCATCCTTCTATTGAACGCGTCAACAGTAGAGAAATCATCGGCCAACTGAATAAATCAAGAGGATGATAATTTCACCTGAAACAGAAGCGGGCCCCGAGCATTTAGCAATGTCTTACCATTTATAGCCGTGCAAGGTCCAAGGCGAATGAATATTAATAAGCTCCGCAGGGAATGATTAGTTTGTCTGGTTAATATCCCGTATCAGAACCTGCAATCGTTGCCTTTTTTTGTGTACCGATTCTTTCTTTTGTGGTAAAACGTATCACGTTTCATGGAACATTATAATTACCAGACTAACACGAATGCAGTCGAGCACACGTCATGGGCTTGCCAACCCCTTGATTAGAATATTAGAAATACGCTCGAGTCTCTTGTCTTTCAAGTTCGTCTAAAACAGTAGGCGGTGAATAAACAAAAGCTCACTTCGTGCTCAACTATTACCTACAAGTAACAGGAAATTATTTAGAAACGATAAAAATAAAAGAGTTAATTTTTTGTTGCCAATTTATTGATTGTTTCGGTTAACAATGAATTTTAATTGAATTTTAATGTTATCAAATAATCGATTGTTTTTATTAGCAATTTATAAATGTTTTGTTTAGCAATTTATTGAATTTTTAGGTTAGCGATTTGTTTAATTTGCCATTTAACGCGAGCCAATTTTTTATTCAGAGTCAACTCAAAATATTTCTCCTTTCATTTTAACCAATCATTCTCAAATGTTAGCTCAATGATATTTAACTCATCCAAATGAATTCTCTAAACGAAAAAACACACTTGAAAAAATACGACGAAGACATTTTTTCTGCTAGCGCGATGAAAATGCTATTGAACTCAGCGTTTGAGGAATTTACGACTGATCCTTTGAGAAATGACTTTGGACAACAGCCAAGCGTTTACCGTCCAAGTTCTATCAACCGGAGTATTTTATAATTAGGCGTATAAAGAGGGTGATGACATTTAGCTGGTAGTGGGAATACAGAAATCGAAGTATTCATAATCCAGCAGAGGTGGGAAAACTTGAGCAAGTTTATCTGCTGAGGGTTTTACTGCATTCAGTTAAAGGAGATAATATTGCGAAAAGTTCTTACAGTAGACCTAGCTATTCGTATAATGCCGAAGAAACTAAAAAAAAAATCTATTCTACATTCAAGAAAGCACATCAAAATTTTGGTGAAATTGATCACGAGAGTTTCCATTGTAAAACTGTCAATTTTATCACGGATTCGCTCTTTACATTATATTTTCGACATTTCACTTAGCTGTCATAATATTACATATTAAATAAACGCCGAGACACTCTCAGATTAAAGCTCTCAGGCGCTAGAAATATCGGATATTCTATAAATGTCATTATAATCGGCGGTTCGCGGAAGTGAGAATTTCCGAACGGCTTCATAGCGGCCTTCAGCGCTACTTGATGTACAACCTTATGGAATATAACGGCGATATTTTTCTCCCGTTCGAAAAGAATAGCGAGACGGAGATTGAAATATCCGAGGTCATTAGCGAGGGCCAGGAGCGAAAGAGCGTAGAGCGAGAGTGAGGGAAAGAGATGCGGCGCCTCCGACCGCATTGTTAAAATGACTGCCTCATCGCAATTTTATTATAAGGATCGGGTTTATTGCAGCGCCTGATGCTCGACAGGAAACACCAGCCAGCTATCGTTGTCGACGTTTTGTTTTTAGTGATTAATTCGCTTAAAGGATAATATCACCTAAACACGGCCCTTCGAAATTGAACGGTAAGGGAATAAACCGCACGTATCGTATTATTCCGAATTGTAATAATCGGAAAGAGTAGGTTGAACGTGAGAAATGAATTGCGACTTCTTCATAGTTCTTCTTTTACTACGAGTACTTTGCCGCTTCGGTTATTGCCCATATTGTACGGTTCTCATTATTGCTCAATTTTTCCACTATCATTTTATTTTACTGCTATTATCGTCCATTTTTCCCGCACAACACAATCAAACATTTGCAATTTGAATGTCCGAATTAATTTCCGTAGCTTAAAATACAATAAAACTTTTTTTTAAGCTGTCTCGTTTCGAAAACGGTTTAATGTTAGTTTCTCGATTATTTTGAGATATCATTGCCGATTTTTAGTGGGCTTAAAATTGAATACAACGGCATTGAATTGTTGACGAACGGACGCCGACTGTTGAATATAGCGGTTGTCTTAACGCTAAAAAAATACAGCTTCGTCAGCTAACATTTTGTAAACATCATGAGACAACATGGTTGTAGTGACGAGTTCATTGTTCCAAGACAAGGTTTCGAGATGAGAGACAAACGAGTCTTTAAAGACCGAATCATCTGCCGCACTAATGGTCGCAGAGCGACCCGCGGTCGCGAAATGTCCTTGATCGATTCCACGAGATTCTCTCTTCATTTCTGATATTCGCACCGGCCGAGGATAGAAAAAGAAGCGGAGTAAATGACGCGGTTAATGAAGCATGGCCTCAACCGAGAACTTATTGTAATTTCCAATAAGCTCGTCCGTCAAGGTTCTCTCGTGCGCAAATTGACGCTTAACAGGACGTCCGAAACGTAGAATTCGAGACGCAAATCGTCGAGCGAGGAACAATCTGACGACCATAAAGCATTTTTCGTACATTTAGAACGTTCGTAAATGCGTAAAAATATCCATGTTCGAAATATGCCTCTCTTTAGGATTCAACCGGTTTAACAATGGCAAGTAACGGTTTCGAGGTCAGAAAAAACACGCAACCTCTTTCTCTAATCTGCCACCGATATGATTATGAATGATTCAGCGCGAGGTCTTTATGTATCAGGTAAGCGTTTAGGTATTGTGTAAATCGGGACAATTATCTAGAACATCATATCTGAATTTTGCTGGAGAACTCGTTCCAGATATTTTCAACCCACAAAGGCCTGAATTATTTTGAATTAATATTGAACTATTTTGGTTATAATTGTCAACGGAAAAAATTACATTGAAAAGACGACATTTATCGAGATATTTCAAAACCGAGATTCTTCGCGGAATCGTCCGATTCATTTTCTATTCCGAGAGCGAAAGAGAAAGATCGCCGTTGTATCGAAAGAATCTCTGAGTCACTGTCTTTTATTTTACTCTGATGCGTTTCGTTCCTTATTCTGCTCTTGATCTCAATCGGCTTTTGGATTAGGGCCAAATAGTTCCCAAACTACACCTCACACGTTGTAAGGACACTCGAGCGTTTGTACAAATAATATGAACGAGCGATATTAAGGCAACGAAGCTCAATTTCATCTCCTCTGAGCTCATTTCTGTCTTTACTTACTTTATTATTCTATGAGGGTTAAACTTGTAAATAACGAATTATTTTAACAATACCTCGACGTGGTCATAAATCGGGAAAGCGCATTGGAATAATAAGAAAACTCTTTTAACTCGAAACAGACAAATCCCATTTGTATCCCCCGCTTTCAGAGCATCCCCTTCAACAATTATTTTTCGCACCTCCAAACTTTCATCCCCTACGGTGAATTATAATTTGAAAAGACGAAAAAGGGAGGAATGTTTCGAAAATTCGCTTTTCGAATACCCGACGTGAAAGAACGATCGATAGGACGAGATATCGGCTGGTTGTTGGATGAGCAAGTCGGTTAGAGATTCAGGAGGAGAAACTGGCAATACTGAAGAGAGAAGGCGATAGAGATTGAGAAGACCTTGCCTTGACTGGCTCTCCGCATCCGCAAGGTCGCCTTCGCCTCGTTCCCTTTAAAAGGCCATTCCTTGCCTCGCCATTACTCAACAGAACCTCCCTCGTCTTCCATTTCATCCTCCGTTCCTCTTTTGCTCGCTACTTTGTCCTGTCATCTTTGCGATTTTCGTTTTACCCCGGGGCCGAAAATTATCCCGTCGGATGCTTTGTTTCTTACCCGCGGAGCGCGGGATTTTATATTCCGCGGCGAAACTCATAATACTGAAGAAAAGCAAATAAGCCATAAGGTCACCTACTGGAATTCGAATGAGCCACTATCGCCGAACTACATGAGAAACATGTCACGGGCTACTAGAAGAAAACGTTCCTCCGGGTTGAATACTAATCGAGCGAATACTTGAGCAGAAACGAGCCATTTGGAGAGCAAAATTCGCTATTTGTTTCCTTTCTTGAACGGAGAATATTTATGGAGAATATTTTATTTCTAATAAAAATGAAGAATGAAGTTCAAAATGAAGGAATGGAAATGAAGTTACAGAGAAGGCAGAAGCGGAAAGTAAGCGATTACGAATGGAGCGAGAAAAAAATAGAAAATGCATGTGAATAGACAATGAAAGGGGAATCAAGGTAAGATGATTTTAGGGCAAGGTCAAGCCGATGAAGAAAAAATTATTTAAATTCTCAAGACGATTAAAAAAATGATGCTGCAAAACAATTCTGCTGAAATATTATGAATCTACCAAACTTCAGTCGGTGCGAAGTAATTTGAGAAAAACCTCTGGAACGTTTTCATCTTCGATCTAACAAATCTATCGTTTCCGGATCCCTCCGCATCAGTGTTTTGTCGCTGTTGTGTGAGAATTCGCTTTAATTTTGAAAGCATTCGAACGGCATTTCGAGGAGTTCAAGGTGAGAGGGCGATGAAAGATATCATTCCTCACTCGAGTCTCGGCTCGAGATAAGATTAATTCCACATCGATTAGGTTAACGACCGAATTAACAAATTACACGGAGCCTTCGACCTTTGAAATGCATGAAGGCAGAAAAGGGGAGGTTCCTAGGGACTGTAACGTAACAAAGGCTTTGTTCTCATTGCGGTTAACAAGTAAGGGGCCAAGAGTTACATAAAACGCTTCACAACTACCGGGTTATGACTGGAACTTTTGCAAGTCTATAAATTAAAAAAAGACCATTTTTTCAACGCGATAAACCGGGGTAATAATAGAGCCGAAGTTCTATAATGATACGAAGTTTCGGATTTAAAGGCCTCGAGGGCCTTGTTTTTCCAATATTCGAAGCAATGGTTAAATCTCATTATTCGCAGCCTAAAAATGTTCAAGGTTTTCTACGAAACCACAACGACGATTGGTTAAACGCTGAAGTATAGACGCGTCAATCGCACCATTCGATGGATGAGAATTGCAATTTGAGTGATGAACAATGAATAATATTTTCGTATGATTATTATTCGGCTAATAATGTGGTTAAAGTACTTCGATGTTAGTACTCTTGTTGGGACAAGAGTTTAGTTGGGACAATGGTCTTAAGCGAAGGACTGTGCAGCGTTTTTTAGTTTTTCAAACCATCATATTTGAAATTTATTTATGGACGTTGCATCGACGTTTTCTTATCGGGATGTTGGTGTTAAAGTTGCACCAGATACAAGTGAGAAACCGCAGCTGTTCGTTACTTTTCGCTAACGGCATCAGCCTCGAGAGGGGACACTAGGGGACCCCTGCTGTCCCATCCACCCCCCACTTACGACCACTAAGGAGCTCCCGGTGTTGACTGGAGGCCACGAGTGAAAGCCGATCCGTAACAGGATGGAAGTGAACTCTATTGTTTTTTCTCGTCCCTATCCACTTTCCGATATCTTCTGATTAAAGTCGTTCGTCAATAAAACCATCGGTTCCGAAAAATTGATTATTTGCCGGAGAAATAGATAAAATATTATTACACCATTGAAAGTGTGACAGAGCTCGTGGGGAGAGTACGGTTTTCTACGTTTCACACGAGTCCAAATAAGTATTTTAGCGTTCATAGCGCGTCTTTGCAAGTCTCTTAGAATAACAAATCGAAACAATAGAATTTTCAAAAAAATGATTGAAGGGTGAATTTCTACCGAATACTTCAAATTAAGATAAGACAAATGTAATTTAACACTTACGTTATTTAAATGACTTACAATTTTAACGGAGATAGGTACGGCTAAGAAACGCGCCTCTCATTAGCACTTGAGATGCACAATGAACGATTTACGTTCAAGATAGGTCACGTTAGCAATACAAAGATTACCTATCTCTCATTACCTCTCTCTGTTTGAAGAGACATAAAACGAGATACTTAACCTTTAATGGTCGCCATATTTATTCTTCAAACTTCGTTCAACTGAAACAATTCCGTCGCTGTTTATTACCGTTCCTCACGCGGTTTTAGACCGCAGTAAAAATCCCGCGGCCTTTCATCTGAAAAGAGCGCTTTTGCCCGTCGGGCATCTTAGGAAATATCGAATGACCCGTAACAATTTCAATGTCGAGTATTTCCAACTGATTGCCGCAATTTTGTCGTAATTTATCAGTTTGTCACAAATAGCTAATATAGGAGGATACTAATATATTTACAAAAGTGGAACCAAATTTTTGTCGTCGTTTTAAATTCGGAAATATTTCAAACGCCGTCGGAGGCGGACGTCTCGACGAATCTACTCTTACTCGCTGTCCTAAGATTATCAAAATGAGATATTCACGTTGGCAAAATAGATTTCTGTTTCGAACAAGAAACTGACCGAACTGGAGCGTCAATATCGAAGAAACTATTAGGAAAAATACAGCGGATGAACAAGTTCTAGAGAGGTTACGGTTACAGAAGAGAGCGTAACCAGTTATAAAGATCAAGGGAATTAGTGTCTTAAAAATTAATTAATAATTAGACTGCTCCAGAAGAGGGAACAACCTTTGACTCAAAAGCGCCATCGAGAACAGGATAAACGGCTATAAAATAGAATTAAGAGCTCGTTTAATTAAATTATAATTCTTCACATTTCGAACTCAAGCGGAAAATATTCGGAAATTTCCCTCGGGAGATGGAAAAAAAGCGTATCTAGCTGTGATTTCCGACCTTTTCCGCTCTGCGGCCGACCCAAACAAACCTCGGGTGGTTTATGGGGGCGGAGGGTGTTTAGGGGTTGAACAGGGGGCGGAGCTTGTTGGTATGCGAATAATTAATTTACCTACTAAGGAGGAGGCCTAACCGGGGGATTATGCCGTGCGTAAATTCCACAGCCACACCGAAATATGCCAACGCACACGCGAGATGCGTTTCGATACAAGGAAATTTCAATAGGGAAAAAGATGAACGGTACGTTTTCAACGAATGAGAAGACAATTAAAAATGCGACGTTCGGAATTCAGAGAATCTCTTACAACAATACAATTCCGGAAATTCGGTAGTGGAAATAAAGAAAAGTAAAAAAAGCTCTTTAGTGTAAATTACACTGATTCCAGACGGGTTGAACCGAAGTAGATAAATTAAGAAAATAAAACAACGAGGAAAAATTTGAAGCAAAAACGTTGCATTGATTGTACGCGTATGCAATAGATATAAATTTTTCAATTGATATCTTCCTCATTTGAGAAGTCTAGTTATAATTGTTCACCTAATAAAATTAATTTCGGTCATTTTATAATTAAAAACAAACTTCCTCGAGCCCAGAAAATTTCAAATTAGTATTTAAATAGGTGTTGCGGTTGAAATCGTACTTCGGAAGAAATTAAAAACAATTCTGTCCGATCTTGTTCCGGAAAAATTCAAGGGCGCCGAAAAAATAATGAGGTCTTTCCCTATTGAGTTTACGTAACTACCGAGTAACAGACCGTCGCCCTAGATTCCAAGCATCAACAACCTTCATCAGATGTTTTTCTTAAATTGACTATAGGTAAGTAAGTACAGTAATTTTCTAAACAATTATCATGCCATTTCAATCAACGTTCATCTTTGGAAGTAAAATAAAATTTTTTAGACTTTCTAATTCAAGGTTTATGAAATTTGAAAAATATTTAGTTTATTTAGTAAACTAGTGACTGCAATTTGTTGACAAAAATAAGAGAACATGGTGAAATTATTACTAAACACTTACCGGGTCATTTAGTTGAAACTAGAAAGTAATCCAGGCCCTTTCTAGTATTGTCCGTTCGGTTTATTTTCCGAAAAAAAAATTAACTCCAAATTAAAATGTCAAAAGTTTATAAAAAAATCGACGCGAATAATCCTTGGTGAAAAACCACTAGACACTGAAATATATCGTGCACTGAGATACTAGTGACAGATGCGCGTCTAAGTGGGGAGGATGAGTGTCTGTATCTCAGTGACACCACTGACTGTTCGGAAGATAATCGCGCACACTGGACTTCTGTCTACTCGTGGACGTGAAGCGAGAAAAGCTGAAGAGTGACTGACTGGCGGCAGGCGCGATGCTCGACGGGTGCCGCACCACGAGGTGGAGGGGGCGGTGCGCGAGGAGTGGCGCACAGGTGGTGACGCTGAGGAGGAGGAATGAGGAGGAGCCTAATCTACTTCCCCTCCTGCGGCATGTCATCCTTTACACGAGAGAGAAGGTAAGAGCACCGTTGGGCAAGTGGTAAACCCTTGCGCGGAGAAAGCCGCCGTATACTGGTTTTTATTCGCTCGCGAGATCGATCCGTTCTGATAAAACTCTTTAAAAATATTATAAGAACTTGTGACAGTTCTAATTAGTCTTATTCTCTCTCATCTTATATCTCGTTATTAGATCAAATGGTTTAGTACTTGATGAACATTTTTTTAGATTTTTTTCACGCGTCAACCTCTCCAGCGCTTTCACCTACAGCTTTAACGTGAAATAAGTTAACCAGTGAGTACTTCAAAGACAGGTGGAAGTCGTGGAATAGTTCGTCCCTTAATATTATAATTTCGCCACAGTTTTTAGAATAAAAAGCTTGAATTTAAGAAAAACACGCTTCACGTAAAAAGCCTGTGAGATCCTATAATTTGCTTTTAGGATCGTCAAACGAACGATAGACAAAAATATTAGATGCTGTTATAATCAGACGGCCTGGTTGAGAATTAGAAATAGAGAATAGTAGGCCCTAAAACGAATGAAGGAAATGAAGATTAGAAGGAAAAATAGACTAGATCTTTTGACGGAAAAAATGCTAATAAAAATGTAATAACGATGAACAAGGTCCGAGCTATTAATACACAACTCCAAAGATTATTGAAGACGCTTGAAAAGAAACTAGATAGTTTTATTACTGGAATTTAATTTTCTTCAACTTCATTCATTCTCACTCTCCACTTCATTTTATTTTTACTTCCTCGAATTATTACACCTATTTACTCGACGGCTTTCCCTCCCTAACTTAGCCGATGCGGCGGAGGAAGAGAGAGACCTGCAAGGCTGGTAAATATCCTGGACTCCAAGCGGGAAAAGCCCCGCGGGCTCTCAAGGCTGGTCAAGGAAACGTGTGCGCTACAGGCTCCTCATCCCTCCCAACGCGGGTCATACAGCTCGTCGTACGTCACTCCTCTTCTCCTGCGCGTTTTGATTGTTTCAGATATCATCGTTGTCACCAACTTCCTCGCCATTCCACCACCTCGCCACCGACGTGATTTTCCACCGCGTTCGGCGACAAACTGTTGGAATGCGCAAGGGCGTCGATGAATTTTTAACATAAATCGTATTTTTTAGTATTATCGGAAAACGCTTAAGACAAGAAATTACTTGAAAATCTGTACATACTATAGTATTTAGAACATTCTTTCTTCTGCAATAAACTATTCCTATGGTTCGTTAAAAAATTTCTTACAGGTTGAGGATCAATATAGTTTATTTTACCTTTATCCAAAAATATGACGTCCTCTAGTATTGAACTGAGTCCTCTCGTATTCAGTTAATGAAACAATTTATGGTCCAATATTCGGATTCAGCGCTTGAAACTGGATTTGAAACATAAAACATTTTCCTTTGGGTTTGGATGTTCACTGTCAATCTTTCAAAGCATGTATAAAATATCTTATTCTTTCACGAAACTCAACCTCTGTTTTACTGGATTTGAAAATGTCGAATTTCAGGAATGACGAAGTATTTTCCCGGAAGAATATAAATCACCAGTCACTCAAACGTTCTCCTATTTCGGTCTTATTTTGGGGAAAGGCCAGAAACATAATAGAAGCCCGACCGTTAGAGCGATGAGCTTTGTTAAGATAAGACAAACGAATTGGAAGTCTCCGCCGAGTGCGAAGGTTTATTGAACCGTGAGATGATTGTTCCAACTGCCCTTCGCTCTTGATAAAAGGGATGAGTCAACCAGGTTCTCGAACTGAGTTGGGTGTCAATAAACTTTCATAAACGCATTATCTTTTCCACTCAAAACGAAGGCCCTTTCCTTCTAATTTCGCTTCGTGGAATGTCTCATTTTGAACCTTTTGAGCGTAATCTGCGTGACAATGGACTGGTTTCCATGGATATCAAGTCGACTGATAACAGACCACTCTGTTGCTCACTCGTTGCTCAAATATGTATGACGTTGGTAGGCTATAAAAACTTGCTTTTCAAATTCGACGAGGAAACGGGGGAAGAGGTTTGTCAGCTGGTTCCAGCTACGCAAGTATATTGGCCAGCGTCTTTCCCACGCGCCCGTTGAACCCTTCTCCCCTTCGAACATTCTTCTTTTTCTTTGACACCTTTTGACTTTCAAAAATAGATTGCTTGAGGATTCCCTAGTGCATTGGCCGATTAGTGACGTCTTGTAGCAGCAGGGAAAAAATAACGCTAATAAATTATTAATATAGTTCAATAATTTTCGGAACTGAGTAGAAAAAAAATCAAATTTATCAGTATTCATAACCTTCACAATTGTCTTTATTTCCTTTTTTAATCTACTTGCGAAAATTGTTAATAGCAACTTAACAAATTTCGCAGTCATTTATTATTTTTGCCAAAAATCTATACAATGTTTGACAAATATTTAAAACTGTGTTGAAAAAAAATCTCTTTTGTCAAAAAAGCAGTGAGTTTTGATGGAGCGATCTGACTAATTAATTTGGCTGTGGTTTGGTACAGTTTCGGCGAAATTATCAAGGTTTAATAAGGACAGATTCCCTTCACTGCGGCTTTCGTGGCGGTTAAAACGGAAAAAATTGGTGTGTAGAACGAAAGGAATACCAATTTATACAAAATCTCAAGTTGCCAAAAGATCCCTGTTGTGTACGTGTCATTTTGAGCGGTAACTTTAAAGCCAAGCAACGTCTGAGGTGTTGTGATGTGAATGGAGTAAGAAGGGGTCAGATTAGACAAAGACTCGACATCTGCGATCCCGAGGGAACCAGCCCAGCTGGCCCTGACTCGAAGGTGCTTGCACGTTCAACAGTGAGCACTGCACCCGGAAATATATAAGTGTCACCTCATGAAAGTTACTTCGAGTATATGATCAAATACATGATGAACAAGATACGTTTTGCTCATAAATAGACGCCTAACTAGAGGAAATTTTCGAAAGAATAATTAACTAGAGATTTTCAAAATCAAATAAGTACCTACCTACAAAATATGAAATATATATAAAAACTCAAAAATTATATAAAAAAAAGTTGCAAATTATAGTGCAATGGTTTATCATTCGGTGATACGATTATGATTTAGGAATCCAATTTTGAAATTACTATCTCGTTCCTCCTAACAAAAAATTACTATATATAAAGGAAAACTCCTTAGCGAATATTGTAATTTTAACTATTTTAATTTTCAAATAACAATTTAATTTATTTGCCTAATGGTACAGCTGAAGCAAGGGTGTTTGACGACCATATTCCAATGAACGATTTTTATAGCTCGATTCTGCGTTCAAAAATCTATATAAATTTATTGGTACCAAATTCATCGTTGTCTAGAAAGTGTTGGAAAATGCGAATGTCAACCCTAAAAAATGCTCTTAAAATTGTAGGAGCTATTTGCTAAAAGAATTTAGCCATTTGTATGAGCGGGAGAAAGACGGTTCATACAATCGAACACTTTTCAGACAAAGTTGTATTTTTTGGTATCTATTTGAAAATTAAGAAAAATAAAAATTATTAAAATTACAATTGTTCCTAAGGGAGTTATCCCTTATCGTTACCAAGCTGTCGTCAGATGGAAACGTTAATAATATTCGGACAAGTTTGGACATTTTTCTTGTTCGGGTTTAGGTATAAATAATATTTTATTTTGCTGTTTAATTTTTTCTAAAAAAAAAATTTCCGAATTTTCGGTCGTTCAAATTTTCGAAAAGAAACACTCGCGACATTTTACATACCTAGTTGGTCGAATTCTTCAGGTGGAAAAAATACTATCTACGATATCATTTCCAAATGTTTTATCGGTAGAATGTCCATTAAAAACTCTACTGCAGATATTTTATCCGATTCCAAACATCATACTTACACTATAAACAGAAGTCGGCGAAAAATGTAGTGAAGATCTTAGCGTGAGATTTCTGTCTTCTCGCCTTCCTCGATACCGATATCCGAACCGCTACGTCAGCCGTGAGCCCGTCATTCTAAGCGGCTCAAAGGATCTTGGAAGTAGGTAGATTGTGTGCGGAGGGCGAGCATAGCGGAGTATTCACTAAAGGTGGCGCTCCTTGCGGTCGGCAGCCGTAACTAATGACGGGCGGAGAGCAAATTAGCCGGAGAGCGCCTTCCACTATCACGTATTTACGGGCTGGCAGAACAAGCTGCGTTCAATGGATGGGGAAGAGAGCGCGGCCTTACCGCGTCGCTTGTCTCACTTCCACCCGTTGAATTGAGTCTCGTATCGGTTCGGATAGGCCTGCAACTACACTAGGAACCGCAAACGATTGCGCATACCGTCGTAACCTAATTCGTGCGAGCGCGAATACAGCGGTAGGAAAGGAGGAAATACGGTGCAGTTTGTACTCGATGTATACAATGCTGCCTATCTGTCCAATAAAGCAGTTAATATTTATAACAACATTGAATCACTTTAATTTCAGAGAAATTACGAACGTAGGAGATAGAAAAATTAGAAATTGTCAACGTTTCTTAGTGTTTTTTTATTTCTGCTAGACTTTGAAGTTTGATTTCTCTAGAATTGACAGTTCAACTTTCTTATTTTTCTTTTCCTTCTCGTCTTCCTTCCTTCTTGATGCCCGGGGGTTGTGAGGCGGAGAAAAACTAGGCGACTTATTCTCCAGTTCTTTATTGCCTGGCCGAGCACTTTCGCCCATTCTGGCATCATTAGGGTGATGTGGAGCCATGGAGACCATAGCCTCTGTTTTTTTATATTTTTACTTTACTATTTATACTGTCCGTATTATTTATTCATTAACTAGCTAATTGATTGAATTGACATAGTTTCATTTAATTGCATCAAATTATTTCTTTACATTTTTATTAGGTATATTTCATTTTATCGTCGGTTTCAGATACGATTTAATTGATACTATTTTACTGTTACTGTATTTTTAATGGTAATTGGTTAGCAATAAAGTATTTCCACGAATCACATTCATGCAAAGGTCACCTGTTGACTTAAAAGCCGTGGGAATAATCAGCTGGAGAAGTCTTCGCTAAAACCTAGTGCTCATAGCTGTCTGCAACTCAAGGACTGCACTTGTGAATCATTATCGATCATTCGAGAGTGAACGACAGGAGAGTGAAAGTCTTTATTACTTTGACGTCATTATTTCTGGGAAAATTAAATTTATCATGATCGGAGAAAATGGCTTCATTTATTGCATGATTATCGTATAAAGTTTTAGATCGTCATGTGAAATCGACCGAACAGAGCGTTTGTTGGCCTTTGACCCCCTCATCATTCTCGTTCCAACGTGGGAACGTGCTCTTGCCACAGTTACCCGACTGAGCGATTGTTTCCGTTAAAGATAGCGATCAGATTAAAATAATATCGAGTCGAGCGTTATATTTCCAGAAGATAAATATCTCATTAATGATAAAAATCGTCTTTTCTTTCAACTATTTCGAACTATAGCCGAATAGTGAATTTTTCGCCTTTTCCAGTTACCGCAATTCTTAGCGAGACCGAGTCTCGTCCTATTCCCGTCGTCACTCGTGCCTCCGACTCGTTTCCCGTGTCCCCCTGTCGCCTTCCCATCCGTTGACGGCCGCAGCCTTCACCTCGAGAGAGGCGAGCCGTCACCGATCTCCACAGCTATGCCTTGTGAGATGCTATACCCCTTAAACAATTGATTACGCTCTCCATTATATTTTAACTAGCCCTAATAGTATAGCTATAACGTAATCGGTGAGAATGGAGATAAATATAGAACGAAATAGCCTGATTAATGATGCTCACTAGAAAGCACAACATAGGAAATTAAAAAACGTTTCTTGGAACTAATAAAAATACTAGCGCTTTTTTATGCTCAAACGTGCCAATATTTCGATAGATGTTTATTAACTTACATTTCTTGGTTTCAGTTTCAATTTCCAGTTTTCTTCATTATGGTTTATTATTAATAAATAAGTGTAATCACCCAAGAAAAAATTTCCTATCCGCCTCAAAATTTGATGTTTCAAGTTCTTGGCATGCCGATATCCAATAAAAACGCTGCAAATGATTGTACAGTGGTTCAAGATGCCTTTGCTGCAATAATGATGTATTAAGACTATCCGTTAGTGATAATAACTGGTCTGAATATTTATGAACGTTTCCCCCTAAAAAAATTGTTTTTTGTTGGATATTCGGATTCTACATGCCTTGAAACGAAGAACATCAACTTTTGGGAGGGGGCGATATAGATTATTCCGTCCGTCCGCAGTACGCCGTCAACACTTTTTTGTGACATACCTACTATACAAGCTTAATTCTTGACATTTTCACCAAAAATCAATCTTGGTCTGAAAACGGCTCAAGTCTTTAATCAAATCGCAAACTCAATTTTAAGGGTATTTTTGAGGATATTGAAGGGAAGAAAATTCATAGTTTCCAACGCATTTCAGACAATGGCGTATTCGGTATCTATTTCTATAGATTTTTGAACGCTGAATCGAATGAGACCATAGCGGGGTATATAGCTTCAATGGTTCTCGAGCTATCCCAGCTTCCGCCTCCGAAAGCTACCCTTAGAATTGGTGAGATTTGCAGAAATTTGGCATGAAGGTATAACTCGAGAATTTTGGGAGCTTTAGAAATCGTTCTACTCGTTGGAACGGTAGTCAAACACTCCTTCAGCTGTACCGCTAAGCGAAGAATTAGCTTTTAATTTAAAAATTAAGGAAAATTAAAACGACCATGGTAGTTACGGAGTTTTCCCTTATAGTTAGCAATATGTTTTTGGTGGAAACGTTCACAAATATTCGGATAAGTTATTATCACAAATGAATGGTTTTCTCACATCATTATTGAAGCAAAGAAATAATAAACCACTGTACATTCAATTGCAGCGTTTTTTAAATTTATTTTGCACTAAGCGATTTCTTTTTGAGAATCGGATTCGGAGTGGAAATTAATTTACAAATATTCCGAGTTACCTCAAACTATGCTTGTCCGGCTGTTATAAAACGTCCTTTCAAAAAGGTCGAGCTTTCTCAAAAGACTCGAACGAAATACATGCTTACGTAAACGTAGGCAAAGCGAAATCTTTTAGCCTTTCGAAAAATTGACAGTTCAAAAAAATAAATAAATGAAATTAAGGAAACTCAAAGCGATTTCCGAAAAAATAAATCCCAGTGTTGAAAATTGAATGGAATATGAGAGTTGAGATGACTTTATTTGTGTTTCATTCAAAATTATACATTCGACTGTTGTAAAACTTAACAATTTGATGTTCAATAGTTCTAAAATTTCATTTATATTTTTCACTGAACACATATTTTTTTAATGGATAACCTATAGTCACACAAGCTTCCAGTTAAGAGCTAAATATGAATCATTAACAATGCTGACATGCACTGAAGGTGTATGAATCAGATATTAGATCCCCTCTATTCTATAGATTAATAATTTTCCAACAAGACAGATGTAAATGTTTACTGAGTACTGATACATTGATCGTATCTCAGTTCATAATGCATTGTTTATATCCTAATGCTTTTTCAATGATGGAATTAACATCGCTACTGATGAATTTTAAGAGCGATAATTACTCTTAAAACTACTCCGTAGTCATCGACCCTACGGTTTATTACACGGACGATTTCACCATCTTATTGACACGCTAATTACGTTGATGGGTCGTGTGCACGTACATAAATATAGTCATGTATTCTAATCGTGATTGGTTTTACGATGTGATCAATATTTGAATGTAATTGCCCTAACTTGACCTTAGATTGTCCGCTCGACTCCGATCATTACATCTGAAATAAATGTTTTATTTCTTCTAAGTGAGTAATTTACAACTCAGGGCAACGAGTAGATGTTTATGCTCGCTTCCATCCCTTCTCTGCACGTAAAATTGTGTTATGATTTTTTACAATTGCGTTCTTGCGTAGTTTTTATAGTTGCAAACTACTCTCGAATTGAGAAAAAACTGCCCTCAATTTGGACGGTAAAGTGAAAAATGGCCATACACACTTCACAACAGTGAGGTAACGAAATCCGTTGAAATAATACCATGTAATAATCGACAATTAAAAAAAAGTGTGTCGCTGTGAATAGAAAATTGCGATACAGCTTCGCTGTCTCTCGTCAAGGGTAAATGTTAATCGTGTGTTTGTCGAATTATTAACTCACGTGATCCAGTAGCAATAGTTTTGTAGTGCGTATGATACACTCGCTATACACCGTTGAGAAATGCGTGGCCTCTTTGCCGTTGTAAATTAGCCGTATTAAATCTCGACTCAGCTCGGTCCTCGGTGTATTCTGTATTGTACATCGCAACCGGGGCCGTCGGCCGGTTGGAAACTGGCGATTTCGACACAATATGGGTTAATCAACAATAGAGCAGGGGCAGAGACAGGGGAGTACTCACGAGAGAGCGATTTTACCGCCTAACAGGGAACATTGGCCGCGAAGCGATGGGCTATATCGGGGGGACGAGGTTCGCGAGCCAGCACTTTCGCTTGATGATCATCCGACGTACTATGTTTCGCGAAAATTGTAGCTTTTCGATGAGAAATCGATCGAGCGGATATCTGTAACGTTTATCTTCATTTGATTGTTAAAAAATTTTGTGAAACGTCTAAAAACACGACGGCAAGTGTCGCTATAGCAGTCGAGTTGTTATCTGAGGATGACCAAAGAGCAGGAGTTATGGAAAACGGGTTAAAAAACAATGCAGCTATCGATAGACATTTTAATGCGAAACGTAAGAGAAGAATTAAAGGAAAATGACGATCGAAAAAGGGTAATTATGACAGTAACGCGGGTATTGCACAAATCCGAGCAATATGGAACCAAGAAGTTATTAAAAGAAAAGGAAAATTCGTAAAAATATCGCTGATGCCACTAGCGTTATTTCTTGATTAAAAACAATAAAAAATAAATTCTTAACTAATACCTGGATGGTCTGGCATAAGAAATTCTCGACTCAAAACACGCGCGTTTTAGCTCCAGTCCGAGTCGGATCTCGTAGTGTTTGCATAGCTAAATGCAGCAACGCCACTGCTTTCCCATTCGCGTCGTTCCTGGTTGAACTGAGCCCGCATCCGTCGACGTCGTGATCCTATGCATCTTTCGATCGCCTCACTCAGCCCATTGCTCTCTGTTTATTTGTACTGTTGAATTGGTTAGCACAAGGAGGTTTGACATGTTGCTACCATTAACCCTTTAAAGGCAAAAGCGAATCAATACCCAGGCCATGGTGTACCCCCTGTTTTCACCCTCCTTTCGTTCATAATAGCTTTTTCTCCTTTTTTTGCCTTCCGTTCGCCCCTGTGAACGCCGTCGAACGTCGAGGGTGAATGATGGAGCTGCTGAGGGTTCAAGTGAATAGAACCGGATCGGTTTAAGGGTGGACCCGATGAAAAACAAATCCACCGCCGAATGTAAAATATTCCCCGCGGACGACATTTCCGATTCGGTTGTTGAGGTTTCGATGAGTCGATGAGTCAAGATCATGCGACAAAAGGCGTTGATAAATCGAGGAAAACGGAAGTTATTAGGTTTTTTCGCAGCAATTCCTCGTTGGAAGAAATACAGAGGGGACATTTATCGGTTTTTAGAAGGCACATCAATAACTGAGAAATTATAGTTGGTATTTTTGGATATAAAATTGCGAACAATTTGCTGAAAATCTCTCAAGTATCTCAAATTAATATTATCAAGTATTCATTCACGATCAGAAAACCTCGATGGAAATTATGGTTTTGTCAACTCGCAATTCATGATTAATAATTTGCATCGAAAGAAATAACGTGAATTACTCGAAATTATTTACGTATTTGAATACGTCAGTTTAGTATCCGTAGGGGAAGCAACTTTATTTCCTCAAAATTGTCACCATCGATCTAAGAATTATGCACCGTCATTCATTTTGAGGATATCCCAACCGCCCTGATGCCTTTTTGCACATTCGCCTTGCGTTTAAACGATCCACTTGTTTCTCGAGCGAGTCGAGTTTTATCAGCAGGAAGCGGAGAAACTGGTAAACAGCCGAGGCCCGTGGATGACTGGAAAGAGCAGCCAGGAATATCAAGTGCTCGGAGTTGGGAGTTCGCTCAGACGCCGAGTTCATGGACCCCCTTAACCAGGCAAAGGTATAAAACTGCCCGAAGTTTGAAACAGTCGCAATAGCGAGAGATATAAGCTCAAATTTTTCTCCCTTCATGTTGTACAATGTTATTTCCGTGTTCGTTGGAACGTTACCCAACATTAGGTAATCCGAGACGGGATTCTTAGTCGTAAGCCGATTTAACGTCCCGTCGAATAGCAAAGAAACCTTCCAATGGTCACCTGCTAGTTGTCCGACGAATACGAGTTGACGGTAATATACGAGTTGATTTTGGTCCACAAAAGCTCATGAGAAGTATCATATAATTGAATTTTGAAGAAAACTAGTATTTCCAAAATATAAGCGTTCGAAGTTTTTATTTTGATTTTTCCAGGCCTTTTAGATTCTCTAACCGTCGAGGTTTAGAAATTTTAGTTAGATAACTACATGACGCTGGATTTTTATCGTTTGGCTCACACACAGCACTTCCGCGTAACGAGCGTTTATCGCTATTTTACTAGTGCGTTTTCGGTATTATCTCCGTCGATTACAATCGCCGGATCGACTGCGGTTTTGATGGCCAAAATAACGTTTTTCGAAAGCTCATTTCGTCAGTGCGCGCAGTGAAAAGCGCCGCTGAGTTTGTTCAACCTCGTCCAACGGCAGGGCGTTCTCCATCAGCTTTCACTGAATACTCTTCCCATTCCCTGTTCCCTTCCCGCTCTTCCATTCGGACTCGTGCTCATCTTGACAACATCTTTCTACTACCTGTTACTGCTACCTTCTACTACCAATATCTAGTTACTAATGCCAACAGCTTTCGGGATGTAGATCGATATCATGATTACTTGACTTTCAAGCATAACCGAGGAGAGAATCAGAAACTTGTTTTCTTGAGATTTTAGAAGAATGGAATTTCCATGCAGTTCATATAATGGTCATAGTCGGCTTTAGTTCGCACTATATGCTGATAGGAGACTCCCATGCCAATTACTTAAACGGCAGCGTTGTAGTTTCGACTGGCAGATGGATAAGGTAAGTACCTAGACGGCTTTGAAAAACAACCACCATTCGGCACAATCCTTACCGTATGGTGGGTGGGTGGGGGGTTAAGGGTTACATCCGATTCGACTGCCAATATACCTGGCCATTTAAATGCCCTTCGTGCAACGAAAGTTGGTTTTGAACGTAACGACTGGTCAGCCAAGAGTGACCGTGTTCGTATTTATGAGAAGATAATATCAGTTAGAAAGTTATTCATGAAGTAGACTTAACACTGTTCTCGTAATTTTGTTATTAAACGACAATAATCAATCAGCATATAATTCAACGGCTTTTCTGTTGGACAGGTTAAACGTGGAAAACAGGAAAATGCACAGTCCGAGCATCTCTCCCCATTTGACGAGCTGTTAAACAATTTAACCATTCTTTCCTCGTAATGATCAAATCGACGAACCTGATGGGTACATTTTTGTATCAATTTTCAAAGCTTGTTTTTGTTGTAGTACTCAATTATAAACCATTGATACCACCCAAGAAAAATAAATTTCTGACCGCTCCACAAAATATCATGTCATATGCTTCAAAGCATGTAGAAATCGAATATTTAAAAAAATATGGTCGCGCTGTGGAACGAACTGCCTCAGAACTAAGATTTGTTCGAGCCAATTGTCATGATCAATTTCATCCATTTCTTATCTTCTTAGACTGTAGAGCAATAAATTTCGAATAGCAAACTACGAAGAACCGCTTGGCAAAAAGAGCAATGCGCATTCGTTACGACGTCATTGTTGGATGTTTACTTGTTTCGTCCAAGGTCGCCGGCGGGCGGTCAGGTCAGAAACGGTCGTCACTCTGAAACTCAATCTTGGAAGCCTCGGAGCAACTCGTGACGAAAACTTATTTGTCTCTCAAAACTTTTTCCAGCCACAGAACAGAAGGAAACGTGAAGTGTTTAAATAGACCATGTTGACTCCGAAGGGTTGTATCACTCTCAGGACGATGTCAGACTATCTCAACTCAAAACCCTTTCTCTCTCTTTTTCTTTCTATTTCTTCCATGCCATCTGCTCTCCTTTGATGTTACGACTGCTCATCTAACTGTTACATCCAAACCTTTAGTCGAAGTATTCGACTCAACCTTGGCTGGAGCTAGGTTTGAATCGAAAGCAGTAAGTGTATGAATAGAACGAATACTGCTATATTCGAGTGGGTTATTTTTCGGTGTATGGGAAAACGGAAAGATTGAACAGCCCAGAATTTCGTTTCTCCCGTAGTATTGCTTTCGTTACATTGATTGGACTAGGAGAAGAGAAAATGCGACAGCAAACAGCGATAAACTTTCATATTTAGAAAAATAATAATTTACAACGGAATAATACATTTAGATAACCAAATTATGCTAAAATATAATGATTTGAACAGAAAAACGAATAAATAACAAATAGGTAGTAAACAATTAAAAAACCTTCTATAGATGGTTTTTATGTACCTTATATAGGTAGGTATTAGGAGTGTTGAGGGACATTAACTACTGTTTATGTTCCCTATTGAATACATTCGTTCATTATAAATTTCACCTTACTATAACGTTTTATTAAATACAAATTAAGTTATATTTCTTCAGAAAAAAAAAAAACTTTAAGTTGAAAATATACCTAGGTACCTAATATATAATACGAATTACAGGTCTAAACTTTGTGAACATCGAAGTGAAAAATTACCTCTTGCAATAATTTAAACTGGTCCTAATTCACTAAAAAATCATGCTATGTGAGCGTTTTTCTTCAAATTGCTACTAGGTTCCACTTACCGTTCGGTAATGGTGGTTAAGAGGCACATATTTTGACACAGTTACCAAAAACACCCCCGTGTCTTATGAGCGGCCAACGTTGGAACATGCACTCTCTATTAACCCTAATTGCTAGGTGGCTCGCCGAAATAAGAGCCCGACTAACGACGAGCAACTACGCGCATGCATACAGGTTTCACGATGCATATAACAGAATGTCATATCATCGAAGCGATTCGAACAAGACGAAGATTGGTATATGCAGATAAAAGTGAGCAAGAGAAAACCATATGAGGAAAACAATTGACATAGCGAGTGATGTGTTAATTTTGTCATTCCCGTATAATATTTATAGATGGCGGTGGCAATGAGGCTCGTAAATGAGGTGCAACAAACGAAACGGTCACGCTCTGTTCACGCTGCGTAATAGGAATCGCTATTTTATTATCATTATGACTGGGTTCACTTTCATAATTAATAACCAGAATCATCGTTTTACCTTATTCCAATGTATCTTTAATCACCAATCACGTTGAGGTTTATTAAGCTTAAAAGGGCTCTAGTATCATCATTCTGCTGGTAAATAAACTTGGACTGTTGAGAGCGTTTATCTGTTGAAAACAGACCAATCTTTATTCTTCTAAATAGAGAAAAATATTTTTCTTGAAAAAAACAAAAAAAAAAAACCTCAACAATGTTACGTACTATTATACTGCTCTTTTGACTATTTTAAGTAGGATATTTTCTAAGTAGAATTTTCTCTGCCTTGATTTTGAGTCACTGTCTTCATTTTGAATGGAAATTTATTTTGCCGGGACAAATATTTAACGGTTCACTCGGGCCGTGATAAGTATAATTGTCTATGCGGTAAACAATTTAATGCGCGGTCTTATCAATCACGTCAAAGTCTAATTTTCGAGAAAAAGTTTCCCCTCTTTAATTCGGATTGAGAACTGCTGTCGGAACAAATGTTTTCTCGGTATTTTTCTGCGTTTATCTCGGTGCGTTGGTTGGCAATCAATAAAGCGAGTCCGTATCTCACAAAATAAACAATTCATGGCCAGCTGCGAGTGAAACGGGTTTCAACGTGCTCCGCCGCTTCGGTTGAATGGTCGTTAATTTATTACAGTCACTCGACCAATATGACTCCGTTTAGTCGGATTTGACCAAGAGGAATTCATTACTTGAAAACGAGATTTCTGTGTGCGCGATTTAATTCTCTATCGAATAAAAACAACTGATCAAATAAGGACCGTAGCGAGAATTTTAAACGTCACATTGTTTCACGACCTTTAAATCAGATAACCTCTTCACTATAAATTATCCGTCTATGAAACTAGTAGATTCGGTTGTGAAATTTATTTATATTAAAGGGAAGTCCCATAATGTCTCGAGATCATCAGTCAATGAATAGTCAGATGCTGAATACTTCGCGCGCTGAAAGCTATTACATTTCGAAACAAGGATTCATGACAAAGGCTTATGTAACTTAACCGACTGTACGAGAAATTTAACGGGATATCACCATTGTTCTTGATTCTTGCGGTAAACAGCCTTTAAAGGGCGAGCGTTGCCAGTATATGCCTACCAAACTGTTTGAAAGTTTTCTTTGACTTTGTGTCAGAACTGGCATGCCGAGGCAACAACACAGGCAGAATAGGCTTTAGAGTCGGAACGCAGCAGCTGCTGACAATCCGTGAAAAGGTCCTTGTTCAAGTACAGGTAGTACGAGCCGCTTCGACAATGGAATAGTGAACCACTCAGGTAAACTAAGTGACCACGTAGAAAGGACAAAATCGTTATTGAAACGTTCCTCGTTGAAAACATTATTTCAATTTTAGAGCACTGACGGATAACAGAAGCCAGAATTATGGAAGGAAAACGGGCTAGCAATGCGTTTGAGCGTACTCGTCACAGTTGCTATGTTTATTCAGAAATTACGTTTTTGACTATGTCTCTCATATCTTATTCTACTGAGGTGATATTATTTGGTCATTCGATTCTACATTTGATTGGCAGCAATCGTTCTAATTACATTTTATCCAACCTGAAGAATCCTTTGGAATTTATCCCGTCTCAAGCGAACGATTTGATCCGATTTTTAAAAGATTTTCAGAGATTATTCGTATTATTGCCTGGATGGTACTCTAAAGTCAATCCTGATCGGATCAGCGATTGCATCAGCGCATTATGACGCACTTGGCCTCTTATCTCTGAGATAAATTATATTTTTCTGAACTATATTGACAGATATGAAAATCACTGACGTATAAACAAGTTAAAAACGGCCGAGGCGATTGCAAATGTGGTAAAAACGAAGTGAAGACAATATAAAAAATTATAAAGATCGACATTCTGCCACCACTTTCCTAACTCCAACGTCTTTTCCTTCTCAAACAATCCTTCGCCGATCATTGTGATTCAAAAAGGCAAACGTTTCCTTTGAACGTGTTACAGATAACACGCCACTCTCAGCTTGAGAATTCTGGATACATTCTGTTTTGCATTCAACTCATGAACATTTCTTTTCATCACTCGTTTTATTAGACGGCAAAAAAAAACACATCCCATCGCTGAATAAGGTTTTATATTCGCGGAGAAACGTCTTGGCCAAGAAACTCGAGCCAAAACAATAGATCAATTAAAACGTTTGACAAGTCTTCTTTTCAGCGAATTTTCGAGGAGAATGATGGTGTTTGGCTCGTTCGGAAAAAATTTACTGCCTAAGTTCGACCCGAAAACTCATATAAAACTAGTTTTGTGCACCAGCGAATCGAATTCTGAAATAATGTTTTTGTATGTATGTTATTTCGCACAATATCTGCCGTAATTTAAAAAATAAAATAAAATCTGATTTTTTGCATAAAAATTCTTCTAGGCAAAAGTAATTAGGTAATAGTTCGTTGGCTAGCTCTACCAGAGCAGAAGGTGGTGTTCAGATTCGACCTTGAACTTGCCCAAAAATCGAAAAACCACCTATACCCGATTTAAAGGGGCAATTTGGGTACCGAAATTCATTAAACATTTTTACGCTGAATCGAATGAGACCATAAACGCGTCGGTATCTCTAGTTTCATGGAATTTTTGAGTTTTAGAAAAATGCCTACCGTCGTATATAAAATTTTCTGTATTCGTTATGATATTCTTTAAGGAGCCCAGCACGCTTCAAAAACTCGCCCGTAAAGGCATGCTGCACGACTTGAACATTGGTTTTGAATTAAAGCAACATATTATATTCGTCGGACTTTTTGTTTTTTTGTAGCGTTTGATTTCAAAAGCGAATACAGCTCTTTTGACGTTGAATGAAATTTTCTGTCCGTTTCCTCTTGTGGGTGGCAACGGCTCGGCCTACAGTTTTTATACACATTTTCGTCGGGGCCCCTATTTTAAAAGACCCAGGTAAAGCGCAGTCCGATTTGATAAGATGTCTGCAGTCTCGACAATAGGCGCAGGGTGTGCACCTTTCAAAACACTAGTTTACTGAAAAGGGGGAGCAGTCGGGCAGACAATGTAAACCGAGACGTTAGGATCTGTATCAAGGATACGCCAACTTCTGGGAGTACTTTTTGGATTGGGGTGAATTTGTCCGTTTCGTCCAAGAACAGTTCAATGCAACAAATGTACGGAACTGTATATCTGTGAAAGCCTCGCAAAATATTTTTTACTCAATTTTCGATTACACTCAATTCGCTCGAGCTAAATGTTGGTACTCGAAATAGGTCGTGCTAGGATCGATTTTCCTCCCAAACGTAATATTCAATTCTGTCGATTGCTTAGATTCCTCTGGCGTTTTATGGCGACTGAATGTCATTATAATGTTTATTGAACATTGACGTCGAATTTTCCGATTGATAGTGGCTTAGGAGTTTGAAAAGGGTTCACCATCCCAATGTCTAGACGTAATTCTTCCATTTCCTTCGTCTGGATCCGGTTGGGATCCTCTCGTGCTCCCATTTCCTCGGCAGACATTTCATTTCCAGATACCAACGACGGCTTCCATGAGAACACCTGTTTTCCTAGATATATTACAACGCTGTCTCGCTATTTATAAACATTCCTGAACGTTGATTTGAAATTTTCCGTTTCCCGAAAGATGGCGCATTGCTCTGGAAAAATCTATTGTCTCCTAGGTTTCCTCAACGCTGTTGAAGCTCTCGATGGGAGCTGCTCATCATTTCCTGCGAGCTGAGGGAAATCGAGGGATATCCGTAACTTAGTAAACTCGAAAATAAACTCAATAAACCAGCTCGATAAAGCAAAATGGATGAAACGTTGGGTCGGTTGATTCCTACCTCATATTATCGGCCGGGCGATTTCGGCCTACGTTATAAACTTAAGAATTAATTCGCTCGAGCGAAGTTCCGATTTTCCCTTCAAAAGTCTTCATATTACATCAAGTTTAAATCTCAGTGAAATAGGATGAATTTATCTTCTTACAAATTTCATTATTCATGCTGCGATTGGACTAGATTTATTTATAAATAGATAAATTACCTACAGGTACTGAAAAGAATTGATCGTATACCAGATAAAAATTGTAAAACCTTGATATCAACTTGATTCAATGACACGCTTTGAAGTTATAGAAGAATAGTTACGCGTAATTTCCCGATCATGTTATGAATTTTTTCAGAAGTGCATTTAAATATCCGTTCTTAAATTTTGAACAGCTATCATATTGGTACCTAGAACTATTTTTAGATTGTTCGGTTGCCGGATTGGGAAGTCGCGAAAGGATCCCCTAGTACCCAAACCCGCGCTCCATCGGCCTCTTCTTGCCGTCATCTTGAAGATTGTGCGCAGATCGTCGGGAGAAAGTGTGGGAAAATAGGACAAACATCGCAAGCTCTCCCCTTCCTTGAAACTAGCTCTTTTATCAATGGCTTGTTGTTCGGGACAAGTCGACAAGGTTGAAAGAGAGTTCAAGACGTAGAAACAGTGCTCTTACATCTAGAGAGGCACGTTCCAGTAGACAGTCCCATTCCATCTCCAGTCAGTCCTATAGAATCCCATTATGACATCATCACTCGATCTGATGAGCTGGAAGCTTGCGAACGGAGTGCACGACGGAGCATGGGCCATGTCGGAAGTTACAAAGCTTGTGCTGTTCCCCTCTGCACGTAGCGCAATGATGAAACTTTCAGCCTTTGAAATGGGGTTGCTGAGTTCAAGTGTCTGAACAGGGATGCAATATTGGTCTTGATACTATTAAAATTCTTGTCTGCATTATTATACACGTTTATCTGCTGTCAAGATTCACCTCTCACTTTATGAAATGAAATTAATTTTTGAGTTGATAATTCACTCAAAAAGAGTTGTCTTCTGTTTGAGTTTAAACCCACCAGTAACTTTTGACTGGGCCACGATGTATAATGCAAACAATGTCTAAACGTACCCCCAACTAATTAAAAAAAATAAATAAAGGAAAACAAGCATAAATATATTGTTATCTAAAACAGATAAACGGAAACAATTGTCATGGTCCAGCTTCCTCTAACATAATTATCGACAAAATTCGTAGAAAGCTTGGGACAACATTCTTAGAAAGGTTATATTTTATTCAATTTCACTATTTTTCAAATAATCCGAACGAAGTGTATTTTTCCGTCCTCCTTGTACAGTAGAACACTGCCGTAATATCTGCTGACTAATGAATGAGTCATTGCGCGAAAAATTAAAATCACGGTTCAACTTATCTTTCGAAACCGAGTGAGTGGAATTTTTCCAAGCCGACTGGCCAGTCTCGTAGTCGCAATCTTGACGAAGACACGCTGTTAATCTTATCAAGTTCAGTGATCCCCGTTTATCTTTCATGTTCGTTGGGGAAAACGCTGGTCCGTTTGAGCTCTTGCAAACAACTTATTCAAGCCTAATACGAAAATGGCCAAGTTATCATCTGTCGTGCAGTTTCGTCTGATAATTATATTTGATTACGTATCGCTGATGTTGAGTTCGTCGAACGCATTTATATTTGGCATCGTCCAACTATAAAGATAAACGTATTATCGCTCAAACAGAACTTGGAAATGTCGCATAATTATTATTTTTATGCCTTTTCAGTTCAATACGCTAGTTAATAAAAATTCACGAGTTTTCATTGGCGGTGGTTTTTCGAGTTTCTCGTTTTTGTAATCAGACAATTTTGAACGAGCAAATACTCAGCGGCTAAAATAAAATCAGGTAATCGAATGAAGTTGTAGTCATATCATGCCATATCTGCACTAAAATTTTGTTTGCTCTCCACTAAATTATGCGCAACCGTGTGCACTGCAACCAATGCTCGAGTGAGAGGTACTATGAAATGAACGATTAAACGTGGGAACACAGTGTAATGAAAAGGGGTGATTAGGTCATGAAGCGAGGCATTGCGCAATCGAATTAGCATCCTGGTGGTGATGGGATGTGAACGCTTTCCTCAGGTCCCCAATGGTCTGTCGACGTCGAAAGGATGTGAAATCTTTGTAGCCTTGATCCTGTTGATCGTAGTGGAGGCGTAGTATTCTGACGTTGCTCAATCAAAAAAAAAAAATTCTTTTCCTTGTCGTCGCATTTTTTGATGTCCAGGGGGCTGTGGACCCAATGGCTCCAAGTCGCCATGGAGATGTCCGAACGGGCGAAAGTGATCGGCCAGCCAATAAAGAATCGGAGAATGAGTAGCCTGGATTTTCTCCCCTTCACACTCTCTGGACATTGAAAATATATTTGTCTCGAGTGACCGTTTGCGAGATCTGAGAAGCATCTCGACTAGTACAAAAAAGAATCCAGACCTTTTAGTCAGCCAATGACCGTACTGTAATCGGCCTGAATAACAGGCGATGTCTGTGACAATGAGTTCGGAAAGAAATAGGCCAGGAATTTGGAACCGTTCTTAGGATCAGACGGGAACCAAAGGCGACTATGATAGAACTGGAGGGGAAAAGGATGGACGTAACGGTAACGGCCGAGGTTCCTCGCCGACGGAGAAAGTGAGTCTGTTGAGAATTGCACAAGCTTCGAGTTCGTTCTTTGCTGACCTGTCTCTAGCAAAGTTGGAAAATCGACTGGGCAACGAAACCTATTTTGAAACGTAGAGCGACATTAATTAACTTCTTCTGTATGTCGCATTTTCCGCATGTGTGTTGCGGTGAGGGGGACATAAAATCGGCGACTGTTTCTCCATTCTGTCATCGGCGTGGTTGGACTCGTGTAGCCCTGAAGATGCCCGAAAGGGCGAAAGATCTCGGCAAATAAAAGACGGAGGAAGAGTCGGCGCGTTTATCTACCCCTCACGCCTACAATTATGTGAAATTAATTACCCACGCAATTTTGTCTGCTGTTTTGTTTCGCACAATATAAACTAACGAAAGAAAATGAAAATAATAAGCGAGACATACGTACCTAATAGACAAGTAACAGCGAAACGGAATGGATACCAGCAAACCTTCAAGGAACTACATTTTCGCTTATTAAATTGTGTTCTTAAGTTCTTGCCTCTCATTTGCGTGAAGCTGGTAGTTAAAATAAACGATGAAATTCTAGCGGCGATGAAAGCTTTGATTCGGACGTTCTTTCTGGAAATTCGCCATCGCGAAACCTCCCGTTTCCGCCTCGTTACGGTAGAAAATACCCAATTAAACTGGGGGAATTGCTTTGAATCAATTTGAGAAACCGTTCCACTTCATTACTCGTATTAAAAAGTTGTAGCATAATCTGAGGAATAGCCACAAAGTGAATATTTGAACTTAATGGACGTTCGAAACCGTTTTTTTTTTTTTAGATTCAGATGATCTGTTTCCTGAAATAGACGAAAAAACGTAACTTTTCCTCAACCGCAAGAACCGTTCACGGGTTTTGAGAAGGAAACCGGCTCGGATATTTTTTGAAACCAATCCTCTAATTAGTTTTCGTCGTAATTTGATTACCCTGCGGATTAAGAGTATATTACGTACCCAATGATTGGAAATTTACTCATAAAATATTTTAATAGTCTATAATGTAATAAAAATAAATAAAAAAATTTCTACTAAAGAAAACGTCGATTCAATTTTGCCTACTGGATTGATCCTGTATCAATACACGGACAAATTGTTGTTTGCACGATATGAGCTACGAATTCCTGTGTCGACCGCTTTCAAAGGAATTTGTTTTCAAAGGCTTTGGGGAACATTGTCTACAAGCTAGTCCAGGCCAGGCGTCCTCATCGCTTCCCGTTCAGTTTTTCGTTGAGATAACATGCCTTTGTCTGGAGCACCTTTTCCAGCCGGATCCCTATCGAGCTGCCTTTCAAAACGACTACGGATGAATAGGCGAAAAAAGTCTCCAGCGTTTATTGAATTACACAGTATACACAGCGTTTAAAATGAACCGTTTTCTATGGTGGTTCTGCAGTTAATACTATTGATATTTGAATTGATTTCTTACACGTTTAGCCTGCAATAAATTCTTAAAAATACCTTGCCGATTATTTGATTATTAGTAGCGAAAATACACTGAGTTGAACTTCACCACTTGAACAGTTTCGGATTTTATATATTGTCGTTGTAAGAATTATTTAAAGTACGGAAAAACACGTGGATGTATATGTATGCTCGATGCTAGACCTATTCTGTGTTGAAGCGAGCCTCTTATCGGAAAGACCAATATGAACTCATGGGCTTTTCGTAACAGTAGGTAGAAGTCGAGGAGTTTCTGAATGCGGTATTATATTTCCTGAGATTGCTATAAAAATTTCTCGTTTTTCCTCTCTTCTTCTTCTTTCTCCTCATAAAATCAAATTCGATAATTAATTTCTAAACACGATTGCTGCAAGGTGGTTTTTTGGTAACTGGAAACATCCTCGAAAGGGGAATGCCTTGAAGCTGTAATTCCCTACCCGGTTTAATAGGGCAGAAAAGAAGATTCGTATTCACTCATCTAAGCCTCTCGGAAATGGAAAATCCCGCCCGAATGTCATTACCGTCGGCTTAATCAGACAGAAGCTTACTTTATAATCATGAAGTAATAATGACTCCGTTGGTGGTCCAGTGATTGCGATGTCACGAGTTGCAGGCGAAGGACGCAAGTATAATGTTGGAAAATATACAATTTGTATATTTATCTAAGCGTTCTTATCGGCGTAAAAAATAATCAAATTTATCGGCTACCGCTAGTTCTTTTATAGCCCTCGTTAATTATCCATTCTCGCGCTCAAGTCTATGCGTTTATCATTGTCTGCCTGGCAAAATCATCCGAAAGATAGAAACATAAGATGAAGCGAACGAGGTTTTCATAACACTTTCCCCTGAGAGAGCAGCTCGGAGGACAGGCATCGTTGCGCCCCTCTTCTCATCCCAGAGCTAGTAGAAACCATGTCAATGCCAGATCCGTACGGCCCGTCTACTGCCCTTGGCCGGAGGCCACATTTTGTTTCTGCGATACGACGAAAGGTTAGAGAGGCTCTGTTGGCTAGTTTCAAGAAGCCACATACTGACAGTGCCCGAATGAAAAGCGCGTCGGGGAGTCTAATTAGTCGCAGTTGTTCGGTTGTCAACGGAAGAAACGTGATAATTTTCTTTTAAAACGCTGTCGACTTTAGAACGAGAGTAGATTTCGAGGGAAGCGGTTGGACTTGTTAGCGAGCGACGTTTTTTGAAGATAAATTTCTCTCTTTGTGGCAATCTCGAATATTTCTATCGCAGCACTAAAATCGAAGCTTTATATAATGTCCTAATCGTCTGAAGATCGACAAAAATGTCATAGAGAACGCAATGAAAATATCGATTTTACAATATAATATGATACTTCATACATGGTAGGTATATATCTAACATCATGAACCATAATCTGAACTATTTCCTTTCCTCGCCGCGTTCACAATTATTTGAAGATTCAAACATTTCGGAAATCACAGTTCGTTAGTAATTAGCATTGTTCGACTATTTTATTCTATTGACAGTAATTTCCCGCCAATGTCTTAGCTCTCGGCAGAAATAAATAATAATGAAAAATAGAATGATGGAAATATATCGCAACAAACGAGCTAACAACGGCAGTTGAGCTCTTGAAAAAGATGTGTTTACTCTCGGATTAACCGCATCAGCAATGATAATCTGAGAACTAGATTAGTTGCGGGAAATCGGATCTGTTTTGAAAAAATCGAGCCAAAGTCGACAACGAGTTAATGGTTACTGTGTTTTTATACGAAACCATTTTTCATATTTATCGTTTCGATTCTCGATGGCAAACGATTACAAAACCTCTGTCCTACGAAGTTGATATTTCTCATAAAAGCGGTCGGTTTTTCGCTCGAGGGCGAATATCCTTTACCGCTGAATAAAAAAAGGTTTCGCAAAGTTAGTTATAGCGGGACGGCTACGGGTTGTTTGAAAACACAAAGTCGAGCGAACGAGGGAGTTTCAAATGAAAAAAAATATATAATAATTTTATTTGTTTTTTGTCCACTTTAAATGAAGAACAAGAGATACAATGTTGAAGAGGAAAACTCAACGGAAGGGCGATGAGGAATAGACGAAATATTTATTTGAAATGAACGACGCTGGAACAAGAGGTTAAAAATTATCCCTGATTCGTAACATGAAGGGTCGATGATCCATCATTAAACAATTGGGCACGGTGACGATTATTTTTATTCCGAAATTGGCGAAAAATTGAAACTTGGAAGTTGTACGTCATTTGTAATGTAGTTTTTTCTTTTTTCCTTCTTTTTTTAACTTTGGACGCGATCGATATTTTGCCTTCAGGATAGGAGATTGATATTACGTAATTATATTAGATTTTATGACAAGAAAAATATAGAAATCACGGGAGGGTTGTAATATTATCTTATGCTAGAAGTAGTGTGTTGATTTGAATCTAAAAATTAACAATTCCTCTTTCAATAGATTAGCGTTCGCAGATATTTGCTTTGATACTAATCGTTGTACTCATTCTTCTAATTTCGCTGGAACTTCTCCTTTATAAACGAAGTAGATTAGAAGAAAAACTCTCCTTGAATAACAATAATTAATTATTGCTGGGTACAATTGGAACGCGGATTAAAAGGCACGAGGGATTACGGCAGTGAAAAAGGCTGGTCTCCAGATCTCGAGCGATTTGAGCCTTTAAAGGGAGACACTTTGGGCGGGAGGTAACAGGCAAACAGCGAATGCGAGGAGCTAGTCAGTCACGCGCAGCCAGCAGACAGAACAGATACAGGCTGTTGAGAGCCTAGCGTGAGGATCGGGCAAGCGGTTTCTCCACGTAATGGCAACCTCCTGTTCTCTCGTAGGCTCCTGGTCGCCAGCTCGCCTCTCCCAATTTCGAACAAAGGCGCCTTCTCTCTCTCCGGGTGCACCCTTTGCAATCTGGCCCGCCCTGGCCGCCGTTCTGTTTGACGACCGCATACATCCCTCGGCCACCTCCCTCGATGTCCCGAGGGTATTTCTACCCTTAGCTTATCTAGGGTTTAAATTAATTTCCGCTCCAGAGTAGGGCAGTGCGTCGAAGCACCCCTCGTTCACATAAGTGGTTCGACAGGGTATTGAATTTCAGTGATCATCATAAATACGTACCTATTATCAACGATGCTAAATCAAAATCATATTTAATCGAATCCGGCACTGTTCTCTAAAGAATGGAAAAAATTAAATTAAATAAACTTGTGAGGTTGAGGGGAGGGAGAACTGAGGCGACTTATTCTCCAATCTCATGTGTACGTCCGCCGAGATCGTTCGCTCGTTTGGGCATCTATGGGTATCTACGCAAAAAAAGTTAATAAAAAAAAAATAAATAAAGATAAATAAAATAAAGTGAACTAAAATATTCCTCTATAAAAATGCTTCCAGGTGAGTTCTGGTATCTTCTTGTAGAGTTCTTAAAAATTAATTTGATGCATTGATATTATTGGAAAAATAATATTTCTCGTGGAATTTGGAACTGGTGTATTATCTTTTTTGCGAGTCGATAGATTTTTCTTTAAACCCACAGACAAGCCGGTTAGTTAGCTCAAGCTCTAGTAAAATTGCTTCATTCCTTATCATCTACGCCTATTCTTGATCGACCGTCAGACGAGATAAGAAAGATTTTATTCAAACCCTATGACCTAGGTTGGCTTATCTCTATAGTGTAATCCTGCTTCGGTATGCTAAAAGTAATGATATCACGCGTATGAGAACTGAGATCTCGGCTAATAGGTACGTAAAAGGCTCTCAAATCTAGGCCACTCGTCGACCCACTTGCACTACCGCTTGTTGCTTCCTCGCTCCGTCGACTAGCTATAATCGTTCTTTTGCTTTTGTCATTTTTCGTAAGAAGTTCTCCTCGCAATGAAAGCCGAAAAATATATTTTGCACCGCGGCAGTTATTTCTGAGCCAATCCTCACTGCAATGTGATGCAATGTGTTTCTTTCTAAGACACTATCAGCAGTTTTGCTACTACCAACTATTCGTACGAATAAATAAGATGAAGACAACACGAAATTCCAAAATGAAAAAATTCGTTGCCGAGTAGGTTTTATATTACTTGAAATATTTCTCAGAATTCAGGCAGGTGCTGTAGCAGTTTGTTTTGCTCTCTATAGCGCTCTTCGAATACCTTTTATTTTATGTTATACGTACATCGGCCAATGGAGCGTGAAATGATGACTAAAATTATCTGGATAATGTCAAGTGCAGTATTTTATAATTGGAAATTAACTCATTCGTTCGGTGAGAGTAACCATTGTTTTGTTATCTCGACGGTCGGCTAAATGGCCTTTACCTCTCGTCCTGTCACACTGCCTTTCCATTGCTTTACTCGTATCCGAAACGTTTTCAGGTTATCGAAGCTGTTCGGGTTATTGAACTTGGGCAGCTGGCGGTGACCGTATTGAAATTCACCAACCTTCGCCGATGATGTTTGCAAAGCAGAACTACGGTTTCAGTCGACAAGCTACAACGAGGTTTGACTTTTAGTGTCGTCGAATTTTCTGCAGACCTGAAACTGGACGGGCGAACTTTTTCAGCGAGGGTAATACAATCATATTATACTACCTTTAAAAGTTTTCTACGTTTGGGTTGCCGAAACACGCTGATAAATAACACGAGCGCCACTTCCTTTACGTCAGTTTTTTCAGCGTGTTATGAAGTTATGAAGGCTGAATAGGAGCTGTGTGGCAAGATGGGAAATGAATGTCACAGGTAAACGTCAAAATACTGTTGCGTTTTTTATGCTATAAAGCCGCAAATGATTGTACGCTGTTTTACTATCCCTAATAGCTTCTGCTTTTATTACTAGATGAAAGTTTTCACCTGACGAATTCTTCATTTAATGATCAAAACCATATTTAGTTTGCATTCCAAAAACTACCATTGATGACGATTAACAATATTCTCCACGTCCCTTTTTACTTGTTTCTTTCAGTGTGCAAACATCCGTTCAAACGATTAGTGCGGTTGAGAAAAATACCATTAGAGGAGGTAGATTAGCCGACTGGAAAAGCAATTAAGACAAGTGCGTGGTGCCCTCCTGCGTCGACTCGAATCCAAATAGGACAGCGGGTTTCATGGCCACCGAAATAAGTGCCTTCGAGTTTCAAGAATAGGAGGGATCCCACCTGGAATGCACCGCTCCACCCAACTTAACTTTCAGCTCCACAGACAGTTCCATAATGCCCCTATCGCATCACAATCCACCCAACTGAAGACTCTTTCAAGTGTCTACTACCATAAGATGGTTTTAGTTTTAACTTCTCTTGCGATTCTCAGAACTATTGTTTGCAAAAGGGGTTTTTGCTCAGATAGTTTGATATACTATGATTCCAAATCAGCCCTGTTCAAAGCGGACTGTTTAAACCAAATGTTCTTCAACTACCTGAGGATGTTCGAAAGGGTGAAAGTGCTCTTTCAACAAACAATAAAGTTCAGAGTTGTCCAATATATCTCTCCCTCACCTCATCAACATAGCCATGTCTCCCTGTTATCAATACTATCAGTATTTTGATAAATAATCCAAGTTATAATAACTGTAGGTCATTACAAGCGCGCGTCTCTCGGGATTATCTTGTGGAAGGGATGCGGGCTTGAGAAACTACGATGGTGAAAGTGAAGAATGAATAGGGAAGCAGAAAGACCTTTTCGTTGCTTATCTAGCTGGCACGAAACCAAAATCTTGTAAACGTGCCTAGAGAGTTCCTGGTTGGATATCACCATCCTTCCTCTAATTTCTACACCTAGAGACGAGCTAAATATTTACTCAGAAGACAGTATATTACTTATTTCACGTTTAATACGAAATAATGTAAAAAGTATTTTGTCGTGTAGAATAATTTCGCCAAATGTGAAACACTTGAAAGTATAGGCAGTTACAATGGCATAAATACGATCTGAACTAAATACAGTCTCAAAGACAGCATTTAAGATTGTAAGGACTTAGTATTTAACTCAGGACCGTTGAATGATCAACTCTTAGTACCTTCTTGTATTGAGTTTTGCTGATTGATATTTGATGAATTTGTAAATTAATGTATAATTGAATAAATGAATTCGCAGTTGCGTCATTAACGATCGCGCAGATTATCAAAGATTGGAGAAACGCCATTTTGACGTTTTATTCCTATATGCATTCAACTGGTATTGGCGCGAGTTCGATTGTCAAATCAAAGCGAATTTCAAAAACGGTTTTAATGTTATTTGAATGTTCCAACAGGGCCGTTTGGTGTCAACTCCCATCGTCCTAATGAGGCCAGAAGCGAGTACTCTAATTGCCATTGTTCCGAACGTGGAAAAACAAGATTACTTTGTGAGGTTCGACGAACGAAAATATTCAAACGGACCGACTCTGGGGAACACATTAAATTAACGACCGCCCAATGTAAACCTACTAAAGGCCCTAACGTTGTGGAAACGAAAATAGCCGGCGACCAAATAAACGGAACCGATAGCCAGCCCGGCCTTGGCAAGCCGTCTTGATATTGGATGGAAATTTCACACTTAGTTTAAGGTAATATCGTAAGAGGTATAATACACGTAACGCTATTACAACCGGATTGCTGGCGTCAATGGCGGCCAACCGATAAAAGATTTTTACGATCGCACGAATTTATTCACTTGATTTAATGTTTGAACGTGATTCCTTGCGAATATTATTGCTGGCAAATATTGAACAGTCAATTTGTGATGGGCAGTTAAATGTATCGAGTTATGTTGAGAATTCAGGCCCCAAGAGGCAAATATGAAAACAATAGCTCAATATGAAAACAATTTTCTACTTATACTCCTCAGTTGAGAAATAATTTTGAGCACAAGAGGACAATTATTGTAGAACCGGATGAAATCAACTTATCAATATTTCTTATCTCAAATCGCAGCGGGAAGTGTTGATAAAGACCGTGGCTCATTGGAAGTCAATGAAAAGCTGCTTGTTATTTCGCATATCTGTTAAAAGCCGCGTTTCGGTAGCAGGCTGAAAAATATTTCCCTAATTTACTCCTCGTTTATGCTAGTCTTTTCTACCTTCAATTCTGCGACGCCGTCGTGTCGGGTTCTCGGGGAATTCCTGCGGATGGGACACCTTCCTTCCTGTCCTTTGTTCTGCGGTTTCGGCCGACTACTCACTTTTGCGATTCTTCACAAGTCTTTATGACGAGCCTTTTCTCTTTTCTGCAACCCATGCGTATGCCATGAAGTTTGAAGAAGATGCGCACTCTTTTGAATTATAAATGATAACGTTTTAGGCTCGGAAGAGTACGGCTTTCTCACTTATCTAATCTGAAAATTGTAAATTTACTGTGAGAATAATATCTAGAAAGGATCGATTATCAAGCACATGCGGCAACAGAAGGGGCCCTACAACCAGTCCTCCCTAACTAACACAGACGCATATAAAGCAACAAAAGATCCGCCATACATGAACAGGAGTTATTATTATCTGGGAAAGGTAGGTGCTCTTTTACAGCTCGCTTTAGCACCACCTGGTGCTACTCTGATCCTCGTGTCGTGGTGGCAGTGACTGGTGGTCAGGTCTTGGTCTCAGGTAGTCGCCCTATTTCCTAAAGGCCGTTCCCTTCACTTTCTTCTCTGGTTTGCCAGCGGCGTTAGCGCACGTTCACGTAAATAGATTCGAAAAGAAGACATCCAATAGGAGACTTGGAGCCCCATTAGAAACCAATCTTTTCTAACTGTTCAACAGATTTGTTCAAATGGCCTTCCTCGTCGCACAAGAGGGACAGTTTATCGTTTTCGCACACTCTGCTACAGTCAATAAACCGCAGTGAATATGAGCTGAAGTAATTGAGTCCTGATAATACACGACTCGTTTCAAACATTACCGAGCTACACTTGAATAATTTCGATCTTACGATTCGTTCAGCGAAATTCATTGCTGCTTGTTAACTGAAGTCTTTCCGAGATAATAAGCGTCACTTCGAGTGTTATAAAGGTTTCAGTCTTCCTCAACTAAAAGATCGTCAATGAATATTTTATAATACGGCTACTACTACTACTATTACTATTTATTGAGCCAATTTTAGAAAATAGTCGTTGCCATTGGGAAGAGATCGTAAGGAATGAAGTCGGTTGGAGTTGTACGTGTAAGGCCGCGTCGCTCGTCCGCCCTTTTGGAAGATTGAGATAATGGCCCAAGATAAGAACGCCCAAATACCAGAGGATCATTTCAGAACTCAGCAAATGATCGCCCTAACAAATACTTAGTTCTATGAGAGCATGTTGAACATCCGGTTTAGACGTCATTAACTGTAACTTAGCTTTGCAGACAACGTAAATATGAAATAGTTGTGAATCGAGAAATTTCCTCTTAGCATGACAATTTTTTAACAAAATTACGATGAAATTAAACTTGTTTAGGCGCTCATGGGGAACGAATTGAAATTGTTCCAGTTCTAGGGTTCCTTACCGCGATCATCATACTTCATCGCGCATATTTTTCATTTTCAAATCAAGTTCGTTCTATTATTTCATCCTCAGTTGTAGGCAGCTGATTCTCTTTGTGCTCAATGAGATACAATGACGTTTGAGTTTACGATAGGCTAGCAATTTCATTCATATTTCGCAATGGCAGCCGCTCATATTAATTTCTATGAAATCACAATTACGATCGGTCCACGTTGGCTGCAGAGTACTAAAACAGAATGCTGCACCTACAAGGGCCACGTAGCTACGCGTAGTGACTAATATGATCCTTGCTAATGGATTTGGCTTCCGAATGAGCCCCTTGTCATCAATTGGATTGTTGATACTACTGGCATTCCGCATTACCGAGTACCTTTAGCTCGGTGCTAATGTAATTGATTACAGCACCTGAAATGCTGTACGATAACCGTGTCCTCGATCAGCGATCGATCAAGGTATAGTTTTGGATGAACAGTAAATTAATAGGCGTTGTGCGACTGCCAAGTGGGTAAAATCTAGAGCGGTTATGCTGATTCGATTGCAGTTTTTACTCAATTAACTTACATTACTTATTCTTAGGAAAGCGATTGGGCTACCTAGGTAAAGTATGAAATTAATTAGAAAGCCTTGACTGAAGAAGGACAGGATAAAAACCCTGAAATCATTGGAAGTACTAAGTGGTCCAGCGATTGGAATTGTAGATAGTAGTGGGCGATACTTATTCGAAGCGACATAGAGAGAAAAGGGCATGCACATTACGAGCTTAGAAAATGCTACCGTTTAATGCTGCGAGAGGTTTGCGGGCGTTTTTCTTTACTAGCTATCCTGTTCGGTTTGTCGCAGCAAAGATCCTTTTTTCCTTATTCACGAACGGAAGTCAAGTGTTGAAGTGAGGAACGCACGTACACTCTGCTAGCAACTAATTTCGAGAGCTGCGAGTCACTCACACGTAACTCGGCCCCTAGTCCGACCGCTGGCCTCGGTTCTGTTGTGAAAGGAAGATATAAGCCTCAAGCTTCCTCACCTCTTCATCTCTTAACTATCTTTGGTGTATTTCACACGTGTCCGGATCGATATCTGGCGCCGTGTGAGAGTTATAAAATAAGCGCGATCGATTTCGATTGCTGTAAAATTAGCGAGAGAATCACTAGATCATCACGTAAATAAATTTGTTGGTATTTTTCGAGCTGGTTCAGTATTGCAGAAAAATATCCGCACCCGATGCTTTGGTCATTGTACAATTCAAATTAAACTTTCTCGCACCACACATCAGCTAACCGAACGGACAATTAAAACAGCTAGTTTTTCAAATCAAAAGGACACGTACTACTTTTGAGTAAGATTCAATTATTTTGAACCTCCGTGTTTGAAATGCTCAGCGAATCAATTAAGTATAATAAAAAGTAGCGCAAGAAAACTAGCGTATGGTAATAAAATTTCAAACTGTTATCTGGTGATGAACTCTAGATACCGGACCCGTGTGAAACGGCTCTCACTGCCGACCGCTGTTGGTTGGTTGGCTCTATCGGCCCTCATCCCTAGCCATCTACTATTATACTCGTACTCGGGGAGCATTCCGTCGTCGACCCTTCTCTAATTCCTGGCTCAAGTGCTAATCCCTAGCCGTATCTTCTCTCTACTGACTCATTCTCTTTCTCTGTTCAACATGGATGGAAGCTTACGAAACATAGTACACCTCTCACCCTAGTCAAGCATTCCCCTCAAATGCATATACATCCCTATTTCATCCCTTTTGTGATCTCCCTTACCAGTATTTTGTAAACGCTTAGTGTCACACTTTCCTGGTATTCTGATTGACCGCTAATCCGTGTTAGCTGCGAGTCGTTAACCCTCTCCGGGTGAAAAATTGTGCTTTACACTGTATTCATTTATCTGTTTGTTTTCGAGCGCCGGAACAAACAAGGATTAGTTATTCCCTAATTATCGAAAGAATGTGTAAAATACACTAACGATTTATCAATACATAATAAGCAATTGTCAAGGGCTATTGAGTTCAAACGCGGAGTTGAGATTGTTAATATTTTTCCCAAACAATTCTCTGTACTAATTATCAGTATGAAACTTGGAAAATCGAGCGTACCAACAAACTACAGAAGTATTTGGCTCGAAGATTCAAGATTCGCCGCATTAACGATCGATCCCTCCTCTTTGCCAATAAATAATCTTTCAATGTTTGCGGTAAATACTTTTCAATAATAGCAAAAACCCACTATCGGCACGCATGTTCGGCGATTTACCGAACTGTCCATTTGAAAGATGAGCTTCTGAATAAATAGTTGAGCGATGAAATATATCAGTTAGCGCAATATCGCGGCTCAACATGAAACTATAATTTCACACCATTCCTGGCGGTAGGGATAAACATATCAAACGACAATAATAGTTCCGTCATCTGGCGTGTTCTCGTCGCGATTATAGTAGCTTCGCCAGCAGGCGGAGCATAGCAATGTCTTGATACATTGAAACGATCCAGACCTCTATAACTCCTCTGTTTAGCCGTTGACCTATATCTCCCTCGATAGACTTCGATAGAACTAGAGGGAATGGAGAACGGAGTAGCTCCGAGCCTCCGGTTTGTAATACTAATCCTCGTTAGGTTGATGGATTTCGGGGCCAGGTGTTATTGCTATTCATACGGTACGCGTCAGGCTTCCTCCTCTTCCTCATATCAAACACGGTCCGAATACGTAATTTGGCCGATGGTCAACATCGCATTAGAGACCTACAGATTATTATCGAACAGATGGATCGCTTCAACTCGTTAAAGGATCGATCCCATCGTAACGTTCATGTGAAGTTGTATCAAGTCAAGTAAATATTGTCGAGTATCAAATATTGAGGAATATTTATGCAACAAGAGACTGTCTGTGTAGTTAGAACTACAATAACCAATAGTTTCACTTGATTAAATTCTCAATAATGACACAATAATAATCAATCTAATGTTTTTCCAAAGAAAGAGGTTATTACATTCACATTTACATCGATATCTAATTATATTAGATAGTAAAATATTTTATGAGTAATAATCATTAAACATTTCCGACAGCAAATCGTAAATTACGTCGTAAATCCTCGTTTAGCAGACCTACGTTGTGTTTTGAAAACATTTTTCTGTCATGATTGTCGAGATACTCGATTGCGCCAGAGGAAACTAATCAATGATCCACTGTACGTAGTAGAAATGATCCGTTCAAGTCAGAGCCCAATAAATTGATGACGTGAAATACATAATCCACATGTAGCAGCGCTTTACACAGTTTACGTTGCCATCTTCTACGTCGTTTAGCTCGTTGTAATCTCAGCCTTCACCCCGTGCGAACTCGCTCAACCAGAGATGAGTGAGACCAAAGATGAGTCGTTCAGTGTTTGACGCGTGTAGAACCGATGGCAATCAACCGAGGCGTATAAGCGATCTTCCCTCCATCATTTGACAAATGGTGCTTGTGGTTAAAACCAGTCATTTGAGAGAAGGAATTACGGAAGAAGATTACGAATTTACAGGGCCTTAACAAGTATCCTTCGAGCTAAGGTGACGACGAATTTATAACTTTCCCCCGTCGTAGAGAAGGTTTTCGATTACCTTTTGTCAGTGTAAACCTAAACCAGCGGAGTGCATAGTACTTCCATAGCAGTTGGCACATGTATAACCAATTACAAAATCGAGAAACGCATTCAAAGGTCGCAAAGTTAGTACAATACAACAACAGTTACTAAAAAACTAGCCTGGAGACCAAAAAACGCATAAAATACGTCAATAACGCGAAAGTACTGTACGTGAAGCTACTGATACCAGACAGTTTTTGTGAAATATGATCATTTTATAGCGAAGGGGATGAAAAAAGATTTAAATATAAAAAAAATATGTAAAACACGAACAGCTCACGAAAAATTCAAATAACGTGGAAGCCCGGTGTGTGAGCAATTCTAGTAAAATCTGCTTAGCGCAAAAAAAAACATTCTAAGATAAAACCGGTTAAAAATATCGACTCGCATTGCTTGAAAAAATCCTAATAGAACAAATTTTGAACGTGTATATTTCGAAAGTCCTGTTTGTTATCCAAAATTCAATTGGAGAAAATTTTCTGAAAATTTCACGTACTTCATTTTTCACAGTGATACGGCAACTTTTGTCACTTTTTCACCTGAGACCGACACTTTTTCAAAAAGTTTCTCTGAGTATAGTATTACGAAAATTACTTCCGAATTCAACTCCGTTCCGAATTTGACTTTTCGGGTGATCGCAATTATTCTACCATTTAATACGTGAAGATGGAAGTAAAAAAGATCAACTTGTTCGTTCCGTCGCCATGAAAACAGTCGAGGAGAAGGGTTGGATCCACTCTGTCTTACTAGATTACACATCGGTTGAATTTTTCTTCAAAGTAATTACTATAGTAATATATATCCAGGCTTATCGAATCAATTTTTCTATGGCAAAGGCAAATTAGGTTATCTTCTCTTTTGAGATGAAGAGGCCGCATATATCGGCGATTTAAAGACCTTGAAAGAATCGGCCGTCTCATTAGAAAGTGGCCTCTCAAGCTGAGCACCCACTCGAACTCTATTACAGCAAAGAAATTCGGCTGGTGCAATATTTAGGTGCTGGAAACGAGGGTTAGTGGAGTGGATGAATGTCGTGGGAGAAGGAGGTAAGAGGTGAGCCGAGCAGAGCTGAGCTGTGTATCCTTGACATACTGACCCGCTCTGTTGGTAACGCTTGCTCTCCGGCACACGGTTGGGGCCGGGTTCGGGGGAGCTCAGCCGCACATCGGCGTCGTAGTTGCACTAGCTGTGCCAAGACTCGACTCGAGATCAGCCAAATTCCCCTTCAAGGAGTGCGGCATTCGAGGCGTTCGACAATCGCATTAGAGTAGTCCGAGTTGCGTTTTCGAGCCAACATCACGCGTGCGAGTTCGAAAGAAAAAACTATCCGATACAGTGGATTTTGGTTTTTAACTCGACAACAATGCGTTATAAATGGCCATGAAAGCTGTTGTAAATGGAAGAAATATTTTTTTATCTCAAAATTAAATGTTTACGTTTCATGATTTGACATAATGTAAAATTTAATAGATTGGATCTATTAAATTTCGGTTGTGTTTACTAAGAGCTATAGAGTTTGTGGTTTATTATTGTATTAAGAAATTAACTATTTTTATCACTCATAAGAAAGGTCTTCTACGCTTATGGTTATATTTTTCAGAACAAATACTAAGAAAAAAAAATTCCCAGTCCATGAAGTTTTCCCTTGAAGATTTTACTACCATTTGCAACTTCGGAACGGAGATGACTTTGGAAGATATTTTCATAGTACTGTACTCACAAAAACTTTCTGAATAAGTGTCCGATTTTCACCAGCTATAGGCAATCATATTTTTGAACGTTAAAGGTCTTAAATGGCAAGTAGATGACGTTTGATTTTTAAAGTTTGGCTCCCACACCGTCCTTCTACGTCATGAGCTTTTTCGCAATTTCACACGCAATTTTTTTGTACTTTGATTTTTACAGGCCGCAAAAATTAATTGATTTGAACGTTCAACGTCTTGAAATTTAGTTACCGCGAGTGAATGATGCTTCATTTGTTAGTTAGCGCCACACACCGTATTCATACGTAATTTAGGTTTTTCGTTATTTTTATTCGAGTGTTTTTTTATTTGTGGATCTCCTTGCAATAAAAATGATTCCATTTCTCACAATTTGTTATGAATCGTTTGGCTCACACACTGCACATCCTCGATATTAACCTATTTCGAACCTCTTCTCTGTTTTTGGATCTCCTGGCAGGAAAAAGGTCCAATATCCATATGATCCAAATTATTTGGTTCAGAAGTGGAAGTCGTCGTGATTTGTCGCATGTCTATTTGATTTGACCTGGGGATGAGGTTGAGATGAAAGCTGCTACGTTATCTCATTGTGAACTTCTGTATTTCGTGCGCTGTTGCCATTCAAGGCCTCTTCAGGAAACATCTCCTTCATAAAATATAAATTAAAATCATAATCAGGGGGACTAGATTCAAATTCAGGGGTGACTAGAAAGGGCTTATTGGACATGAAAATTACTAGAAGCTAAACACATAATATTATAAACAGAGAAGGGAGATCTCTCTCCCCTTAAATAAATCTGAGATATGGTACAGTTAGCATTACCAAATAGTTTTCTGTATACTCGCTCACAAGAAAACCACTTGGTAGCACTATCTCGGTTTTATCTATGATCGATTAACGGTCCCTTAATCAGCAGTGCTAAACACAATGACACTAATCAATTTAGCTTAATTTTTACGCGGTATTATCATTTTCAATATAAAACTATTTGTTCTCCTCCTCCCCCATCTTAACGTTCTGTGAAATCGCAGGCTCCTCGGAAGTAATGCATGCTTTTGTTCGTCGTAATTCAAAGACAACTAGGCGATTTCTCTTGCCGAGCTTGGTAGTGGTAACATTGCCAGTGAGGCTTCAATTCAAAAGCATTGCCTTTCACCTCCCCGAATAATCACCTGGTCGACCGCACGTCTCCGTGTTTCGTTTTCCAAAAGTTTCGTAAGGTTTCAGCGAGAACTTCCAAGTTCTCCGCACGCAGCTCAGCCTCGGTACTAAGATCGCTTACAGTTACATTCGCAAGGACGTCCTTCGCTCGACACGGAGAAGGCATCTCAACATGACGTTTTAACACAATTGTTTCGCTGTTCTAAGGATTGAATCGAATTGTTAATTTTCCGGCGCCACGCAGAAGGTGTAACACTCGGAGAATGACGCACATCAAGAAATATTTACGAGGGCAGATCAACACAAAACTTTTTACAACCATGATATTTATGTTATGATTTTTTTTTGCGCTATAAACTCGTAACCCATAAATTATAATACTTGGTCTAGAAAAATACGATCACTCACGCATGACTCAGTAGAATGTAATTTTATTACACTCAACCCTATGGACTATCAAAAAATCGCAAGAGTGACTCTGGATCATTAACGTGAACAAATCGACCCCGCTTCAAACACGCAACAACCTACTTTTAAATGAAGAGAAAAATTAAACTCCACCGTGCTTGTTCCAACGTTGAAAACAAGCTGTTGGACTTGGAATAGTAGTCGTATTTTCCACTCGAGAAGTTCTGACGGTCATAAACTGGGTAAACTCATCGTTCCTTTTGAAAAAGTCAGTAGTTTTAGCCGGAGAGCGGGCACGCACCAGAGCTTTTTATGGTCCCGGCAGTCGTTTAGGCTAAGGAAAGAGTGAATGTATAACAAGATTAAGAACTTTTGTCGTTCGGCAGTTTTCAGAACATCAATTTCTGTTTCGTCTTCGCTTAACTGTTTCACCTCTTTGTCGGGCTTTTTATTTTTACGGAAATCGAATTCTGCACAAGTGTCGATAGCTGTCTGAAGGATGTTGTAAACGGTTTAATTAATACTGTTCTCACCGGGAAATCTAGAATAAAAATAAAAATCTTGCAACAGTCATACGATATTATGAAAATACATAATCCCTGTCAATAACACAGTCATTACTGTTACATTATAGTATTGAAGTAAAAAATATCTTTTGAACCATCATCGGCAGTCGTTCTCGAAGTTGTAACTAAGATGTATATCTCCTAGCTGAGCATGGTAAAAGTTTTAGCCAATTTTAAAACTTGAATCGTACTTTCTTTCTCTCATTTCCCCTCATTCTAAAATTGCAATAACAATAATTTAAGATTTCATACGGACTTGAGCTCTGTATAGCGAAGTATAGGTTAGCTTTACCTGCGATTTCACCTCAGTTAAAACGTTAAGGATCGTGAAAAACGGAAGGAGGAAACCAGAGGAAAATATGTTGTCTGATCACATTTACGATCTTATGTGTTACTTGGAATTTTCCAGAACAAAAATCCGTTCATCGGCGTGGCCACTAAACCTGTTATACGTACGTCTCATTCTGATTCACAGCGTGGTGTCATGTTTTCAACCTTATTCGGGGACATTATTTAGCCTTTTGCACAAATCAACGGCAACATACTCCGAATAGATCAGCGTGATTTTATCAAATCATCTCGTAGAATATTGAAAGTGCCTACTTATTTTTCAAGGTGAGCGTTAATTTAATTCTTACGCGTATTTCAATAATCGTCCTAAAGGGTAAACTCTAACCAGAATTAATTCTCTCCGTTCTCCGAATCGTATCGGTTCTCGCGGGCAGATTGCGAGATAATGCTAATCGCAATCAGGTATTTGGCATTGGGCAGTTCAGTGGGTTAGGCGGTAACTGGAACGCGAGCTAAATATCGACGGAGCATGCGTAACGTTTCGTCGGGCTCGCCTTTCTGAAGGTCCTCCTAATCCGAGCGCTTTTGTATCATCGAACACCGGACTTTCAGGTCTAGCTGACCACCAAGTCTTGACCGGTTGACCACCTCCTATCGTAGCTGCTCTGGTATCCCCCTACTTTCCTATCCCTAGAACGTCGTCTGCGTTCGGATTGTGCAAGAGGTGTGGGAGACCTCTCCTTCTATCGCATACTCGTACTCGCGTCTGATCTCTGCCCGAACTACTACGTATCTAGATCGCTTTCACGCTCACTCGCTCCACCGCATCGAACGCTGTGTTAGCTCACCACTATCGCGTACGTCGGTAGGCTCTTCGCTATAAATCCTTCCGACGTCAGCCTAAGGCAAATAATGCCCCAGTTCACAGCATCGACGTGCGCACCGGAATTCCGTTTCTCGAAGGTCTTTCATTTGCAGGATTGACGCAACAGTTCAATTTTACTGCGGTGTACAAATTGAGATACAATACCTGCCCATGCCTAATAATCTTTATTTCGTTAATAATGCTCAATTTATTGTAAAGTGATCACATGATAGCGATAGAAGCTTTTGTGAGGGATGTAAGTTGCTGTGACGATTTCCATACGATTTGAATAAATCGATCACAAGCTACCGTTCCATGTAGACCCCTTCCTTGATGAGTAAGTACGTGTTTCAGGTGGATTGGCTACCTTTCCTAAACCGTCTGATTTTCGTACTAATCAAAGCTGCTGGAAGCCAAAAAGGCCGGATAAACTTTTTTTACTCACTTAACAGAGAGATTTGAAATAATTTGTGAATCGGTTATTTTCGATACTTGTATTCCCCCATTAAAATTTTATGGATTGCAAATTAGCTTAATTTTAACCTACTTCGAAAGGAAGAGGTTACTGTGGTTGACTTGCGGGTTTTTTTCGATATGTGTTGTCCGCTAGCGTTTAGCAACTATACGTCCGATCGGATTATTATCTTTAAATTTCTCTGGTTTGGTCTACTGATGGTAACAGATATACATACTGACAAGTAAATATGAGCGTTTCAAACGATGTTTCTATATTATGATAAAGGGTGTTGAAACAATTAGGTAGTGTTTTATATTTTAGAAAGACGGAATATTTCGATTTCCATAGATAGATCGGTGGTTGAAATACGTACTTACTAAATTTTGGAGCGTTCAGTTCACTAGTTATTCTGCTCAACGATACTATATTAAGGGCGCAGTGAGTCAGAATTTACTGTCGAAGAATGATACTTCATGACGCACGTCTATCCAGAGCTTGATAGGTGCTTTGGCGTCGGAAAGGTCTTAAAGGAATCGATTGAAATCAGCTAACGTATCGTGATAACAGGTAAAATCTATCTAGCGACGACTGTTTATCGGTTGAATGGGGCGTCGAGAGGAAGCGACAATTGCCGGATCGTTTGTAGCGGTCTTTGGGTGAAAATAAGCTGAACCGCTGGAATGAGGCGCAGTGGAGGCTCTTCAATATGTTAGCGAGGAGCGAGCTCGGCGAGGAGCAGGAGGGTGGGTTTAAACGCTTTGTAAAGGGCTTGCGTGCTGCGGCTGTAGTAGAGACCAAGGGCTGAGAGACACGAAGTAGAACAAAATGGGAAATCGATGAGGACTCCTCTCTGCTCTCCTCGGCATCTCAACCCGAGTTCGCCGAACGGCTCTTCATCTGCACTCGAAAGAAGCGCACGCCGTGCGTATACTGATGAGGAACAAAGATGGAACGGCCGAGACCTGCGTGAGCGATGAAGCGAGATCGAGTAAAATCTGTCGAACGAATTGCGGTAAATGTGTGAATACGAGCGAAAGCAAAACCTAGCGCTATTTCTATGGTGGAATTATCTTATCAATCGACTACGTTACAGTAAACGCTTACGCGATAGCATACTCAAACTAAACTCTTCCCTCTGTCGCTTTTCTCGGAAAAGCTCGATTTCTGAGGTATCGTGACAGACTGATTGTTCATGTCTTCCAGATGAGTTGATACATTTAATGATGATAAGCACCGAGATTTCGATTTATATAATCTTATCACAAGCAGGTCTTCAAACATTCTTGAACCTGAAGTGGAAAACACAACATCGCCAATAAAATGGCCTTCCAAACAATAAAAATTTATCTTTGAAATTCTTAACATTGTATAAAGCCCAAGGATAATAAAACCTATTTTTTTGCCTTACTTATCAATTATCTTAGTATAAAAGCCTCTCGATTACATCTTGATAAGAGTTATTTAAGAAGTTCAGATTGAGAAACCGGTTTACGAGAGAATAATTTATTGCCGTAAGAACTATTTATTCGAATCATTAAATTACGCATTTTTCCGTCTCGTATCGCATAATTATTCGTACAGACATGATTATTATGACCTTACCTCATCTTCTAGTCTTCTCTGACATTATTGTTGAACAATAAATTCATTCACTTCCCTGAAAACGACTTCACAATTCATACTCCAATGCTGATTATTATAATTACAACGTTGGCTCTTATAATTACCTCAGACAAGTTTATAGCAGCCCGAGTACGTTCATACAAGAAGAAGATCGATCTCAATGATTTTCTCACGGATGCAGTCTCTGCAATTACTATTGTTTCTCAATTGTGAGGAGTCAAATTAAAGATGTAACGAAATGCAGCGCTCAATCGTCGTCTCTGAGGATGTTACGAGACTACAAGAGTTTGCCGAATTTTATTATGCAACTGAAGAAAAGCATTCTCTCGTCATTGAATAGCTGTACTTGAATGGGGTTCTCATCCGATCGCTATTCATTTATAGGATAACGGGTTGGTCGCGAAAGTAATAAAGCTGTTTTGCATATCATAAGCGGCGATGGTCTAATTCTTCACGTTTGCCAGACCAAAATGGGACTGGAGGGTCGGTTCGGCGATGAGGTAGCTCCTAAGAACTTTCCCTCGACTCACGATGAGTTCAGCTCTCGATAATTAGGGTAATCTGGTTACGGGAGATGCCTTTGCGATCCGACAACTTTCCGGGTCGATGGTTTCATCTTCAGCGCTGGCTAATCGCTTCTTCGGGTCGATATTGTAAAACACTACTTGTCAACACGATCAGCCATTGCTCTATAATTTATATTTAATTTCCAAGTGTCAATAATTACAGTGCAAGGCAAATTAGGACGGAGATCGGAGGCGAAGACTATACCCTACGTGTTTCTGAGATTCGGAAAGGAAAAGGATACGATTCTGTTGCTAGCGATTTATTGTTGTCACTGTAGTTTTAGATAGCAGACAGATCAAGAGTTGAGAGAAAATATAGAGGGGGAGCCGGGCTGGAATCGGACCGAAAAATAACGGTCTTCATTTCAAGAGGTGCTCGATTTTTGACCATGCTTCATGCTCACATCTAGTTCACTCGTGCAATTTCTTCAATTTCGACTATACGTAGATAAATCTGATCATGATGATCGTCGTGTACGGAAACGGAACCTTCAAGGTTTGGGAAAGGGTCTCCTTGCACAGCGCTGAGATGGTGATAATGACGGACTGCCAAGGCGATCCCGAGGTCGAACAATGTTCGAGAGGTTTCGTAGCACAGGTTCCACCTACTTCGACGCAGAGCTTGAGGTAAATCAATCCCAATGGCATACAAGTTTATAGTCAAGTAGCAGTTTCACTGAAAAACGATTAACATATTAATTATTATTTTCTTTTTCGGTTCAGATTTTTTGCTAATAGGGGTTTTGCAGCTGCTGATTTTCTTCGTCGCCGTTGTCGGCGAAATTTCGAACTCCGTTTGCATTTAAATGATGACTCAAACTATTCAAGTGCATGAGAGTACTTATCGCAAGAACAACTATTTGAGAAAATATCTGTACGAACCCAAAAAACGCTGTGTGGATTAACTCAAGAACTAATAAATCATGGAGGCGATGGTCTTATTCTATTCAGCGTTTAAAAATTATTAGAAATTGATACCAAGTACACCTTTCTTATGGAAAAACGTTGGAAAATACGAACTTCCCCCCTCAAAACCCCCCAAAAATACCGATAAAATTAAGGTACCGTTTCGGTTAAAGAATGGAGCCATTGTGATTGCAAGATTGATTTTTGGTGAACATTTCAAGAATTTAGCTTTTATACTTTCGTCAGAAAAATGTTGACAGCTTATCGGCGGGTGGCGATTGGATGTTCGGATTCTACATGCCTTGAAACGAAAATCATCAAATTTTGTGAGGGGGTAGTGAGTTTTTTTATTAGGCGATTATATTACGCAAGTTCAATTGAGTCTTCATGAAAAAAACAAAACCTGTAATTACATGCTTACAACAATGAACATCACGGGAGCGCGTAACAGTAATTAGTAGAAGATAATTTTAATTATTTAACAAATTTATACTTCCACAGATCCGGTGGACCCGTCATTATTTGATATCAACTCGGCGTTCGGTCTCGAAGCTTATGACTGTAATAGATCAGGCTGCGTAACAAAACGTCTTCACCGTCTTCCGCACAGTTGGTCCCTCCTTTGAAAGATTGCCTACGATGCATTGCACCTGATGCTGAGTTTGTGGAGGAAAAATGTCCTACTCTTCTCCGATATCGCTTTATGTCCCTGCACAGCCTCGGCCAAACGGGATTTCCTTTTGTCTGGCCTAGATATTCTTGCCAAGACTATAACATGACCAGTGTTATGGAGTGCTCTGACATAGTGCACCTGCAAGGTCCTTTTCACATAATATTGTCGCAATATTCGCTTCCATCCATTACGACGTTATAGTGACATTTTTCACCAGTATTTCATTGATTTTTTATCGAACCTCCGCGGAAGTAATGGAATGGAATTCTCATTCGCAGAACGGGATTGCCTGTGATAAATTGAATCCTAGAAATCATTCGCTTGTTGTAATTCATTTGCAAGAGCTTCGTGCTAATGAATACAGATTGAATTCGTTAATTTGATCAAGTTTATAGCATGGAAATGTTTTTGAAAAACTATCGTTTTTGTGTAGGTAAGTAAATGCTTTAATTTATAAACGAGCAAAATAAAAGAAAAAAAAAAACAATTTTAGTTAGGTAAAGTTAATTATTGATCAAAATTAGTACCTATAAGTGTATTTTTTTTAAATTTCTCGAAATATTTAAAGTTTGACCTTTGGTATAGTTCTCTTGTTCGTTTATAATTTAATTGAAACTTTTTTTCTGTTAGATGAGATTAGTGTAGAATATCATTGAAATGGTAAATTAGTGAGTTATTATTTTAAACCGTCACTCATTTGACTACGCGTGTACGAGGTCTCCCATAATTCGCTGGTAGATAATGAACAAGACGAGAGCAAGTTCGTGATGTAATACGATTTCTCGCACGTGAATTTCACTATGAGATAAGGAGACTCAGCAGTCAAAACTATCTAACTCGCATCAGCGGTACGTGACTATTACGCTGGAATATCTTAGAGGAATTTTTGTTTTCAGAAACCGCAGCACGTTCGGATGAAAAAAAAACTGCAAAGAAATTTATAAGGTTAAGAGACCTATTAATCCGCTGGTTATGTCGTCTCGACCGTACAAATTCATCCGCAGATTAATCTACCCCGGGGATGTATAATAACATTTGGAAAAAAATTAAAAACTAAGCCCTCAAATCTCTGGAACGGCTTTAAAAAGCTTGACTGTCAAAAAATTTTAAGGGCAATTTTTTACCACGTACAAAATCAAAACAGTGAAAAATTATGGTCAGCAACTTTTCTTTTTCCTGAATTTCACGTCAATATTTTAGTTTGAGGGGATAGTTTACCAGTCAGCTCCTTGCTACACCGGGAGTGAAGTTGAAGTTTTCTATTCGAACATTTTCAGAAAAGGAACTTCCTGCCTCAAACAAATGTACCAGTACGCGAGACTTGAAACGAGAAATAAGCAGACTGGAATAAGCGCTTTAGTCTACTATTGGGCACTTTGATCATCCAAGTATGAGACACGCAAATTCCAGTTAGACTTCCGCTCTGCTCAGAGGACTAATTGGAACAACTGGAACTTGAGCCAGACACTGGACGCCAGTCCGTTACTCTACAGCTCTTGTCAGATTATACAACGGGTAGTTGTCTTCTTTTTCTTCACCCATGATCTATTATCACCCTCAACCTCACGACCGAATATCAAGAACGTGACGGCTGAATCTTTACATGTAGGTATTTCACTATAAGATGTATTTCTATGCAAAGATTCAATCTTTCAACGAACGGAATAATGTTTGTAACAGTTGATTTTCGGTCGACGATATATCCACTTAATTCAAAATGGGGATATGGAAATGTTTACTTAAATGAAAATTTATTTCAAAAACTGGGAAAGGTCAATGTTGATATTTAGGAGAGATGCTGCGATGAAATATAGTGGAACGTTCTCTCCTATCGTCGAGCGTAAAAAATACGGAAATCACTAATAGTTATAAAATTGAATAATTAATAAGTTTATTTTTTTACTATCGCGGTTCCATCTGCGGCTTACGCATTGAATTTGTCCACTTTGATCAACATAAGTCGCCCATCTGCAAGCGACAGGCAATTGAATAAGCCTTCCGTCCGATGGGACTGGATAGGTCGGTTTGAAACCCTGAGTCCGAGCAGAAGACAGAGAATGGCTATCCTTTGGATAGAATGGTCGTGAGAAGGATAAAGATGAAGAGGTTGAACGGCGAAGACGAGCGGGTTTCTCGACTCGCGTCACGTACACTCCGACACTGGGAAGGGAAATTATATTGCGTTTCACCTCTGGCGGCCAGAGCCACGAGCTGGCACAACCAACATATCACAGCTACACAGCCCAGGCTGACCGAAAAACTCAACCTCTGCTACAGAATTGGTCTTTTTCAGAAACCGTCTGCCAATATTGACAACAGTAATTGGTTGATAAGAGTTTTAACGTAATTACATTGATTTTAACCTCACCAGTTATGCTTATTAAATTACGATATTAGATTATTAATATAAAGAATAATATTGAACCCGCTTCAAAAAAAGTATTGTTAACGCCTTCAAAAATTTTCCACTTTCCGCAGTGTTACGTAGCCTATTCATTACCTGTAACGCACTTTTCAGAGGACAATGTCCATGTACATAAATAAAAATTTACCATCAAGAACGCTACAAATTTCCGCGAATTTTCAGTGATTCTCGAGATCCCTCACGAAACCTTAATATCTCCTCATAAAGTACGTCGATGTGAACTCCTCACAATTAAGTCCCCACATAAATTCGCCTTTAATTATGTTTATCAACAATATCTTTGATTCGACTCTTTATTACTTATCTTTGTACTTATTATATTACTTATCAATATTATGATGGCAGATAACGTGCAAGAAGCATCGTTCTTTCCGGATTCTAATAATCAAGTGCCGAGTTATTTATATTGTCGATGATGTACATCAGATAATCTGGCTTTGTCTTTGGAAAAAACATGGATCCTGAAGCTTCCTCAGTTGCTCGATTCGCGGCAGCCTTCGCTCGTCATGCCACTATAATCGATTGCCCGACGGTCGGATTCGATACGCCCTCGCTCTCTGAAGCTTCCCCTAACTCCCTCTTCTACTTTGACCCAATTTTCCCTTTTCTCACGCGGGAGTTTCGCAAGTATCCAGACCGTTGACAAAACGTTTCAACAATGAAAACCTTGAAATTACTCGCAATGAAATAGCGAACCGCTGTATCGAGAGGTTGGGTCGCTTCAAACAGAATTTTCCAGCGAGTTCTTCCGTCAGTTTTTCGATGGAACGGTCCGCTCTTAATTCAACCGACCTGCACAAAAGCACAAAGTTTCAGTTTATGTAGATGTAGAATTACTAGACTGTTCAAGAGGTGTGAGGGCGAGGAAAACTAGGCGGCTCACTCTCCGATATTTTATTGGCTGGCCGAGCACTTTCGCCCGTTCGGGCATCCTCAAGGCGACGTGGAGCCATAGAATCCACAGCCTAAGAATGACTTGTTTAGCAATATTTTTCCATGGGGAAAATTGGTAAATTTGTATGTATTAGTGGACATTTGACCATTTTTGATACCGCTAACGAAATGAGAGCAATTTCATGTATCTTTTTGTTACTGCTTGGTAAATAAATGATTCTTTCTACCTAATGAGGAGTTTAAAATTAATAGTATAATGTAAATAGAACTGAATATTGGCGATTTTGAAGCCGTGATAGGTGCTGCTCTGAAATGTGGAAATAATGGCGGGTGATCCATCAATGTCAACTTAACATTGTTTGATGGTTTGTGGCCTCAATATTACCAAGCATTAATATTGTCTAGTTATGAAGTAACATCAAAGAAACTCGGCTTATCGAAGAGGACTCAAAGGGTCAACGGTGGCTTTAAATGAAAGTTCAAAACGTTGGTATGCTCAATAACCCGGGCATTTGTAGTAATGAAACGTGGAGAAATTAGATGAACGTAATGCTCATTTGCAAAGGAATGTCTTTATAAATTAGACAAAATATTTTACAGAATTTTTTTATTATTATTATTATTATATTATTTTATTTTTACAAAATATTTCCCGATTTCAGTCGATCTATATAGGTATTTAATCACTATTAAGTAATTGAAAATATACACACAAAAAATTCAGTATCAAACTGCAAACATCTTATATGAAAGCATTTTCCAGATGTAATAGTTTTTTGATAACTTACTAGTCCTAGTACGGGATCCGAGGGAAGAATGGGCAATCATTACTTACGGTTACTCATTTGTTCGGATGAAGTTTCCTAGTAGAGCCATAACATTTTTACCGAGCCCCCGACGATCTAAATACCTACTTACATTTACAACGCAGTTACTGAAGTTAATGAATGTAGTTCCGATTGGTTGAAAATAAAAACTAATACAGAAAAACTTTAGACGGTAGAAAAGTTAGGGTGGTAAAAATAAATCATTAAAGTCTGCTATGATGATTAACCATCAGCAAAACAAATGGTTATGAATAAAAGATGATTTCAACTTCTTCGATTAGAAATAATCGCCAAAACGTCGATTTCTTGCTGAATCAAAAATAGGCCACGATTGTTTCAAGAGTTGATTTCGGATAGCTCTTAATAGACGAGCTGGTTTACTAATGGTAAACGCACAGTTTCTCCAAACAAATACCAACGTAACCGACGCAATGGGGGTTACTGTGTCACGGTTAAGGATGAGTAATGCGACCCTCGAGATACAGGCCGTGCTCCCGCTTAGATAGTCTCAACGCGGCTTGGCACAGATGATCCAACGAACGGGCGGAAGAGCGAAATCAACGAGGATTTTCCTGTATTGCACTTATCTCTTTCAGTTCGAATAGGTTTTTCCGTCCGTTTCTTTATTGAAACGATCGAACGAACAATTGGAATTTATTCTCTTTTGTCGCTGTATTTTTATCATGGGAACGTTCCAATAAAAATAGAGGGTACCATTTTTATGCGAATCATAATCTCAATTATGTCGCAAAAACTCTATTTTCACGCACAGCTTTTACAAAAATAATCGCGGCTATTTTCAACTTTTGAGCTTTAATAAATTATACTTAACGACTCGCGAATTGGTTGGGCTAAATTTAACAATCGCTCTTCGCCATCAGATGCATTTCACATGCAAATTCTAGATACGAGAAACTGCAATCTTTCGAGCCAAATGAGACCTTCCTTATCTGATAGTTATTACGTGATTTAATTAAAAATGGTCCGAGAATAGTGCTGGCTATTCTCAACTTGCAACCTATTCATGCACGAAAGTCTGGGAGAAATTCGCTATTATAATTTCACCATAAATTATAACCACATTGGGGTTGATTCTAGTGAATGCCCCTTGAAGTAGATGGGAATCGATTTTCCCGTGCGTGCGATGAGGAATTTCTGTCAACTAGTGGAAATGTCAGTAGCCGAGCTACAATTTTCACTTGAATCAAACCCTCTACCACAGAAATTATTTGCAATCACGCTACCAAAACCATACAGTTTGAAAAAGATGGAATCGTAAATTAGTTGAAATCTCGTTCGAACGAGAAGACATTCAAATATACTAAACAAACTCGCCACAAAAAAAAAAAAAAAAAAAAAAAAAAAAAAAAAAAAAAAAAAAAAAAAAAAAAAAAAAAAAAAAAAAATACATTGGTCGATCAATTGTTGAGATATTTCTCTGGGGGAACAAATACAATAGGATATTCGTAAAAATTGATTAGGTCCACAAATTTTGTCTTCGTTCCTGATTTTATCAGCGATTTCCACACGCGCATGTTGGTTTAATTCGTGATATCGAAAACGTTTGCCCGGAGGTGCTCCTTCACGAATAAAAACGGTGAAATCGGAAGCCGTATCGAGTTCACCTTTCGAAATGAAAGGGTTTAGTTCACCGAGTAAACGACCTTGGTTGTTCGTTCTTTGTGAGCCTCTCAGCCGGTATTGTCGGTCGCTGATTCTTTCTCAATTTATATAATACTCTATTATCCGAGAGGCATTTTAACGTTATAAACACGGTTATCTTGTATCATTTCTGAGAATAGTATGTTGTTTTGTAAAACATTGAACGGATAATTTCTGTAATTATTTCGGGCATTTTCACCGCTCGCGTCGAAACCATACGTGGTACCACATTAATTTGATAAAGGTCTCAAAGAACCAAATATTTCCAATTTTTACACGCAGGTCGCAATCTGACAATTTTCTTCTCCCGCATTGTAACATCATTGGGAAATTCATTCCAGGTTGCCCACCGTATACGTAACATCGGCAAAAGCTCTGCTCACTATTGGTATTCATGGCTACACGGATGGTAACAAGTCTTTGTCCGCGGTAAAACCTGCAGAGCGACTGGCGAGTTGTTGAGAACAAGAAAAAGTTACGTAACAGGTAATCCCGCAGTAATTTTTCCTCGTTTTCAGATGCCCCAGTTCCACGCAATGCTCTGCTGCTCTCGATCGGCCTCCCTTTTTCTGCACCAATTTGTTTTATGGTTGTGCGAAAATTTGGCATAGAAAGAAAAAAATTACCTAACGACGAAGGCAAAATGTTAAGATAGACGATTTTATCTTTTAGAAATCAGCGGTTATATCTAAGAAACGAGTAATATTATCATTTTAAAAACGTTCGATGAAATGTTAAAAATTTTCGAGAAAAAAAATAATAAAAACTCTTCCGATTTTTAAAAACAGCCAATTTTTTTATCCAATAGAAATGAAAAAATTCAAGTAATGTTAAGGCTGAAGGGAGAATTATTTCAGTTAGCGAACATATTTCCATATAATTGATTTTGAAATCAAAGAAACAATTCGAAAAAATTGAGTTCTTTGCTTCTTGGCCTTTTTTGAATTCCATATTATACTAAAGTATAATACATAAGAGTATAATATTTAGTTATACTGTATACAAATATAAACTATAATTTGTAAGTCATGAGAAGTTATTAAATACATTGATTAGCTCCAGTTCATTTTCCACCTGCTATATAATCAATTATTAAAATAATGGAAGAATATTACAATACCGTAGACTTAACGATGACTTGTAACTCGTCATGAACAGATGAACCGTGACGTCATCAATTAAAGGTGGTGCCTTGATCGTCGAGTTCCGGTTGTGGAATACGTGTGGATAGGGGTTCACCTTCAATAGGCGGTCTCACCTTGGAATCGTTCGTCAGGTTTCCTTGACAGAGGCCTAGAACTTCCTCGGGGCCAAATCTGCGAGTTCCTATTACGGATACGGCAGTGGGTCTTTCCGCCAGCTGAATCCGTACGTACGCTATTTATAAAACATTCGGACTCGTATATAAATGAGATGGGAAAAGGTGAAAACTAATTGTTATTTCCCGTTATCATTCCGAAAGCTGAACTGTTAATTTTACGAAATTAGTCAGAATTTAGCTCAACACTTCAATTCTCATCGGCTCATTGTTCTAGATAAGCCTTTATATTTCTGTACAGTAATCGTAACGTAGTGGAATGGAATTCAATTTGTTTGAACATTTATAATTTACAATAACCGAACAATTAAGACCTTTGATTAATTCCAACTAGGTAATGGTTTTCCACTATGACGACAATACCGAAGACAATCATGATCTAAAAAATTACTCCGTTAATAATATTATTGCTGTACCATTGCTACAAATATTTCAAGGTTGAAGATCTCATATTTCGAATGTATCCAAAGAGCGAAACGCACGACATTAATGGCAGACAGTGTAAAACAAATAAAAGAAAGAGCGGAGGTGAAGTTTTAATTGGAAGAGGAGAAAAGATGAAAAAACATTGCAAGGTTAATGAAACTTATAATTTAATCAAATTAACGAGAGCACTGTGTGGAACGTAGAAGCGACAGTCAAATAAGCGATCACGCCAAGAATAGCCGCGAAAAAAGAGAAGCCCAGATAATGCACAGCTTACTGCCCGCACGCTCTCGCTCTCTCATTCTTTGAAACGAAGATAAACTATGCAGGAGGGATAGGGATAGAGATGAAACGAAGTTCTCCGAAAGGGGGTAAGGTTTCATTAAGTTAACTCCTTTGTAGAATAGAAGGAGTTAGGAGGAGGAAGTACGAAGAGTTGCGAGGAGGGGACTGAACATCCGCTCATTTCTCCCGGACCTCATTAAATCCGAGTGTTGAAGGCGGAGGAACTGCGAGGGTTGAGCTTCTCTTGGAAAAGGGCGCGGAAATGAGGAAGCAGCGCGAGAGAATGAGGTGGTTTATATCGGCTGGGACAAGAAAAGGTGGAACGAGAAGGAAGAGTTGTCTTTTGAGGAAGAGTTCCATCAACTCGTATCCAAACGTTTACGAACTGAATCAATCACAACTATAAGTATAAATCGATGGAGATAGTCTTCGTAGTGCTATTCCACCAAAGCGGTTTATTGGAGAGTTTTAGTGCATTTCGTGTTTTTTGAAAACTTGAACGCAGCAGTTTTAATTACTTTGTTATATCATACGTTTTTATGGTTACCGCCTGGTGAATGACGGATTGTGGTGACCATCAGATACCTACGTATTATTTTACAAAGTAACCAAAACTCCTACGTTTGAGTTTTCAAAAAACACGAAGTGCACATAAACTCACGACTATCATGAACGGATTCCAGGCGTAGTAAACGCACCTCTATCTCTCGCTCAAAATTGAAGTTTATGCTGAACCTGCACAATCAATTGTAGCATTTTAATAATACCGATAAAACTGTACCAATAGCTCCAAAGCCGCACAGTATAAAAGGAGGTTCTCTGAAGCTGGAAAAAAATCTAGAATGCTGTGCAAGCGTGTGTGTTAGGAGCATCAATGTCCAACAGTGGCTGTCTAGCTGCTAGTGGCAGTATTCGAAGAGGAGATAGGCGTATCTAGTGCCACTAGAGCGTGACCGCTGACATGCAACCAGTTTATCGTTTCCGAAATCACCTCAGATCAGGCACAGGCTCGACAGGCTAGCTCAACGCGAGTTCTATCGTGTTTTTCTGGGGTCTCACCAACCGACCGACACGCGTGTTTTTAACTCCAGCGAGAGGGGTAACATTTACGGGGGGCGATGGAACAATACCGTCAATATTTACCCTATGTAAACTCTGGTTTGAGTGCGTTTCACTAGTACAGGGAAGGCTCGGTTGGAGATAAAACTCGTTACTCCTAAACGAAGAGAGCATATCGCAGCATGGGAATTTCAAAAACGCGCGAACGCGTGCCCATTAAATTACGGTTGATATGCTTTTGTTCACAAGCTCACCTCAAGCGTTTTGTAGTCGATGTTTTAAATTTATTTTTCGATCTCGGCGTCTATTTCAAGACTGTTCTCGACAAGTTTCTAAAATTTCATGACAAAGAGATAAACTGTTTTGACACCAAAGGAAACGGGCAAACACTCAGTTATTTATATTTGTACAAAAAAAAAAAAGAACAACATGTGTTTTTGGACGATTATGCTTAACGCTAGTACGCTTATACTTATTTTGCTAGTACGTATTTACCTTTGAAATCAATGTAAATAGCTTGAAATTGACGATAAGTCTGAATTAGTGAGGTTTGAAGGGTTCAATTCAAAGGAAAATAACGTCCGTTTATGGTGAGCTAATTTTCTTCTTGTTGATGCAATTTTCATTATATTGTGCCATATTTATTGTCCAATTTAAATTTGTATCGAAATAAAGAAACAAACTGACTGTTTTTGTATGGTAGAAAGGGTTCCATGGAAGAAAGGTTGCGGCAAGCTGCTAAATTAAAGTGTAGCTCCGGAAAGACTACTGTAGGGTTCATCGATAAAACATGCGCGCTAGTGAATGCCGGGAGCTGTACGTTGTTTTATTATAATTCCCACGGTACTCGTCATACGAGCGTATTACGCGTGCTCTTGTAAATTATTACTAAGCAACAACCGTTTGTAAAGCGTGTCCTCCCTAGGTAAGCATCGCAAGGCGGAATTGGGGTAGTATAGGTATAGCTGTGAAGGGAGGTAGGGAGTTGTAAGATGTGGCTCTACCTTCCCCTCTCTAACAAACACCGTCATCCGCTTTTACAACGTCTCGAGAGGTCGGCCCCCTTTTTATCGAGCCCTGGAGCGTCCTCAGGTGAAGTTAAAGCCGAAGTTGAAGGTGTATAGCTGGGGTCGGGGTCGAGCCTCAGTTCCCTTGCGACCTGTCCGGACGGTAGAGCCTCTTTCTTCCTCCTGGTTCGACGAAAACACGAAAAAAACATCTATCTTGCAAGGATGGCTGATGGTATAGAAGTGGCCTGTAGTGGATATTAATTACTGGCCGTAATGAGTTAACCACCCAAGTCGAGAGGGCCCTGTAAGCCCTCGCCTAAAGCTAGGTATCCTCATATAGCGTCTCTTGAAACGACATAATCGTCGCTTCAGTCATTAGGAAGGAGGGATTTCTTTATAAGTGCCGCTTCCAAGGGACTGAAGGTTTGTGAGAACTATTTTAACAATAGATTGTATCTCATTCGACAAGCGCATTAGTTTAGGCTCTGTATAATATTCTAATAAACGAAACAATCGCCAGTCGATCTCCTCTTGATCGGTACAATTTCTTTTTCGATTTAAAAACTAAATTCAATTTACACGAATAACTGACAATGTCAGACCCAAAACATTTTCCGAGGAGTATCTTAGTATCCATGGATTAGGAAAAGTATTGGATCATTTTGCAGTAGCTTTGGAATTGCTTACTTCTCCTGTACTTTTGACTCTCAGTCCGTTATATCTTCTTGATTCTACGGAAATGATCGTCTCACATCGCAATTCTACCGTTCAAAAATGTAAGTTCTTCAACCCGCGTGACATTTAGGTATGGTTCGAATAGTAATTATTATTACAAAGAAAGTAGCTATTTAGAAAATGGGACTCTATTTTTCTTCACAATACCATTCAACGGAAATCTGTTTTTTATTAACTCTCACGAAAAATTGTAGTTTTTCATGAAGATTATTGTTGATTTTGCTGCGGTTTTCGACTAAATCAAAATTCTTTGGGACGCTAGGAATTCTAGCTGCTTGTTGAGTTGTGCTCCAAAGTAAAGATCGAGGAGGTTACGTTGTTGAAGAGGAAGGAGTAAATTAATATTCGTGTCACTGACTCGGCGCTCTTATTTATCTCAAGTGATTACAGTCGAGTTCGACCCCGGTTCATTTCTCTCTCTCTTTTTGAATCCTTCCTCTCCTTGCCACTCACGCCTCGAAGCTTAAGGGCATCTAGTCCAAATGGTTTGTCTCCTCGTGGCCGAGCTGCGAGTCAATTCAGCACTTCTGTAAAACACTTGGCGACACCGCCTCGAGCGTTCGACTTAGACAGTCTTTCACGATAAGCAATTTTCTAAAGTTACGAATTAATGCAATATGTAACCGCATACCAAATTAAACAGTGAGTTTGGATAGAAATCTGATGTCATTGCTCCATTCGTTGGCAACTAAATTATTTAAAAAAATATGTACTTGAGATTACTCGAGTGCATGAATAGACGTTTATTCTGAGTGTGGCCTGTGTTCTACGGAAGAGATTATTTCAAGTGATTTGACTTTGACGAGTTACGAACGACTCAAGATTTTGCAGTGTGCTGAAAAATGTGATGCTCAATAAAAAAAGAAGCTATTTCCACTCAGAGCCCTCATAATGTCTAGAAAACCTCAATTTCTTAATCTGCTGATTTGTGCTTCATGTGCTGTTTTCGGATTCACGAGATTTAAAATCTTGGCGTGATGGCAAATATGAAACTCTAGCTTCAACTTTTTGGATAGCTTACATGGAGCCGATAAAAATCGGTTTTCTCGAGACTTGAAAAATGAACATAGGATGTTTTCTCTAAGAAGAACAGAATAGTAACGTGTCGAGTTGCTACAAAATCTTTGATGAACAGTGCAAAGGAATTGGTGGAATGAAAAGTCCCCGGGATACCCCAGATTGGATATAATTATCTTCCCACGAATTAGTCTTAGAACCAGCCGATATAACTAGTATGATGTCACTTTGAAAATAGCTCCGAGTGAGACGAAAATTGTTTAGCTCGATGTCTTTGAACTCGAAACCGAACAGGCGATTCCTTCTAGAGGAGAATAAGAAACGAGCTAGCTCCGCGGCAACTCGACCTAGCGAGGAGAAAAGGGAATCGCGTTCCTCCGTCTGAAGAAAGAAGAGCGTTTTATGTCAAGATCAGCGGACCGGTTAATGCAAAGGTCCACTGCACTCTCGACGAGTAACCCTAATAAAGTGGGCAGCAGAGTACGAACTATCTTCTTCGTTCGGGAGACAGTTATATCCTCGGAACAGTTATCTACATTGTGGGACACTTGGCTCCCGAAGAGCTCGACTCAAGTTGAATCTCTACTCTTGCAGTTCTATCGTTCTCGAGACGATTTCTTCACTCAGGGTACAGAGGGAACGGAATTTCTAGACATATTTATCGTCACATAATTTCTTTCGTTGGTTAGTTGAACTGTCGTGTTGTATCTGAGGATAACGGTAAAAGGGAGGGCCAGTTATCCATGCGCTAAGCGTTCGGTTAATTAAAACTTGAATTTTCGGTGTGTGCGCTCTTCAATCTGATCTCCGATAACTCTGACTCTCGCACTTGTCTGTCTATAGAATCATTCTTTGTACAGTAATCATTATCTATTTAACCCAAATGCCCCTGCGATGTGTCCAAATTTTCAAGTTGTGTCTTGATTCCCCTTCGTTGTGTCTTGATTTTCATATAATTATCGGAAATAGCGTGAAAAATATCCACGTCAAATCTTTTGTTGAAGTTGGCTGGTGCTAGTAATGGAATGTTACGACTAATTGGAACCTCAGTTCTTCAAGTATCGCTGCGTCAAGATTGACGCAAATGAGTTGAGGGAAAAGGCTAAGTATTTGAAAAAAGGGCTCATCAGACAAGGGGCTTGGTACTCGGCTCAAAAACCAAAGAGCAGAACGGAACAACTGAACGGAGGGGTCGAATTAGTGGCCAGTTCACGGACAATAAGTGCTGGAGAACGATATTGAAGCCGCCGAGCCAAGTGAATGTGGTAGTGGTTGTGGTTCAAAAACAATGACAGCTAAATGTCGCTATTTATTGCTTCATCGCACGCTCAAGGAATTTACGAGTACCAGTCCGATCGATAAGCTTTTCATCAGACCGGATATTGACATAATTAGAACGCTCTGAGATATTAGATTTTTTTAAATTTAAATGAAACGTGATTTTCGTTGTTAGAACACATAGAATACATCGGCGTTGCTCTTACAATTTCTGTCAATTTATTTTATCATAGTTGGGCTGATTGAATTTTTCACGTTTTTCTTCTACAAAATGTCAAGTTCCACGAGTAAAAAATACCCCATCTAATTTTTGTCAACGAACGGATTAAAAAGGAACGAAACACCAGCGATGAACAATATGAATCACATCATTTGACTAATTCCCGGCACGAAATCGTTTCGAATCAATATCATTCAACTTCATTTTCTGTACTTTTTTTTATTGTGAAACGAAGCCAAATTATTCCACTGCTTAAAAATCGGAGAATAATTACGTATTTTTTGAATCCCTGAACCTTGCAGATTTAGTAAACAACGGAAATGAATCCAAGTGAAGCAAATCTTACTACATAGTCATTGCGCTTGTAGTTTCGCGCCTTTCGCAACTAGAGGTGACATATTTATTCTTTCCTTATGTATGAGTATCGTTTGGTAATGCCTCTTTCAGATTAGTATGCATTTTTTTACGTGCCTATTTCTTCAGACTTTCGCGACGTTCAGCATCTAGTAAACGGGAGGGTCTCTCGACTGACACCTGGCAGCTCCTTCCACCTCCCCATTGATTCTATTCACTTCCACATTGTTGTGCTCGGTTCGCAATCTCCTCAGCACAACTACACAACAAAGTCTCCACTTTCAGATATATAACACAACTCGGCATCGTGACGGTTTTATCTTCCGTAACATTATTCCTGGCTCGTAGTACTTGGCTTGGAGTCCTAATAGCTATAAATCATATAGCTTATTCCAATAGACGTCTGTATGCGACCAACGACAATAAAGAAGTTAGTTTGTAGTTATTAGGGGAATCTAAAAGCAGCATTATTATAGTTCTCATCCACTGCATTTTTCTTCGGAGAAACTCGTCGTGAACTGAGATTTCGCAATAAAGCATAAAATAACCTGATTCGAGGAAATTATAATATGTTCATTAGCTTTCAAATGTTATTCGAACTCTGATACGAAGAGACTCGGAAGACAATTACGAAGTCGACATTGTTGAATATCAATATAGCGCAGGTTTGAAGGGTAATTTTTAGTTTTCAACAATTCTGACCATATTATTTATTGCCGATATTTATTGCTATTTATTATTTATGATTTTATGTTATTTATTGGTGGTTTCATAATTATTATTTATCATGTACCTAATGACTTAATGGTATTTATTGTGCAATTTAATAAAGCTTTCAGTAATGTTCCATACTCGTTAAACCACCGAGAAACCCTCACGCGTCTCTTTTATTATATCGGAAAAAAATCAATTGGATTTTTGATCTAATCAACTTCACCACTATATTTGATGGGTGAAAAACGATTCTTATTCCACAAAAATCTCATGTAGGTATATACCCTCAAATTAAATGAACTCTTTTCATTTGAACTCGTGAATGTTATAATCTGCCACTATGCTTCATTGATTGCGCTTTTAAAAGCGTCCATGCAGTGCCGAGTGGCGTTGATGAAAAAAACGAGTAAGAGAAAAAAGAACGGCCTCTCTCAACAGTATTTACCCGGCTAACTAGCGTTTGGAGGGCTCTTCTAAAAGAAGTGGTTTCCTAGTCTTACGAGTATACCAGTTGATGCGCTTGAATTAGCGCCTGCCGGTGCTGGCGTTCGCTTTTTATGTTAGGTTGGTCTTTTTTTATTTGTGCGCCAGTCGACTGAAATGGGCGGCGGGTAGTTGGAAGAGCGGGTTACGGTAGTGGGTGAAAAGGCTGCTTTTTCACAGGGCGGCTACAAGTGAAATACGGGTCGCGTTTTTGTGGACGGTCGGTCGTAGTCGTAAAGCGAGTACTTCCATGTTGGCGACCTTTTGGTAGTAAATTGATCGTGTTCATGTCATATGGGAAGTGGTCGGAGAATATTTTTCACCCGAGCTGTCAAAATGTTTATTTGTCGTGGTTATTATGAAAATGCGATAACTTTAGGTTCTCGGGTGAATTGAGGTCGACTATAGGAGGAGGTCAACAAATCAAAATACGATTAAAGGAATACGATACATTCCTTGAAGTGGTAATAAAAGTGAAAACGCAACATTAGTAGAAATTAATTTCAAAAGAGAAAGAGTTCGACTCCCAACTTGACAGAGGACATCTATTGACAGATTTGCCAGCATATTAATTTTAACGGTAGTTAAACCTACTGTCAACGTTTTCGATCTAATTTTAGCCAATGGAAAGTTATCCTGTTTCCTCTACGTAGAACCAATGTAAGGACCATTCACCTCATTGTGCTTCGGCTCCCTCTCTTAACGGTCGCACCCAAACAAAGAGCTCCATCAACTTCCTTCGCTCTTCGTCCAGCGTGTTCTCTCCCATCTTTCTTCACACACAACCGGTCGACTCCTGTTAACGCGTACCTACGATCATTGTTGGAAGCGTTCCTTAAATCATACCTGAGCTTCGATTCACGTAAAATACCCGACCCAAACCCCAGCTTCGAAGTCATTTTCCTTGACATTTGACGGAGAATTGGCAGGTATTCGAACCGTTTCAACTTCCATTTACTACCCAAGAAAACCACCTATTCTCGCTCTAGCTTATGGGCATGGATATTTTTACCAGATTTTCCCCAACGATCTAATTACGACGGTTGTTTAAGCTGTGGAAAACTTTTAAGTTCATACCGAACATTTTCAACATTTTTTGCATACATACTTGTAGAATTGTAAGAAAATTAGGATTGCTATTGGAAGGCATTGGCCGTAGAAAAAAGAGAGATTTGTGAAAACGTTTGAGATTTTCTAACTGTTTGCACGATTAATTTATTTGAAAGTTAAGTGCTCAAAAGCATAAAATAAAATAAATAATTGAATACATAAATAAAAATTGAAAATCATAATAGCTACATTTGATTTTCGAATACAGCAACAAATTTCGGATTTGTATGGTCAGGTCGAAAAAGGTCATTGCAGTTGTTTAATAAAATCATTCGTTGCCCTACGGAATACAGCTCGATTCTCTCAGCAATTTTAGCACAAACTGCTACACTTTATAGACGTGATGTGATGAAAGCAAACCGCTAATGGACTACCAGGGTGGGATTTGAGTATATCGTCAGAGGCGAGTGAGAATCTGGTAATAACAGTGTGCGTGTTTGGTAATTGGATGGCATCGCTGCCTTCCCTTGTACATATACTGTATTGATTTACTCCATCTCGATTTCGTACTCTCTCCGTCTAATACGCCGCTTTCCGCTTTTGACGTCTCCCTCGTGCGCTTAGACAGTGGCAATATCAGCACTGCCGAGCGTGAGCCGCATCAACGGCGGCAACTGTCAGCGTATACTCGTCGCTTCAACGTCGCAAGGTTGATCGAACAGCGACTGATACGATCTCCAAGTTAGCTGTTGCTTATGTGACGCAGAACGACCGCTGTTTTCTAACTCGCGCTCCAATGAAAGTTATTCACACCTGTCCGGTTGTCGGATATTATCTACATCAAGGATACTGAAAATATCACGCCGTTTACCTGAGTTGGGGCTATTTTGGGTCGAACTCGTTAATAACATCGGCTGGAAAAGTCAGTTTTTAAATTTAGTCCTCAAAACTTTTATTGCACTTTAAAATTTTGTTTTTCGCGTTTTCTTTGCCGGTTTTCGCGAATAACTTTTGAACCGACCACTTTTACCTAAGTATATTACTCAGAGGCGAGAAAGAGCTATCTAAATCCAACAATTTACCCAATTTAAACAACGATTTACAGAAATTAATTTCTGTGGCTCTGTTTAAATTTTTTTTAACCAAATTTTTTGCTGTGTTCGTGTGTAGGGCGTTTATACGAAGACTCCTGCATAATAAAACAATTGATTCGCATAAATTTTGACCCCGAAAATCACGGTTAAAGGTCGATTTTTGTGTGTTCAAAAACTGATTTTTTTTTACCACTGGCAGATTTTTCCGAGAATTGAAAAAATCACAAAAATACATCTTGATAAGTTACAACTTTCCTGAAAATTTCAGATTTTTATCTGTATTGAAAGACGAGTAAAAAATCAATAACTGACAGGTCCAAAAAAATCGCAGGGGTCCCCCCGTGAATTTTTCGTGAAAAATTTTTTATTTCGATTTCGCTCAAATTTAGCATAATGATATTTGATGATGTGTATATCAATAACATATGGTTCATTCGTTGTTTCTTTTGCACTAAGTAGATAAAAAAAAGGTTTAAAGTTGAAAAATGTGATATTTTCGTTTGTACTTCATTAATATTGTTGAATACCTCGCAAACGGTTGAACAATGGATAGGTACATTACATTGGGGAAATTAGAACAGTTGAATAACCTGTTGGTATATTCAAACATCTGAATTGACTGCTTTTTGTTAAAGTTATCCACTGTGCAAGTTACAAATCTTGGAAAACTTAACGGTTGACATGTTATCTCGGCTAAAACTTTGCGAAAGTTGCAGACCTACTACATTATGATACAAAAGTACATGCAATACCCACCACCTACATACCAAATTATAGTAACTACTATAAAGACTATAAGTTACACCCGTACATGCAGAAATGAACTACTATATAGTAGTGATAAGGACACAATCCCATCGGTAAGGATTGGCAGTGCCGGGTGCGTGGGGGGCAGAGCCCCCCAAAAGACGGTTGGGCGGCGGAGGCACCAGGGGCGCTCAGCTCCTAGTTGAATAATAAAACTAAAGACTCCGATTTATTTAGGCATTCGATTTAATTTATTTGCGTGCGTTCCCGAACCGGGTATCCGGAGCAGTTTAACTGCAAACGTGTGTGAAACGTCCCTAAGCTGGTGACTGTGACAGGGCAGAAATCTCGCACCAATAAACCACTGACACCCCTCGTAGATCGTGACCGTCAGCCCTCACGTGTTACATATTCCGTGTGATAACAGCGTTGTCGACAATGAGTCAAATAACCCCGCTGCTATTCTCACTCTCGCTGCTGGTAATGTGTTCTCTGACCTGTTTATTTACCCGTTCAAAACCTTTCGACGATCACCTTAGGCTTCCGGTTCGTATTTGTAATTTGAATGAATGTTCTTTCTAGTTGGAAAGTATATTAAAATGCTACGACGGAATAACGACGTTAATGATGTTTTCAGCTTAGTGTAGTCAACCTTGGATTCTAGTATAAATAGGAACGCTGAAATATTTTAGTTATCAAGTTCTGACGTTGAATGAATCCCTGCGAGATATTTAACTTACAACGCAACGAAGAAAAGTAGACGTTGGTACTGGAAAGACCATGAAACTTCGAGCCAGCGCAAAGTGGTTGACGTGAAGTTTTCAAAGGAAAGTTCCTTGATGGTATCAGTATCAGTCTTTCCTAAAGTAGCCGGCGAGATCCCATTTGGCCTTGGCGCTGACGCCCAACGCGACGCTCAGTGCTTTTAAAGTGGCGAGTTTCAAATGATTACCGAACCCCGGTCGAAAATCGCTTTTTCGTGTACGGTTAAATAGTTAATTCTAAGAATGGTTCAGATTAATGGAAATATAATTATAAATGTCATTGGAAATGTGTTTCAAAGTGAAATCGTCTACTGTGCTGACTATAAATTGGAGGTGTGAAAAGGTCGTTTTCTAGAACAGTGTGAACTGTCGTAGAACGAATTTTATTCCATAAAATATTATTTAGCTCTACTTTTTCTTGTAGTCGAATTTTTAGACGTCCATGAGATGTGAGGTGGAGAAAAACCAGGCGACTCATTCTCCGATTCTTTATTGACTGGCCGAGCACTTTCGCCCGTTCGGGCATCAGGGCGACGAGGAGCCATAGACGTGGGTCCACTGCCATTGGCTATATATTTAGCTCTAGTTAGTTCAAAATAATAGCTCGAAAACTAACATCGTTGCAATAAAAGCTGACGTTAATAAAGTTTTACTTAAGTGACTCGCATTCTAAGTATAGTGTAACTTCATAAATATGAAATTTTCAACACTTTTCAGGAGAAGTGTGGCTAGAATCTAATTCGACGTCAACCGTCGTAATTCAAACAACTGTCTAAATTTGTATAATAACTAGAAAAAACATTGTCGATTGGCAGTAATTTATAATGATTATTCCGAGTTAGAACTGCCCCCCTTCATCCCTTATAAAAGTTCGCTTACCCAACAAACTGGATGATGAACTCTTTCTAAGGAGTGTAAACTGAAAATATTCAGTCTCGTGTGTAACAGATGGCCTGTCTAAATATTATTTGCCATTTGAATGATTTACCGACGGTCAAGTCAAAACTACGCTCCCGATTTCAGTCCTATTTCCGCCTTTGCTAACCCCTCAACCAGGATTTCCATACTTTTTTTGTATGCCCGTTTTGATTTATCTGTGCTCACCATTCGCCACTACAGAATTCCAATGATCTTGCTCTTTATTGGCAACCATTGGACAGTATGCAACAATCGAAATCACCCACTGGTTAAACTGTGCTCACTAGTGAGGTTCTGAATAACACGTGTGAGCACAATTTATTGACGAAAATGGTTACTTTTAAGCATATAGGTGCTCCGGCTGATATATAAGAACTTCAATTTTAATTTTTCTTGTTATTCACTATCATAATCAAGATTGCGAAGCACTCGCGGTTGGAGCCTGCAGTGACGCTAAAGCCCGTTTCAATTTATATTAGGCTTTTGTAAGCAGCGTCCAAGAGCCGCCCTTCCTGGCAAAAGGGGTAAACTTTGGGCTTTCCTTTAACGATTATTGAAAAATCCCTCGTCGAAACTACTGTTCGTTGTGCATTCTCGCCGCGAGTCGGAGGAACTCATTTCGTCCATTCGACGTGTGCAGAAGCCGCAAAAGGTCTTGCAGGCATCGCAACCGATTGTTGCGGTCGGCGTAGATTACAGCGGGGTCCCCGAGCTTAACGGCAATCGGTTGCGTTCGTTTCGCGAGTAAGAAGAGCCCATTTCCCGTGGAAACCGATCCGTAGGAGTAGACTCAGGCAGTACAGAAGGCAATGAAACCTAATGATACGGCCGTCGTGGGGTAAAAGACCTCGTAGCGTTTGGCCGTCCAGCCGGTGGAAATGGAAGAATTCGAATCCAACTTTCGGCAGTAAAGATATTTTCACCGATAGCCGAGAAATGCTCCTCCAGCCTACTCCGAGCGTATGACTCTACCTGATCTGTAATGGAGCGGTAATGGCGCGTCGCTGTAGAGAGCGTATGGGGAAAACGGTAGTCTGTATTCTCCTGCAGTGCAAAGAATTTTATAACATTTTTACGATCGATTTCGCGCTGCCCCCGCAGTAAACATCCGACACTCAATGAATCTTTTACGCAGGGCGAAAAATCTACAAGTAATTGGTAAAGTCAAGTTCACTATAAAATAATCAAAAGTTGAACATTGGCGCCTCCGTAGTTCGTGTTTTTCGTCTTTATTAGTAAACCTTTGTAAATTACGATATGCTGAAGAGGTTCCCCTCAATGTTACCAATCTGTAATTAAGTGGAAACATTAAAAAATGTTTGGGTAGTTACTATTACAAGTGGATGGTCTTTTGAATCATAAATTATTGAAGCAAAGGTATATTAAACCAACTGTACAACCTTTTGCAGCGTTTTTTGCTCATAACAACCATAAGTACAGCTCAGAAGACTCCATTGCCTACCGGGGTTTATAAATAGTTCAATTTGTATTTATTTATATTCACGTTCCATTAGGTCGCGGCTAAGTCAAAATTGCTGACAAGTTGCCATCGGAGACTGAATGAAGAAAAAATAAAACGACTCAGCCACTCGTCACAGTTGGACGGTTATGGGCATCGAGCGATGTGAGGCGAACGAGTGAGAAACGAGTTTTCCGTGACATTGGGAGCTTCAACTCTGGCAGTTTGATTTATTCCGTTAGAAGCAGCTGGAGTCCGATTGGACTGGAATGTTAATAAAAACCGGGTTCACCAACCAACGCCGACTGTTCCGGTGCGGGCGCTCAGTCCAATTCGCGAGAGTGGAGAAGTTATGATTACCTTACAAGGGCAAACGGAAGTGTTTCTTTTCGTTATCCTTTTGATAATTTCAAACATCTTACTAAACATCAGGATTGTAGAGTAAAATCATACACAGCACCAAATTTCGGGAACGCATTCAATTATATTTGCTAGAAGAAAAATAATGGTGTTAAAGAGTTTGATAAAAAAAATCCTAAACGCATGAATATCAATCAAATATAAATAAGTTGGTATAATTCGTGCAATCCCTTCGTCTCCTTGGGCAACAAAAGGCGAATTTTAACGTTGAATAAATTGATTGAAACATTATTGGTTCGAGGTTGAAGTGTTATACAATGCCACATATATCAGAGGAATGTTCGGTCGCAAATATTTACAGTCAAGCAAAGAGACGTCCATTTCGGACGAATATAATTATACTTAACTCTTAATATACTTAACTATACTTAACTCCCATAAAAAGGTGACGATTTTTGTTTTGCAGCGTTCTATATGGGGGTTTAAATTGGAACAAATATAAATACCGTAGTTTCCTCTGCTTTTGTAACATAATATGTAAGACGATACATCTTAGAAGGCAAAAGACTCGCTTGCTCGTCTTCCAATTATGGTGATAACATTTTTGTTTGTTTAGATTTAGTCAGTCATAGTCTAGAGTTAGTTGGTTAGTTGGTGATTCACGATTATTTATGTATGTATCTTCATTGTGATATTGTTATACTGCCATTATGAGGCAGCTCGGATTAAACCTCGGCTGTCACATCTCGCTAAGCGCTCTGCGTGTTTATTGTTGCGAAGTGGATATGTTTTCCGTATTTGTCCGATTTATTCGGTTTATATTATTTTGTCGTCCTTGTAACCACTTACGTTTTCGATTTTTCGATTAAATCGTGCAATCGTGAACTGAGTTTATTCCGAAAAACCGGGAAGCCTCACTTTGTCCCATGGATCTTACACATATAAGTGCTATTATTTGGAATTATAGTCTGAACTTTTGATCGCGTTTTTTGAGTCGTCGGGACGGAAGGGAGGTATTCGACTAGGGGTGGAAAATAATCATTTGAAGAATATGACATCTACTTGTCTCAACCTCTCTTGGCCTATCTACTTAATGGAAAATTATCTGGTTAAAGTGCCATACCATGTGAAATTGAAGGAAAAATTCGTGTATAATCGTAGGATCAGCCTTCCATTCGGTTCATAAGCTGTAATAGGTGACAGAACATCTCAAAGTAATGGAAGTCTAGCGACCTGAATGGGCAGGTCGATCAAGGGGCCCGGCGAGGAGTCGACCAGTTATTGAGGATGCCACAACTAAAGCTACAGGCCAAGTAAGACCGGGACCACACACAGCCTTAGCCAGTCGCACGGCACGCCACAAGCGTCCCACGCACGCCTTTTCTTTCTTCAGACATAGCTCAAACAAGGACTCTTCTCTCCCCTCTAAACAGGTTGTTAGTGACTGGTTGCTCATGGCGAGCGAAGTATAGCAAGCCTGGCGCTAACCTTCTCAAGCTGGCGAATCGGATAATTTAAATCGTTCTTAAATATCACTTATTCGCGTTAACTACTTTCAGGCGTCCAAATCAGCGAAACTCATCGCCTCGATTTCGATTGCACCATGTATTGGCTTTGAAGGACCCAGATGAGTTCTTTTGGTCATTTTAGTTCTGTTGGTCAATTTTGTGAGGGAGGAAACAACAGGCGACTCATTCGCTGATTCTTTATTGGCTGGCTGAGCACTTTCGCCCGTTCGGGCATCTTCAGGGTGACGTGGAGCGATAGGGTCCACATTTTTTATTTACGAAGTCTTACTACGGTTCTGTAATAATCGAGTCTTACTTCAAAGGGTATACATGGTGAAATAATCAATCCACGTTATTATTCATCCGTCAAATTCGTGGGAAATCGACTTCATATCTGTACTTGTTGGATGATAGGCGATGTACATAATCAGTGAGTTTCTAATCGAAAATAAGTTTTTTCAATTACCTAATTGTTAAAAAACCACTGAGAATGAGATGAGAAGTGAATAGTGAATGTTATACTGTACTGAATTGAATCTAGTTGCTGTTTTAAAGGCCGAGAGTACGAGTATCCATTGTTTCGTGCCGACTGTCGAGCTCGAAGGAAGGAGGGTTGAATACGTCCGAACGTTCGAATCGGCCCAGCTGTTTCCCATTCCCTTTCAATGCGTGCGTTGCAGCCCTTATTTTGTTGACTCACGCCACCAGTGCTACCGCACTCCTCTATTGGTGTATCAATGTTAAACCACGATTACTCCTATCTACTGACCGACATAGATTGACTTATTGACTTGTTGACCAGCCTCTCATTTCGAATCGATGGGAACTCAATTGTTTGCCGTTGCCGTCAATATTGGAGTCGGATAATTTCCGAAAGTAATAATAAATAAGTTCGTTTTAAAATCGCTGATCGCTAGCCGATGTTTAGAGTTGATCGTGAAATAGCCGTGCGAGGGTATTCTACGTGGCAGTAATGTCTCATACATTAATAGCCTTGGCGTGTGTGAGATTATCGGCACTTAAAAACCGCTGGTCATGTGTACGGAGGCAATTACTACAAAAAGCATCCTTTCTTTTGTTGCCATTTAAACTCCGAAGTACTTCGTAATGAAATTGATGTGTTGTCCTTTAGTTCATTCCGGCAATTAGCGTTCGGTGAACAATAAAACGCGAAACTACAAGACGGTATTGTTCTTCGGTAGTGTTACCCATGTTGAGCATTTGTCTGGCATCTTTGCGATGATGATTTCTGATGAATTGATACAACACTTGTTACAAAGAAATTCCATGTTCGATAGAGCTCGTTTCGTATTCACAAATCTAATCCTAGGGAAAATGGAACCGCTCAATTACGAAATACTGCATCATTGAGGCGTGCGCCCGCTTGCGTTAAGCCTTGTATCAACTCTCGAACATCGGACATGGCAAGCGGAGTGTCTAGGGTGGTTGGGGAAACAACCGAGGGCCCCTTCTCTCATCCGGATTCCTTGACCGGTGAAAGCTGTCGGCCGCCAAGCATCGTATGTAGGTCGACTCATCTCGAGTTGGCAAGATTACACCTGTTATACGCAAAATTGCCTTGCCCTTTTTTACAAGCTATCAGTACGTACGTTACACGTCAAAGTAGTTAATATGATAATTAGTAAATAAATCAAGATCTGTCATAAATGTCATTGATGCCGTTCCACGACTGCTACATGATCGTAGGTGAGAGCTGTTAGACGTCGTTCTCTCATTAGTTAATGGCTCATCAAATGTTCCAGCCTTTTCTCTCGAGGAAAAGTATGATTTCCTCTAGTATCAATTTCCGAACGACCTCTCCTCGAACCGAATCCCCCGAAATAGAATTCGTTTGAGAACTATTCATGAAAAATCTTCCTATAGTCGTTTTGCAATTATTATCGCCAAGGGAAAAATATCGCCCGAATCTGGACAAAGCATGTTAGCGAATTTAGTACCCGTATTATGTATACGAAGTCGGAGCAACACTGGCCTGTCTCGTCGCTTGACAAATAATCAATAGACATTTTCAAAGAGCAGGCTTTTACCCGCTGACCACCTTCTGCCGTTTGAGCCCTAACGATCAGTCTTAAATTGCCCAATTGAGATTCATTGGCGATTTGGATAGATCACGCGATCATAACTTTCATTGCACGTTTAGTAGCCAAGTTTGCGAGTCGCAACGAAAGCGGAATACTTGACTATGACCAATTTTCCACTTCTACCGCATTACTTTAGTAGGTAATGCAATTGATGAACTCATAAAACAAGTTGGGTTCGAGGTCAAAATCGATATTTTACGATGACCTGAAAAAAAGACATCACAATTTTTTTCACTTCACTAACGCGTGAATTTATTTCTGCGATTCGATACAGTTGCGTTGGCAGTTTCACCGTTGCCACCATAAAATATACTTCTGCTGAAGACAGTGAACAAACACTCAGCCACTATTTAACTAATTAAAAATGAATCTTCCGAGAAATCGTTACACTTTATTTTGTTCTCGTTTCAACAATTTTCCAATGCTTTTGATTCGATCAAATTGAAAAATTTGAAGAATTACGTTTTTCTTTAAATATCTTGTATAATCTATTTGTAAAGCATAGATTTTATAGTGAAACATGACGACAGAGCACAACGTATATTTATCACCCGTTGAGTTCTAGTTGAAGATGAGGAATGTGCACTCTGACTATGATTAGTTGCGAGGGGATAGAGAGGGAGCAGTGCATCTATATTCAGTGCCCCATTTGTGGTATGTATGTTACAGTGCGACAGTGTGGATTGGTAGGAAGGGGAAACGAAACTATAGGTCTAATTAGCAATAAGAACTTGATCACCAGTGGGCCCAACAGCTAGAGCGATGTCAACAATGTCGAGTTCATCTTGCTCTCGACTTCAGCTCGCTCGTGCTAAGCTCTATCGTTTCTACAGATTGCATTTCAGGAACGCATTACCTTGGGGATAGGCGCTGTCTCTCCGGTGCAATTAAACGCTGCACCTAGTATTTCAACCCGATCTTCATTACAATAGAAGTTCGTAATGCTACTATGAATTATGCATTTGAAGTTCCCGTAGGTAGGTAGCAATTATATTCTTCTGAGTGAGAAATTCATTCCGCACCGAGTTTATCGGAATAAGCATTAAATAATAAAAGTTGATTATAATAATGTAGAAATTATTAAATATTAATTTCAACTGTGTATTTTTTATTTTTTATTTTTGAGTTTTTGTTTCATTTAGTGATTTGCTTCGATTGGATGTTGAGGGAAAAAGGTACTAATGAAACTAAAACGCGTGCAAAGCGAAAATACTGAGCGTGATCCAAAAAATTAGAAATTGGGCTTCATTTACTTATTTTAGTGATATAATATATTAATAGTTATAGATTAATCAAGCATGTGCATCGAGAGAATTGGTGCAATGATGTGCGATATTGATTTTCGAGAGTAATTTATTAAACTGGATGATCGATGGGGCAAAAAAGTAAACTCCGTATTTATTCGGTACAACATATTTGATGATGAGTTTAATACCTGACCTTGCTGACTTTAAAACTTCTGGAAAACATTCTAAAAAAAGGTAGTTAGCTTACGTCCGGATAATTATTTTTAGTTACGTGAGCAGATAAGCTCGTCCCAACAGTAAGGTTGGGGAAAATTATCCAACGGAAAGTGAATTCGAGCCGTGAGAAAAGTCAAAGCGAGAGACTCAGAAAATCCTAGCTAGTTCAACGTCGAGGTGGGAACTTCGGTAACAAGGAGCTGAGGAGGAACAGAGGCACTTTCGCTTGCCAAGTGCGTGGAAGTGGAAGACCGGTTGATGAGGCCGCTAGGAACGGTACCAGGACGACCGCAACCCGACATCTGGGGAATGAAGATGATGCCTGAGGTTCTATTCGAAAACTCGTGTTCCTCCATGGTTCAGCAGTCCCTTTGCTAGGGGTTTGAGGAGCTGAAATAAAATAGGAGTTTTCATGGAAAGGTGCAATGAAAACAATTATGTCGGATAACAATATAATTTTGCGCAGTGATCCCTTCGGTCACCGACAGAGATCATAAATTGCCACTTTTCAAATCCACGTTGTGTTTTCCAACGTTTTTCAGACAGAGGTGTATTGAGACGCAGGTGCATTTATGTATTTATTCTTGGATGCTGAGTCGAATGAGACCTTAGTGGGGTGATTAGCTTTGATGGTTCTCGAGTTATCGCAGCTCTCGTGTAGGATTTTCGAGATTTCACAATTTCAGCATTTCAGAATTTCGGTTACTCGAGAATTTTTGGAGCTACCTAAAACCAACCTAATACGTAAGTATGGGCAAAATCCTTTGATGTACAACAAGGATTTTCGGTGAATATTTCGAATGTTATAACACAATTATCAATAGTAAGCCTAAATAAAAATCAAATTAGCTTTAAAACAAGACTTTCTACCGTGAAGGCCTGACACGGCGCAGGGCGGTTTTCTTTTAAAATAAGCGCTAACTGAAAGAAATCGCGGCAAAATTTTCGACACAAAATTCTAACTCTTCAGTTGGACTTGAACCCCCGGCCTCCGCGAAGGTGACAACAAAGTGCTCCATAGCACCATTGCGGCCGCCAAGGTCAGAGGAGACGCCTTTATAAGCGGGGAAATATAGCTAACTCGTGGTATAGCAGTTGGAAGTTGTAAAACATCATCGGAGTTTTCCAACGGCTCCGAGCTTGACTGCCTCTTCAAAGTTTCCTTTTGAAATCCCGACTGTAAAGCGCCACTCGACTTGTTCTAGTTTACCTAACTCTTTGAGCGCTATACAAAGTGAGTACTTTTGCCGGGAGAGGGCGTGTATACCCGGGAATGCTTATCTCCTTCGGTTTACATCCCGGACAGGTTTACTTCGTTGAGAATACTCTCAGTCTCCGGCCTGTGGTGCAGGGATGGTTATACTGTTGAGTATACTGTTTCACCTCGTAGCTCTAGCGTGACAGTTGAGCGTCTGCCGATGAATAAGCAAATAGTCACTTCGAGCTCTAAGCATAGTAAGGGTGTGTTCACGGTTCGCAATCTTGTTGTATCCTGTCAGAAGTTTCAAAGCGTTTACGACTCACGAACATATTGGGGAGTTTGCCAACATGTTTGTTACCGAGCAGCTGCCAACCTGTATCATACTTTGTTGTGCACTTTCTAACACTACGTGTAATATTATTATATCCCTGTGCTGCACAATTTAAGTCATGCGATAAAGTCGACCGGCCCATAATAACGTGAAATTCAATATAATAGGAATATATTTCAACAACGTCGTTATACAATAGTTTACCTCAACTTGGGTATTATTAATATTGCAGAACTAGAAAAAAAATTAAATTCAAAGAAATGCAAATAAAAAGAAAATGGTTGTATCATTCTCATTATACCTATAAGAACAAAAGTTCTCACTTTTGATATTGGGTTCGCACTCCGTAAACAATGACATCGTAACAAAGTAATTGGTCATACGCATGGTGTTCGAGAAGTTAAAGCAAAACGTGGCCCATAGATAAAGCAACAACCCGTTCAAGTGTAATATTTAAATGAGAACGCCGGAGGTAGTCGACCTCCCTTCTCCCGGGAATCCCTTAATCCAGTTCAACGACTCAGCTGCGGGGTTGAGTGTGGAGCTACTGTCGCACAACTAGGGATGGAGGCAGGGCACCCCATTCCACGAGGGCGAGGAGCCAGCCCTTTCCTCGCAGAACTCAATTATTCATTCTCTCCCCACAAATTCCTTGAAAAAGCTCGTTCACAACCCTTCTCCTTCGGCTTTTCTCCCACCGTTTCATCCCTGCGGATTCTCCCGTTACCTTGCAAACGTCAGAAGGAAATACAGGGAGGTTTTGTGGGAAATTCGCTTCTTTTTTCGCCGTATCCTTTGAAAATTCGCTTTCCGAAGTATTATTCCGAGTAAACAGAGGAAACGGAAGCGGTAATCTTACTCTTCCACGTCGTTTTTCAATGCCACCGCTCTTTCCATCCCTTTTTCGCGGTTTAGTTTGCGCAGTAAGTGGTACAATAGCCTTTGATTTATTCAATTCCTCCTGTACGACAGGAAGTTGGAAGGATTGGGGTATAATCTAATTTAATCAAAAGAATCAATGACTTCGCGGGGCGGATTGCCGGATCAGCCGTCTCATCTGACAATTGATTCTGATAGATTGTGAGATCATGGAGATCATTGTTGTCTCGTAGCTGGTGAGACTAATGGAAACTTCATTATCCATCGACTTGAATGAACGGTGGAGAATTCTTCAGCAGTTTCAGAACAGTTTTATAATGAAACAGAGTTGATGAAATAAGTTCAATTGGTAATAAATACCGCCAAATAGTTTTTTTTTCACTTTTTTATTTATTTTAATGATTAGTCCGTTGCATATTTTTCATACCTGCGTACATTATTTTTCTTACATTTATTTATAACCGTCTTACAAATTATAACAGTGATACTTGATCCTCTTAAATAAAAATGAAAATTTCAAGTATTTCATGATGAAGTATCCAGAAGAGTCCACAGATTGCGTGTACTTTTTCTTGGAATACGAATAACAAAACGCTCAACTTTCTTTGAACCAGGCCATTATTTTTTGTCCTCCTTGAACAGGAACGGGAGGTATTTTCGTCATCTCTTCGCTCTGCGGGAATAAACGTGTTACACACCCGAGGACGTCGAGTGAACAACAAACAAAAATACTGATAGGTACCTTCTGCCGACCGAAAACTGAAGGAACGAGGATAATGTTCTTTTTCGTAGTCAAGTTCGACAGTCACTTATACAACTGTTGGCCATTGTCACAAGCCGGTGACGAGTTGAATTGTTCACTTACTTTGACGGAGGTTGACGTCTTCTGTTATCTGTGTCGGTTTTCGTTGTTCTCTCGGGTCTTGTACGGACACAAAGCGTCCCGTTCGCGGTAGGACTGAAATTAGTTCCATACTCAAATTGTTCACAGTCGCCCGTTGATTTAGTCAACTTTTGAAAATAGAAGGTCATGCGTTAAAATTTGTTAAGCTGAGGAACTCTTGGAACGACGCATGTAGAGTAGAATGATCGATCCAGATGGACAAAGGTAATGATTAAGTTTATTAGCGTATTATTATTTATTTGTTCTTATGGTCCAGCTAATATAACTCATTTAAAATCAGTGGAATTCGTGACAATCTTATTGTCCTTTATCCTGGTGAAATGAGGTTCCACAATCTCAGCGCCAGTGGTTAAATAAAAATTAACAGTTCTGTGAATTCCCTGTCTGTCTTCAACTGGTACGTTGCCTTAAAGCTCCTGAAGCAATCGAATCGCGCCAGACGATCTAAACAGTCGACGCTGACGTACCGACGACTATTTGGATAGGGAATATGCAATTATTTTCTTTCGAGGCCGCGCCAGACAAGGACATCCCCTTGAAGGTGCGGACTTTCTAAAACGTCTCAGATTCTTCCAAGTTTACTTGATTGACACCCTACCGGACTACGTCCTAATCGCCATTGAACGTGCATGTCGTTAATTGCCGCACAAACAGGAAAAAAATACTCGTATCCAGGCTAATAATAGGTGTGTACTTTCATAGCCATTCTGAAAAATCTATAGCGGGCATCGTAAGAAGGTGGATACCTATTTATTCTTTGCATCTTTTAACACGACTGAGATTCAATTGATAAATGTAAGCATAAAGAACTGTTAAATGTATTTATACTCTCAATTCACTTTAACTCATTTCTTGGGTCGTTAATTTAGAAAAACTGACCAACTAGGTAAAGAATGAGTAATTCAGTTTATCCCTCCTGTTTTAATAATACGCAACGAACATGAACAGCGATTGCACAACGGTGTACCTTTAATAATGGAGAGACAAAAGTACTCCGATCCTGCCAGTCTTTTGGCTTACCACATTATGCTCCATTACGGTGAGAACATCGGTCAGGCTGTCTCAATGGAGCCAACGGATCAGCCTTTAGTTACACTTTCCTCTTCGAAACGCTACCGTTAATCAGAACATCCGCTTCAGTAGTAGAAGAAACTGTAGAGCGAATATTAGGGTTACGGTTGAGGAAAACTATTTCAAAAATATTTTCTTGTAAATGTTTAATATTACGACATCAAAAATACTTATGCATGAAATAATTTTGTTGAACACGTAAAATACAGAAACCTAACAATGTAAAATTCTGTGAGTAAGCAAAAAAAAAAAAAACGCTGCAAATGATTGTACAGTGGTTTATTATTATTTCGCTTCAATATTGATTTAAGAAGACCATCCATTTGTCATTTTAAATATTCCGAAAATTTGTGAACGTTCCCACCGAAAAACAGATGGTAACTATAGGGGGAAAATCCGTAGCAACTATTGTAATTTTAATCATTTTTATTTTTCTTAATTTCCTAATTAAAAACTAAACCTGTTGCCTAACGATACAGCTGGAGAGAGTGTTTAACGACCATTCCAATGAGTATAGAACGATTTTTATAGCTCCAAGAACTCTCAAGTTATACCCTCGTGTCAAATTTCTGAAAATCTCCCAAATTTTTCACAAAAGCTGCGATAACTCGAGAACCAATAAAGCTATCGACCCGGCGATGATCTCATTCGATTCAGCGTCCAAAAATCTATACAATTTGATACCACGTACACATTTCTCTGAAAAACCTTGGAAAATATGAATTTTCTCCCCCTCAAAACCCCCCAAAAATACCCTTAAAATTGAGCTAGCAAGTTGGTTCGAGAATTGGGCCGTCGTAGGACCGAGATTGATTTTTGGTGAAAATTTCAAATTTTTAGCTCTTACAGTTTGGCCGGAAAACTGCTAACGGCGTACGGCGTACGGCGGACGGCGTTCGGCGTACGGCGTACGGCGGACGGCGTACGGCGGACGGCGTACGGCGGACGGACAGAAATTTTTTTATTGGATATTCGGATTCTACATGCCTTGAAACGTAAAACATCAAATTTTGAGGGGGGGTTAGAAATTTTTTTTTCTTGGGCGATTACAATGGTTTATTATTGAATAATAAACAAAAGGAAGCCTTAGTTTATCATAAATATAAAGTTCTTCTGAGAATGTTCTCGTTTTAGCCTCTTAAATCTCTCTCGGTGCTCTTTTATAATTGTTGTAGAACTTGCATCGCGGAAAGAAAGAGTTTGAGAAACTTTGCGGTTTTGTGTCCCTCGGGTGAAATCACTGCGGGATCTGGGCTTGTTTGATGGAGTTAACTGCTCCTTCAGCTAGGTATTCACTTTCGTGTTACAGTTACTTTCACTAGGTATTCCTTAGCATAATAATTCCAACCTGGAGGACATATAATTAGAGAGTTAGCACTAGCCAAAGGTGTGGCTTTGTGTTGTACCTTTGTACAGTATCAGGTGAAATTTTTACATGGTTCATGTCAGTAGTTACAAAATTTTCTGACTTTAAAACCTGTATAATTTTATACGAGATGTTGGCCAATGAATTCGTTTTGCTCGGACGTAACTGATCATTCTCTCAATAGAGTTAATTTCAATATCTATTTGAAACACACGATTAAATTTTTTGTTCCAGATAATTGGCATTACATTCCATAAAAAGAAAAGAAAACCTTCCACTCTCTCATAATTGATAATTTGAACTGCATTCCTATAGTATGAGATTCATACTATAACATACTGTAATAGGTTTTTGATGATTTCGTCATTGATAAGTCGAGTCATCGATAATAAATATTTCGGATATTGCTGCGACTTAACTTAGGTTTTAACTACGTTAACAACGTTAGGTTTTAACTACGTAAGCACTCTCTGTGTATAAGTAAATCGCCTACTCAGTTTATAAACCGTGGCAGAACCAATCGGGAACCTCTGCATTTTCCGTGTCGTACTTTTTTCTTTCCACCAATACATCTCCTACAAGTTCACACATCTTGAATTAGTTCAATAAATACTAACCCGTTGTTTCACACATTTACGGAGATTATTACGATTTGGAGGATTCAAAACACTGAATACATGTAATTTCAACGCTTCGGACGAATGAGGGATTTTGAGTTAAATCAAACGTATCGTGCTGTACTGTATTTTTCGGCATAATTGCACGCAAAGAACCTGACCCCTTGTAAAAGCTCTGCTAATAGGATTAGGGAAGCCTTTTCCCCATTAGGAGCTAGCTCGCTCTGAAGGCAGCAGCAGCGTTATAAATGATGCGGAGGGTGTGATACTGCCGTTCTCCGGCCCCAGGCGCCTCACCCTCTCTATCTCTTGCTTCCAAGCTCGGCTCAGCCTGGCCCAGCAACTCTCATTTCGCTTCACTCTGCTGCCCCCGCTGCTGCTTCTGCCTGGTTATATGCGACCATACGGGTCGATTAACAAAGTTCTCGTATCGTGACGAGTACGCTGCCCTCGCTCTGTAGCCGCTCTGCCATAGCCACCCCTGGTTCTGTTCGAACACAATACGGCTGCCCCAACAGAGCCAATGGGATTCGCGGGAAGATTTGTAAGCCGGTTTTCCGAAACCAGCCTGCCCCTGAAGAGTTCAGCGCGTTTAATTTAGAGTCGAAGCTTTAAAATATTTGGAAACTCGAAGCGATCGAATTCTTTGTAAGAATTTTTTAAACGATGCTTGAGGTTATTGATCGCATTGATGAAAGAGCTGTACCATTGACACCTCGTTTGATACTTCTCTAACGCATCTATTATTAGATAGAATCGAATGACAAGTTTCGAACGGTTTCGTATTTTTTCAAACGACTCGACACTTTATGATTCGATTCTTTCGGCAATTCGCGGAATCACAAACAATCCTATTCCTACAGCTCGATAGAAAGAAAATCTTGCTAACTCAGACGATGATTTTTCCTCTCACGAGAGAGAAAATTCAAACGAGCGGAAGGAATAACTCGAATAAAAGACAACCGGTAGGTAGACAGAAGAAGAAAAAAACCCGAAGTGGTTGGGCTGATATTATTCAACGTTAGCGGTGGCAGCTGGATCTTCTTGCCAAGGTCTCAGGTCATTTACACAATGCCGCCACTTCCACCCTTTCCTTCTATAATAGTTCTCTCCTCGCTTGCCTTCTGACCACTTGTTCGAGCTCGGAGTATCCGCGATAAACTCACTAAAACCTATTGTCTTTCAGTGCGTTTCCTTCGCTCACCTTCATTCTCATTGCAACTCAAATCCCTCTTTAATGTTCCTTTTTACTCCATGAGAGGATATAAAAATCTACTATCCGTCACTTTATCGTACTGTTAAGAATTCCTTATTTATCACCGTCCGTTAGCCCGGCCATTACGGGAACAAAAAATGAGAAGATGCAATAATACAACTCAGTATATTCACTCATTTTTGGCCCATTAATTTTATTACCTTTCTGCGAATGGATTTTCATTATAATCGGAAATCCATTAAAATTGCGTTTAAACTAAGCACTACTTATAGACCAATTATGAACATCAAACAATCGTGTGACTATTAATCGTCTGCTACGAAGCTTTCCTCATTTGTCACGCTACTTTTATCTTACGGACAGAACCAATTTTATAATACTTACTGCCAGTGGATAAAAATTCATGAACTGAAAATGCGAAGAAAAAAAACATTTTGACTTAGAGGGAATTAGCATTACAAAGGATTCTGTTACCGTATGCGGGAGCTTTCGGAGAGAGATTACGTGAGCGTGGCTCGGGAGATTCACCCCTCGCCTGGAGTCGTTCTCTTGAAAGAGATGAATAGCAGATGATATGAAGGGTGCAAGATGCGAGAAGAGAAGGCCGTATAATGGGAGACAGCAAAAAGAGACAGATGCCTGTAACGTGTGTATTTCGGTCGTGAAGCCGAAAGACGGCAGAGGGCGTTAGCAGGTAGAGCTGTTCTTCCTGAGAGCCCCCACCCGACAATTCTCGAGATGCGACACAAGGCGATCAGCTGAACTGAGCTGGGAGAGGGAGTGAGGAGGTGTCTGTTTTGGGATAACTCACCGCTTTGTATTGGAGCGTTACCGTTATGCAATAACTGTAGTTAACTGAGCGTACAATAACGATACAGACGAATTGCTGCGGCTTTTCCAAACAGCATATTTATTTTTCTTCTCCAGGTGGTCGTATTCCTTCTTTCTGCAGGTTGAGGAGGAGAGTAACGAGACGACCTCTTCTCCATTTTTTTCTTTTTATTACGCCGAGTACTTTCGCCCGTTCGGGCTTCTTCAGGGCATTATAGGAGCATATTTATTTGTCATGCCGAATGACGACTTACGTTGGGAAAAGGGGGATGAAGAGAAAATTGGTGAATCTAAAATAAGTTATGAGGTTGAGAGGGAGGGTAGTTTCGCCTACATTTTCTACATGTCCTCGCCCAGTCGGGCATTCTCAGGGCGTCTTTGTACCAGGGTAAATCGTGGCTCATGTAATAGAAAGTTTGATAACACAAATAAATAAAAACGCAGCAAGTAATTTACAGTGGTTCATAATCCATTTGCTTCAACAAATTATGATTCAAAGGGACCATCCACTTGTAATAGTAACTATCCCAAATATGTAAGAATGTTTCGACCTGACAACAGATTGGTAACTCAAAAGAAAAACCCCTTAGGAACTATTGTAATTTAAAATGAATTAATTTTATTGTTAATTATCTCATTAATAGTTATCCAAGTATAAGTAAGTTAAGTATTCGCCTATCGATGCAGCTTTAAGTGATTGTTTGACGAGTATAGAACGACATTTTAGCTCTTAATACCAGACATCCCAAAAATACCCTTAAAATTGAGGTAGCTGTTTGGCTAAAGAATTTTGAGCCATTGAGAGAATAGTCAGAAATTTTTTTAACGGATATTCGGGATCGATGTATGAGTAGCATTTAAAACAAAAAACATCACATTTTGAGGAGGTTCAGGCAATTACAAAGGCGATCGCAATTGAATAAAATCGGTGATTGAATAAAAAACCAACCATGCAATCTGCCAGAAAAACCATTCTCTTCAAGTCAAGTCTTGATCAGAGATTTCCCACTCCCCGAGCATCGAAGGGAGTGAAATAATAAACTTTCTATTGAATTGCATTATACATGTCACATTCCACTCCTAGAATGCTGTGTAAGAGGAGCAGTTTCGCTGACGGTCAAGGAAAACGCACATTTACTGATCAAGGCGTTCCACGGTCTCGTCTGTGGCAGTGACAAACCCTAGAGAGATATTATCTTAATTTTATTTTTTGGCCTTTAGTATATGACTTATCTACCACTGATAAGAAAGAGAGTCTGACTAGCATTCGTTCGTGTTTCTAGCTTAATAAATTCTCAAATTGCGAATGAATTCCATTCACCCGTCTCCTCCATCAATTTTGCATCTCGCCTCATTCTACTTGTACAGTTTTGCATATACAGAAAAAAAGCTGCTATGTCATTATCTGGAATGTCTAGTTATCAGACTGCGGTAGGAGTCGCAGCTCGTTGTCTACTTATTGTACCTACAGGGGCTTGCAGGCTGCTGCCCTTGCTCCTTCGTATCCGCCTACCCGAACCCGAGACGCGGCAGGGGTCACTCACCATCCAAGAAGGCAGCCTTGTTCTCTTCTGTTCTGCACTGTATCCGGACCGGTTTTCCTGTCAACGGCAGAGGATCGGGGGGAGCAGTGGCAAGGTGCTGGGCAGGAGCGAGGTATGTCCGTCGAGCCCGCTGCTCAGCCGCCTAGTTCCCACGGGGCGCATGATTCCCCTTCCTTCGAGTTGTTCGGAGTTTGACCTGCCGTGCCATCAAAGCTAACAGGCACGATCATTACATATTTCCGCGCACTACTAAAGAGTAGGTAAGCTCTTTGACTTGAAGAATGGAATTGATTGGATTACTAACAATTTGTGATTTCGCTTATTTCATGACAACAACTAACGTTCAACGATTTGGCGGCCAAGTTAATTACCGATTCAGACAATCGACTTGCAGAAACGAAATTATGGTTTAGTTATCTAATCCTGATATCTTAATACGCACAGATAAACAAAGACACAATTTCTTTATTTTCTCTCTTAGTTATTATTATTTATCTTTAAACTTTTATATCCTTTGGAAATTCCTTCGCACTATGAAATAACAAATAACGTTAATACCTTAATTTTATTTTTAGTTAACGTCAATAACAAATAATAATTATTTGATGAAATACAGCGTCTAACAAGCAATCGAACGTATACAAAAACGCTGCAAATGATTGTACAGTGGTTTATTATTCCTTCGCTTCAAAAATGATGTGAGAAGACCATCCATTCGTAATTAGAGTGCTTGACGAGCATTCCAACGAGTAAAGAACGATTTTCATAGCTCCAAGAACTCTCGAGTTATACCCTCGAGCCAAATTTGCGAAAATCTCCCAAGTTCATCGCAAAAGCTGCGATAACTCGAGAACCAATAAAGCTATCGGACCTACGATGGTCTCATTCGATTCAGCGTCCAAACATAAATATAATTTGATACCAAATACACATTTTTTCTGAGAAACCCTGGAAAATATGAATTTTCTCCCCCTCAAAACCCCCTAAAAATACCCTTAAAATTGAGCTGGCAATGTGGTCTAGAATTCGGCCGTTGTGAGACCGAGATTGATTTTTGGTGAAAATTTCAAGATTGTAGCTATTAGAGTAGGGCCGGAAAAGTGGTGACGGCGTACGGCGGACAGGCAGAATTTTTTTAATTGGATATTCGGATTATACGTGCCTTGAAACGTAAAACATCAATTTTTGAGGGGGGGGTTAGAATTTTTTTTTCTTGGGCGATCACGATGGTTTATTATTGATAATAAACCAATATTTTTGTATAATAAACTAATATTATTGAACAATAAACCAAAAATGCTGTCAATCCCGTCATGGTGGTTCAACGACCTAAAATGGATATAAATCGATGCCAAACACACGTACGTCTCCAAAACATTGGACAATATGAATGGTTTGTAATTCTGTCAGACAGTCGCAGGATCGGCAACTTTCAAGTTACCAAACCCAACTGAAGCTTTATCTTTAACTCGTTGCGTGGATAATTTTTATTTTTCAAGACTATTACCAAATAATGTTTTGATCGGCGATAGAAGTTCTTTTAATCATCGACGAAGATATCCGCATCGAAAAACGGAAGGGCGGTCACGTAGCTGCCATCACGTACGCCACTCAGTGGAGATACGATCATTTCCACCCTTCTGTTGACGGTGATCAACTCTCTGTTATATAGTTAGTGGATGCCTTTCCCTCACCCTAGTCACGGCTCAGTTCGGAAAGGGCCGTGAGACCGTTTCTAGGGGTTGAGGGCGCGAGAGATGAACGCTTGCAATATGAATTCAACGTACCCTCCTCCCGTCTTTGATGCTTCGAGGGTGGTAACACTGGTAACACCTCCCTTAGATAGAACCCTCTGAGGGCCCCTTTTCAACTATGTAATTATAACTCCCAACCACCACCCGAAACTGCGCGCTCGGAGCATCCAAACATCTTTGAACCTTGATGTTCACCCCCGCAGAGGAACAAGAGCCCTCATCTGGCTGCTTTTTACTACGGGGGATTTGGAAATTATTCATCTATCAGTTTATTATGTTACTGTTTTGAAGTAATAGAAGACCATGATAGTTACTAAAGATCGAAAGGACATCGAGAAAATTAACCAAGTACACGCAACAAGTATTATTTTAATATATATATCGCCTCCTCGTCCGGAACGGCGAGTACCGCCGAATCATAACGATCTTCGTCCGTCGACATGCTCGCACAGGGGAAGAATCACCAGATCACTTGAATTATTATTTTATTAGAAAATTAACTCGAGTAACAATCGCGCACAAAAATCACATCCGCCACGTTTTCGTTTCTAAACCGCACTGCCTGTCTTCTCCTGCTGCCGTCATGCCGGCCCTTCTTGGGGTGTCGTGACAGACATAGTCATTCTCCGACACGGCCAATCCTGACAGCACCCGTCCCGGGTGTGGAATCTGCAAACACGAACAACAGTACACAGCATTGTGCCAACCATTCGGCCATCCTACAAAAACATAGCACAATCTAATTAAATTATTGTTATTATTTGTTTTCAGTCGAACATAAATTACTTAATTGTTGTCAGAACACCATTTAATGAATATCTATCAATTCAAGTCTATGACAATCATAGTAACACAAGAGCAACCGTCAAACCTTACACAGCAATAATTTTTTTTTTTTTTTTTTTTTCAAACAAAGTAGGTAAGTACTTGTAACACGAAGTTGAATAATGTTTATTGGCATGTTCACAAACTTTTGTTCAGTACCAAGTCCATCTGGTTTTTCTGTTCAATTGTCAAGTCCGTCTGACAATTTTTTTTTTTTTTTCTCAAGTCCATCAGACAATTTTTTTTTTTTTTTTTCCCCCATTGTCAAGTCTATTAGACAATTTTATTTCTTTTTTTTCCATTGTCAAGTCCATTAGACAATTTTTATTTTTTTTCCATTGTCAAGTCCATTAGACAATTTTATTTCTTTTTTTCCATTGTCAAGTCCATCTGACAACTTTATTTTTTTTCCATTGTCAAGTCCATTAGACAATTTTATTTCTTTTTTTTTTTCCATTGTCAAGTCCATCTGACAACTTTTTTTTTTTTTTTTTTTTAATTATTTTCCAAATCAAACTTTTTTTTTTTTTTCAATTGTCAAGCCCCTTAGACATTTTTTTCTTCAACTTGCAATAGCTTTTGTTACTTCAGTTGATGAATCTGAATCAGAATCCTCCATTTGAGAATTGGGCTTCGGAACTTTCCTGATACGGTCATGTGCGTATTTGTAAGTTCGGTTTGAGTTTAAGGCTTTCAAAAGATACCTGTCACCATCCAACAATTCAATCACTTCAAAAGGTCCTTTGTACTTGGGATCTAGCTTCGTTTGATTCCTCTCTTCATTTTTTAAAAGCGCAAAATCTCCTACCTCTAATTTTGATAGTTTTGCTTTTCCTCGATCAAAACGGTTTTTTTCATAGGCTGCATTTTTGACAATATTCTGAGAAGCACGCTCTCTCAATTCGGTCAAGTCAACATCTGTATTTTCTGCAACACCGTTGGAATCGTCAATTTCAACAGCGACCATGTTCAAGGGCCTCGCGACTTTACCCATCATCAACTCTAACGGAGATGCTTTGGTAATACGATTGATAGAACAATTCATTGCTAACTGAACTTCCTCCAAGGCATCTTGCCATGAACGGTCCTCACTCATTTCGATTGCAGTCAACATGTTCTTAAGAGTTAGCATGACTCTTTCTACCTGACCATTAGCCCTGCTAGCGCCTGTAGCAATGAGATGCAAGTCGATAGAGTGCGAGTTGCAAAATTCCTTAAATTCTCTACCAGCAAAAGAGCGCCCCTGGTCAGCAATTATTCTAGTCAGAATTGAGATCAAATTGAATTTCTGCTGCCCAACTAGATCGGTAGTGATGTTATCGAACGTTACTTCATGAACCATAGATTGTACAGCATTCAAATTGACTTCGAATTTGGGAGAAAAGGTGAATTTACATTCGGAAGAATTGAGTAACACTTCAAAACCTTCTTTCAGCAGTTCTCTCCCTAACATGATAGTACTTCGCAAAAATTGGTCGGGAAGCACATGAAATAAAATGTTGAACTTAATTCCATCGATTGTAACATTAGAAAGAATTTGCAACCTGCTCTGCACATTGGATTTTCCAATACCCAACATATTTACGACATTGGAAAAATGTTGTCCTTTAAACTTGGACGCAACTTCAGCTTTCATAAGGGAACACTCAGAACCAGAATCGAAAGTAAAAGTGAACGACTCACCCTCATGAATCAGCTGACCGACTGGATTAACTTCACAGAGGTCGACCCTCCTTGATGAACTGGGTATCTGTCCCTCGCCTGGTTTCTTGTTTTCCGGGCAGTTGTTAGCAAAATGGCCCTCTGCTGAACATTTGAAGCAAACGATTTTCTTTTTCACCGACGATGAAGTAGGCGTCCAATAAAAGGTCGAAGGACGAGGAGGAAAACGAAATCGACACTCGGACGATCTATGCGGTCTTCCACAGTGATTGCATTTGAAAGCAACAAATGTCGACGGAGGCAACTTAGGACGTTTTTCGTCGAAAGACTGATTTTCGCTCGAACGCTTGTACGAAATTGCCTTCAGTTCGCGAAGTAATTGGTCTCTGGTCGAAACTTGTGCTGTGAACGCGACGCGCCGAACACGACCATCAAATTGAGCGATCCTAGCGAGTACAGTTGAAACTGCGATCTCTTCATTGGACGAGTCATGCCATCTGTTGGCGAGCGATGCAATCATTCGACTCGCGTACGACGCTAAGCTCTCATTATCCTTCGGAACGCTACTTTGTAGTTGGAGCAACTGGGCGGCGAGCGTCTCAGAACTATCGTACTCGGAAATGAAGAGATCTTTGAACTGAGGCCAGGTCATGCCGTCGAATGATATCTTGGAGAACCATTTTGATGCTGCTCCTTTCATGGCCCGACTCAATGCAACTATCAATGCACTGCCAACGATGGGATTATCTTTTAAACATAATTCCGCGGTTGAGCTCCATCCGCGAGCGTCCGATTCCGGCGCGCCAGGATCGTACTCCGGAAGGGAAAAATTTCCGGTTGTTTGACGGGTCATGGCAGTTATCAGTTTTAACATCGCTCGATTTTGGCTCTCCAATATAGCTCGCCATGGTTCTTCGCTACGATCCGCCGTTTCATATCGTACGTTATTTGGAACGCCGTCGGGGCTGCCAGAAGGTGAAGCGCGTTGGTATCCCACTTCTGATATCGCCTCCTCGTCCGGAACGGCGAGTACCGCCGAATCATAACGATCTTCGTCCGTCGACATGCTCGCACAGGGGAAGAATCACCAGATCACTTGAATTATTATTTTATTAGAAAATTAACTCGAGTAACAATCGCGCACAAAAATCACATCCGCCACGTTTTCGTTTCTAAACCGCACTGCCTGTCTTCTCCTGCTGCCGTCATGCCGGCCCTTCTTGGGGTGTCGTGACAGACATAGTCATTCTCCGACATATATGTTATTTTTCAGTTAATTAAAATTAACAATTCAACTGTTAAGTTGGCAACGTAAACAAATATTTCAGTAGGTGAGTACTTCTTCATAATTTAATTATTTTCACTTTCCAAGGGACTCAGAGTTTAAAGGAAATAAAAATGTTTTCTCACTCAATAGGACCTGTTAAAACTTTAAATGAAAGTTTTAAAAAGATTAACAATCATGAAATAGTTCGATTCCATACGATGAGTTACAACTGCGTAATATTTTGGAATAATCCTTTCAGATACTCTATTTGCTTCACAGTTCAAAATTAATATTGTTGCATATTACAACGATCTCTCGTTGTGTGTGAATTCGGTTCATATATCCAATTTCGACAATACCAAATTGAGCAACAGTTTTTGTTCTATCAAACGGGTTCTGATTCGTCTCGCTAGTACTAATCCATCGGTCAGTTCAAATTTGAAGAGCTGCAAGGGTGTCAATCAAAATTCAATCGAATTCCTTTGCGGATGATTTACCTTTGGATTGCACTCTTGACAGCCGGTGACATGACTCCCTTCTCCAGCTTGTCCTGGGGGTGGCACCCGACAATCGATTTCACCGGAGGCGGAAGGTTGTTACAAGGGAAAACGAAGGTAAATATTTTAACGGGGGACGTGTCGAGAGAGAACCAGAAGCGGCAGCTATAGCGATGCTTCCGAGCGGTAGGCGGCAGTTCGTTAAGCCTCCCTCCAACCGCCCCACTGACTCCAACGCCCGTGAATTCGTTATTAGGGAAGCAATGAGGTCGGATTGGTTAATGCAGTTTAAACTGGACTCCAACGTTGGAAAAGGGATGGAATGAAGGTTATAGCTGGTGAACGTTATCCGGAGAGATGCCTGGTTGTGGGCGGCTAGGGAAGTTACAGTGGGATGAGGAGCTTTGGATGATTAGTGAGCCTACTATGCTTGGAAAGTCCCCCAGCGCCTATTCTCCTTTCACACAGGTTCTTTCCGATGCCTACGTTACAGCTTGCGGTTCGAAACGAGTCTGGTCGTTTAATAGCTGCAGTTTCTACTCAACTGCTCTCCACAAGTATGTAAAATGATATTGTCAATTTGGAAAATAGTGAATATTCGTTCACTAGAATAGGTTTGTAAATTTATCTATCCAACCATTTCTGGTAAATTATGAAAGCGTTATAATTGGAGGTCTGAACCTTGATCGTTTGATATAGTTAACGGGTTTCTCTTGAGATGGGAGGCCCGATTGGCTGACTCATGCCAAATTTCAGAAAAATTCTACACGAAAACTGCGATAACTCGAGAAACATTAAAGCAATCGACCCCGCAGTGGTCTCATCGATTCAACGTCCAAAAATCTATTGAAATTGGTGCCAAATACTCCTTTTCTAAAAAAAAAGCTGGAAAATCGAATTTTCCCACCCGAAAATCGGGAATTAGAACATTTTTTTTCTAGGGCGATTTTAATGGTTCATTCGCAATGGAAGCTTCAGCAAGGTTCTTAAACGCTGAATCGATTGCTGGCCATAATAGGATCGATAGATCCGTGGTTGCGGTTAACCGTTGAACACTATGTTGACTCAACGTATTTTTAATAAGTCGATGAGGAAGAGAAAACGAAATTTTAAGAGACGGAATCCAACAAATATTTAATATTAGTCAAACAGTTTTCATAAAAACGGATGCTAAGTATTTAAATCGTCTACTGAAGTTGGGCTGTACCAACTAGCAACAAACACAATGGTTCTAGACTCATTGTTGCTACTGCTTGCAATTTGAGAGATATTCATCTTGCCGACAAGACTCGCAATGTTATAAAGCTCTAATATTATAAAGCAATAATGTTATAAGCTATACTGGTTGGAAGGTTTATCGCGCGCTCTTCTGTGTCATATCGATATGAAATTAAATTCAATTTAAACTAAGTCATTTTTGAAAACAATAAGACCTCGGCAAATTATTGTACATGGGTTGTAGTGAACAAAATGTTGATATATGGAGACGTTTTCACTAGTTCAGCTAGCTAGTAGTATGATTTTATATGATCACGATAAGAGCAGCAGAAAAAATTTCAGAAGCAGAGAAAATTTAGACCGTAAAATTATTTCTCGCTATTTTCATAAGTTTATCAGTTGCACATAAATTGTCGTCAGCGTTCGGTCATATGTTAACAATAATGTGTGTATTTGTCGGGGAATGAAAGGATAATAAAGCGACTATCAGTCTCTTTTACTGTGTATACTAATAGTCATAAACAGAGCGGCGAATGGATGTTTGAAAGACAGAGTCCGCTTTCAATAATCATAATCCTTGTGAAGCGCGATGACGCAGCTATTTCATACGGAGGCTAATAGAAGCCGAAGAAGGATGACATAGGCAGAAGTTGAGGGGGGAATTCACCACCCAGCGACGCTGATCGCTAGTTTAATCCCCAAGCCGGCGTCAAATAATGTTTTCGATCCCCTTTACTACGTGAAGATAAACTAACACTAACACGTAAGGGCACACTAACGCAACGTCTACTCTCAATCTCTCGCCCCAACTTGACGAGATTTCTCCGACCTCTGAAAGGGACCCCACGGACGAGCGTCGCCGCATAGCAGTTTTCGTGATCAAAAGCTTTATTAGAGGAACAAGAGTTAAAAGCGTTATATGGGCAGCCGGGGAAGTTCAACAATCAACTTGGACCCCCTTTTGTCGACAATGTGAAGAGCCTCGGCCATCTGCCGCCCTATTCACCCGAATAAATTGAAATCTACCTACTGGCTCGTCGATTCCACACGAAAAGGGTAATCTAGCGTTTTCCAAATGGCATTCATTTCATTCATTGTTTCCCAAAGCTGTTCGAGTTGTGTTAAGTGGCAAAACATGTTATCATTATTTGCTACCGCTGTCTACCTGAACGCGGAAATTGTAATTAACGGAAATTGAAACCCGAAGATAACATCTGAACAGGAAATTCCTACCTTGCGGCTACTTAGAAGGGTGAAGTAAAGGAATTGAAGGTTGGGTACATTTTTTTGACGTTCGCATGTATTTACGAAAATAGTAGACAAGGAAGTAGTCTCTATTTCCACAAAGTGATCTTTTTTTAATGGATTTTGTCGGTTAGACCATCGTCAGTAAAAAGCATAAACCGAAATATTCTCTATAGCTCGCAGACACGGAATTCAAGTTGTCGAAATGTTTTCAAACTAATACCTTTATTTTAGTACTCTGCAATTCCGTCGTGGAAAATAGTAATAATTATCACAAATATTTTGACGTTTCAAAACCTTTATATATTTATTGTTATAATTATGGTATCAATTTTTATAATTATAGTAAGTAATGTTTGTTGAAAATCGATTTCTAAGATTCGCTATTGGATTTCTTTATTTTCTAAACACAGACGATGATCCCGCGAACACTCTTGATGATGAACAGGGAGAGAACACGTAGCAACAGTAACATGAACGCAAGTAAAATAATCTGCACGTGTTTGAGCGTATCTACTTTTAAAATACCCAGCTCTTTATTCATATTTTGTTCTCCCGTCTCTTGTTCTCATTCCAAAACCGCACGGGCCCGAAATTTTACCCGATTCGGTTACAGATATTTCTCACCTCTTAAGATCTTCTAAGGTTTGTGGCCACGTGAAACAAAAACAGTTATCTTCTCACGACCAACGCTGGTAAATACGTGCTTTCAATCTAAAACACGGCGAACTCAGGGCGATGAAAAATTGCCGGAAGCGACGAAGTGTTCATATTAACCAGCTGTGCGATTCCGCACGATCCTTCACAGACGTCTAAAAACGTACAGTAAAATGATATTACCATTAGATGTTATTATTTGCAGGTACATTTACTCAATTGGGTATGGAAGTTTGAGTTGTATTTCCAACAAATTCTTATTACAGGGCTGAATAATATGCTCGGTATAATTGCATCTTCCAAAAAGGTCATCTGCTTAAAATTGAGCATAGATTACAGCAAAAAAAGAAGTTCTCCCTCTCTCCTTCCCTCAAGTGTTGTATCGTTTAGAGAAAGTTGAAGGAGAAACTTTCAGAGACCTATAATTAATATTTTTGGATATTTTATTTATTTGTGTACTTATTCTTATTATACATATTATTTTGTATCTATGTAAAGGTACCTATTTCTTTTCTAAGTATTGTCATTTGATGTGTCTCTTTTTGAATTACGGTCTGTGTACCGAAATGTCCTTGAGGAGATAGTAATAATGATATCCACGGATGGTGGAAGAGAGGCCTCATGGCCTTATTAACTCTCCTTGGCGGATAAATTAATCAATCATGTCTCGCTCTTTGTATTAAATATACTCGCATTGTCAAACGAGCGAACGAGGTAGCAAGTTAATACAGGTGGGTTCAAAATTGAATGGGAATAATAGAGCCTCGATTATCTCGCTCATAATATGAACGGTTGTAGGTTTGATTGACTCTAATTTAGGCGCTTGTTTTTATATTATGCAGTGACGGAGCCAGTCGAATTAGGGGTCGCCACATAAAAAACCACCTCAATTATTCAGCATCTGAAAAACAAGTCACTTTTTCGCCGTCAAGAATTAATGCCCTTTCAAAGGTACAATTCAAGATAGCACAGTGTCATGGAAATCATAGTAACAGTTGTTGCGTGCAGCTCGAGCCGAGTTGCCTTACCAACCGACTTGAACCGCGGGTAGCGAGCCAAGCGGTAAAGTGAGAGAGCAAGTTCCCTTTTAAATTAATAACGAAGCCCCAACCGACTGGGCGAGCGGGGAGGAAAATGTAGGTTCAACTCGGGCTTACAGTGAGCGAGAGAAAGACAGGCTTTCAGTTCGATAGTGTAGTGTGCCAGCTAGCGAACACAATGAGAAAGGAAACTACTTTGTTCGCCTCGTGAAATCTGCGGATAGCCAACAGATTTAAATTATTCACCCACCGCGCCCTGGAGTGGAACGGATCTTTGAATCGAATCAATATTGCAGACAACGAAGCGATGTCTTTTCCAATGTAGACGATTAGAGAGTCACTGTTGTGACGGATTGTGCGAATGGCTAAAATGAAATGGCCGTCGTCACGTGAAAATCGTCTAACTTTAAACAGATACATGTTACGCTGAATGCGTTAGCGTGCACGAAATGAGTCAATAACGGGAGCTTTCCTCTCTTAATTGTACGGTTTTTCTGTTAAACAACGAGCATTGCATCCCGCCAAATGAATTAGCTTGTAATAAAAAGAAATAATGAAAACCTTGTTCCTTCGAGCGAAGCAATATTCTTTAATGATTTCGTCCGAGTTTCTGATTTCGTTCAAATCCCTTCCAAGAACCTATAATGCGGGGTTTGGTAAATCCAGTATTTAATGACCCAAGGTAAAAACTCGCGGTTCTTCGAACACCGTTGTTTATGATGTTTGTTGTCCTACAATCCACTTCGAAGCCACCCAAATTTAATTAGTAAGTTAGCTAAACTGAATTAAACATATTCGAAAGCTTGAGGTTTGCAATAGAGTAGATAAGCATTGAACAGGAGCTGGAATGGAGTCTACGAGAGAACAAGTGACTCACGTCTCCCGCTGGCCCACCCATCGCCTCGCCATCCTCGCCTCTTCCACAATGGTCATAAAAGAGGCCACTCCGCCTCGCGCCAGCTGGAGCGAGGGCAATTTCTCGATCCAGTGCGCAGAGGTTCATGTCATGACTTGCTGCCTCTCAAGTTGCTATCCGGTCGTTTTCGCCGCTAAAACGGTCAAACGCTGAATCTCATTCCAAATGGAAAGGTTAACGTAATGGAACGGTTAATCTAAGGAGAAGTAAGGTAATAGTTTCATATTTGTAGAAAAGGTTTTTGATGTTATTACTTCTGAAGTAACAGTTTGATGTTGTAATTGAATTTAATTAACATTATTCACCGCATATTTGTTTATTAGTCACTAATAAACCATTGTAATCGCCCTAGGAAAATTTTTTTCTAACCCTTCCTCTAAGTTACAGTTTAATGTCTAATCCTCGTTCATTAAAACCTTTCTATAGGTAAATCTTATTACACACACTGATACGAATTTAACTCAATTTCAACTCAAGTGAACAGCTTGACGATTATATGGCTCAGCTGATATAAATAAATAATTTTTCAAATGCTTCCAAAATTCACTATAACATTGTGATCGCGCTATTGCTCAAAATCGTTCCAACTTTTATGCTGTCGTTCCTATTTTTGTCAATTTACGGCTTTGACGATATATAGCTAGTCATCGTACGAGGAATATAGCACTAAGAGGGAAACTGAAAAATTTATACGTATTGAAGGGGTAAGGATTTATGTATCATCGCCGTATCCCATAATTACATAGTTGAAGAAGCCTCTAGGGGTTTTGGAGATTGCTTATTCGAGAGTAAACCACCCTTCGCTTGAATGGGGTTGAATTCATATTCGAGTATTCACCCCAAGAGGCAAGAGGGATGAATCCCATCCAAGCCCTTTACAAGCTGGCCGAACCCCTCACCCGTACACAAAGAGGAGGGTAAATATCAAGCTAATGACGAGCGTCAAACACGAGGGGCGTCCGTGAGTTGAAAACCCCTCTTTTCTATCATCACCGTGATTAAATAACATCAGTGGACACCGTACGATTCGGCTAGTATCTTAATTGGTCCCTAACCTTCGTATCTGAAGAAATGCTACATTCAATGACGAACACAAACGGGAAATATTTTTGGATGCTCAAAAATTGAGCGAGATGCGTTTTCATATATATAAACTTCTATAACCTTGGCTCCAACTTAAGAACCTTTCGAACAAACTTGCCTTTCACCAAGCTTTCGCGTTTTGGAAGCTCTCTCTTACGCTTACGGTTTGGCTAATTGATCTTGTGCTAATTTGGAACGTATTGCAGTACCGCAAGGCACCTTTTGGAAAACTGTTTCTAGCGTCAAGGGGGAGAAACTAAGCGGCTCATTACTTCAGTTTCTTGACCCCTATTCTTCTTTTAAAACATCATAATTTGTTAGAGTTTTTCAGCTCAGCTGTACGGGTTGAGGCTGTCTGATCAGCGGCGAAACATAATAGTTGAAGAACGGTTCTTGAGGACTACGTTTGAGAGGACGACGGTTCTCCTAATCAAAATGACCGTATAATGCGAATTGACTGACCGGAAAAATTCTACGGCAATCTCGCTCACGAATAGTTCTCTCTGAGATTTCTATAAACCAATTTGTTCCTCGACGATCGGTAGCGGTTTCAATGAACGCCGTCTAACAACCGATTTCAGTTCAACGTTCCCGAAGAACAGATGCCACCGACCTCGAAGTTCGAATGCGCGAAGGAGCAAACAAGTTGTGCTGGAAAGGTGGGTACCTAGGGATTATAAATATACTCCCAGCAGCTCCAACCTCCAGCTTATCTGCTCTGGAGTATCTTGGCCGTCTCCCGTCGCGGTACCGCTGAGTGTGCCAGGTTTATCGCCTGGCGTTTAACGTCTAGTGGCCTTCGGAAAGTTCGATCAACTTGAAGGGGAGTTTGCCGTTTTCTACTGAACCTGCTGTCTAAGCGGTTTATAGCCCTTAAAAACGTCGAAGCTTCATTTACGACGCTTTTGTCCTTCGATGTTAAGCTTCGAGGTTGTAACCATCATGTTAAACGGTTGCGACTCTGATTTCTCCCAAGAGATCATCTAGATTGTAAGGCATGAAATCAGTATTATGCACTGGGTTGTAAAAATGGATTGTTCATTCAAATCTTCATGAAGCTACCCGATGCTCTTCTAATTATCTATTATCTACGTAATATAAACTTTTACGGTCATCTCGACGCTTTAGAAACGTAATAGAAAGTAATGATTACAGAAATGAGAATGATGAGCAGTTAATTTCAAAAACAACAAATAGTTGGATGGATCTAGTGCTGATAAGTGTAATAAAGAAAAGAAACACGATAAAATTAATTAACGCAATAAAAGTAACAACAGTAATAATGGCGTAAATAAACTTCATCAACAATTGAAAAATAATGCTCACTTTGACTTGAAAATAATAACGGTATAATTTCACCGATAGAATAAAGCATCGCTAAAACAGAATATAATTTCATCATACTTGAATCAATGGAATTCTCCATGAATGCGCGAATGTAAAAACGCATCAACCCCTTGTGACTAACGTAATTTGTGGTTTATTATTCAATAATTACCATTGTAATCGCTCACGAAAAAAATGTCTAACCCCTCTATAAATTTAATGTTTCACGTTCCAGGACATGTGGAATCCGAATGTCCAATAAAAACCATTCAAATTATTGTACAGTGTTTTATCAATTTTGAACGAAAAAAACCATACACTTGTAATAGTAACTATCCTGATAATGAGCGTTTCTACCTCATAACATATTGGTAACTTTAATACGGGCAAACTCCTTAGTGAAAATCGTAATTTTAAATAGCTATTAATATCCCCCCTCAAGACCCCCTAAAAGTACTCACAAAATGAGGTATTCATTCGGATAAAGAAAAGAGCCATTGCCAGGCCAAAAATGATTTTTGGTGAAAATTTCATATCAGTTGGCTTAGACGTTACCACAAAACAGTGTTGACGGCGCACGTCAGAATTCCGTGGTTCGCACTGGTCTTCTGGAATATAAAGCACATTCGTTAAGAGGTCAGAGCGGAACCGGATGCGATATATTATGATTAATAGCGGCATTAATTTACACAAACAGCTACTTCTTTCAATTTTGCCTCGAGAGCGGAAATAGGGGTACACACACCTGCTGCGGGCTATAATACACTCAATAGAAAACGCCACTTGGAAGCCAACTTGTTTGTCAGCCTCTCGCTCATTCGTTTGAGGATGGGTGGAAATCGCTTCAGTGGCATTTATCTTGGTAAAGATAAACTCGTGCGATTGAGTCCGTTAGATTCTGGGGCCACCAAAGAAGATATTATGCAATTAATAAAACAATTTTGGGGTAATATTCAAAAATATACCTTTGTAATCGCTCACGAAAATGTTTTTCTAATCCCCTCAAAATTCGAAGTTTTACGTTTTGAAGTACGTAGAATCCGAAAATCGAATAGAAAAAAACTTCTGTGCCGTACGACTGACGAAACTGTACAAGCTACATGCTAGTCAAACGTTGGGGAAAAAATAGTTTGAATGACAATCCTACAAACGATTCTACTGAACAGTACAAAAATATCTCGGTTCCCTGTGACACTCAAAGCGTAAGCTAATTTTCAATGGCTGCAATTCCATCATTCGCGCGGAAAAAGAGATATCTGTTGGGTTGCTTTTCATTTGCCTTGTATCTCATTGGTGTCAGCCTCCGCGCTACGGGGTTGATAAATCGCAGCGGTAAAAGTATGCTTCCATTTTACCACTCAACTGGCGTATGCAATACGTATGCGGTCGCCTCGTCGGGTCACGTATTGATTTTAACTGCTCTCTGCAAGCCGATGGATTCCAATAATTTGAAATCCTTTCCCGCTGAAAACCGTCAACATGCAAATAAAATCAGCGAGAGATACAGCCGCGTTGATTGTTCGTATCAAAGAGAATTAGCTGGATGAAAATTATGTGGCTATTTGTTGCCGTGTATATTTGCAAATAATGTTGAAAAAAAGGCGTCATAATGATTTGGTTTTCATCTCATATTCTTTCGACATTCCCAGTCTTTCTTTTTGTCCCGTCTCAATTTTTTTGCAAAGACGATACTGCCTATATTTTTCATCGTTCTTCCATTTATTTTCTTATCGTTCGGTAAATACCTTAAATCTTTTCCTTACGTAAGTAAGGAAGCTTTCGACAGTACCCACGCGTATCTAAAAAGAATCCACTCTGTTCATCTCGATTCTAGTCTTGCGACAATAATAAAACGACAGCTGTTGATTTTTCGCCGAGTTTATTTCGGCCGAAGACGTCGTCGAGGATGAAATTCGATCAAACAAAAGTCGCCGTCGCCGAGTTAACTGGCTCTTGTCGAGGAAAGAAGGTTAAATGGTGTAACCATGAGAAAAATACTCAGGATCTCGGTGAAGCATCTTTTTTACCCTTAATTCTCTCTTCTCGGTAGCCCGGCAGCTCGGCATAGTGAAGCTCAGCCCTCGCATCTTTCCAACTCATTCCATCTCTTTCCCGGTTGTTGAGCTCGGCTTTTTCTCTCTTTCTTCCGCGCTTCTCTACAACTTGTCCGCTCCATCTCGCTCTTGGTGTTTCCATCTCGCTCGCCCTTGTTGGCAATCGATACAATGTCCTTCCTATTCCTCAGTCCTCCGTATTCCTCGCCTTTTCCCTTTAGTTCGCCCTTTACGTCGAGGGAACCAAGCGAACGAAGACCCCCATCTCGTCTCGGTATAAGCTTCACTCTCCGTTATCGATCCCTCTCTCTCGCATACGCGGATCTCTCTTTCTCTCTTCATCCACTTCCGAACTTCCTCCTATCTTCTCGGCAGCGTCTCCAGCAGCAGCTCTCGGGACCGAACCATATCCGACCCTTCACCGTTCGCTCTTCTCGTTTCTAGTTGCTTCTCTTCTTGCACACTACTATCACGACCGTCGCATCGTTCCTGTTAGCCTTGCGAGGGGTTTTCCGCCCAACACCGTTTCAGCTGCTGCTCGTCTTTTCGCCGTCATCAACCGCTAACCCTCTTCTTCCATCCACTCGGCTTCATTCTTTCCTTGCGCTTCCTTCCGATTGACAAACGCACTCCTACCTAACCCGACAAACGCACCATCGTCAGCCTTGTCGCTTTATTCTCACAAAATCACTGTTGGCCTTCTCTTGACACCGTATCCTGCTCCTGCTCGGCTCCCCAGAGGAAAAGTGTCATTTCCAAATATTATCCTCAGAGGAAAGAATTATAGTCACACGTATTGTATTTCCCTCTTTTAACCTTTTTTCCACCCCGTCTATTTTCTTGTCGAGGCTTCAGATAGAACATTTTTATAACTTCGTTTTATCCCTTATAGACGAAATTTCTCTTAAAAGATTAGTTCTATCCCAAGAGTTGACGACTATTGACCCTTTGACGAATTCCCAATTAGCCGGCGACTGGGATTGATAGAGCCTCGTACGAAAAGCAAATGTCGTTACAAGATTAAATTACTATTAATAACTGTAAAAATAAATATGAGTCGAAAGAATAAATGTTTTTTTTTCTCTCCTAATAGTCAGAATGGTCAGGAAAAGTTTTCTTCTATTTGCTGTTACAGAATTATGGAAAACGAGTCGCTTTGCCAGTTACCCTGTTTTTAAACTACTATTTTTTTTTTTTTTTTTTTGCTAATATTAGACACTAGACTACAAACGAAGTTATTCATCAAGCTATGGTCGATACTTTGATAGGTGTCTAAATTATACAAGTCTATGAAGCAGGTACTTCCGTTTATCCTAGTCGCATAATATAAATATTAAATCTCGCATTCTAATAACGAGCGGTTGTTACCGTAAATGTATTCACTGATGATTCCCTACGTGCTCCTCAGATCAATAACTAATTACTCGCTGTGCGTAGTTCAATATAGACAGCTGCTTCCACAGCTCAATACCGAAATAATAAACCTTTAAACTTGTTCCTTTTTTCAAATCAGAAAGGATCATGGAGGACGATTCAGCTGCGAATCACGACAATATTATCAGCGGACTAATCGGTTGTCTTAATTAAATAAAGAGGGAGCCGCCGACTTCACCTCTAACTGTTCACCCTTGCGAAGCTCGGCTCGCTGTAATTACTGCGGAGGGGAATCTAAATCGTGGCTTGGGTCGGTAGTTGTTCATAGTCGTAAGGGAAACTGGAAGCTATCCCGGACGACTGGGGAACAAGAGATAGAGCGCATCTGTCACAACAGCTTTTGCTACCATTTCCATTCGCTCGCTCCTTCACTTAAGTTCCCTTCCGCGATCATCTCCATTTTCTCGTTCGTCAACGAACTTGACGAAACTGACGATGTCTAGAGTGAAATGGAATTCGAGCCAATGATGCAGAAAAGTTTGTTTGTTTCGCATGTTTAGTTGACTCTTCACCACGTATGAGTATAATATACGTGTTAACGTAATCATGGTGAAGTTAAGCTAGGTGGAAAAGGTGACAAATGTTCGGGTAGTTGTTACTTTCACAAATTTTCTTAAATCATAGTTGAATCAAAGAAATAATAAACCACTGTACAATCATTTGCAGCGTTTTTAGGAATAAGTACAGGCTAATGTATGAGAAAGTATTGATCAGAAATAAAAATATGACCGGAATAAATTCGGCTAGTCTTTTTTCAACTGTAGTCGCTAAACATTTCCGACTGCGCTGAACGGGCAAAGGTCTCACCCTAACTCTCACTCCTTATCTTTCCCATTCTTTTCCATTTCTCATTTTGACCCTGTATCTCGCACCCTCCCTAGTTGAAATGAGGAGCCGTGACACTATGCGGGACGACAGACTCGTAACGCTTGGATTCGTGTTTATTGAATGAATCAATAGGATTTGCGTTTTGTTCTCCCTCCCTTCTGTTGTGTTCGGCAAAAAATCGATTGTGTCTAACAAGCGTTGAAAACCAGGGTTTAAAAGTACCATCGCTCGTGGGTGAGTATTTATTCGACCAATTAGCAGGAAACAGTGGGGCGTGAAGTAAAAGGGTGTAAATCCTTCCGCCTACGTTGTGATTAAAATTCATCCCATCCTAGCGTTCGCAAGGTCACTGAGAAACGGCAGATGTCTGTAATTGATAGATTTGGGGTTATTAGCCTGGCAACGAAGAGCATGATGTCAAGGCCAGTAAAGCGCGAGAGACAGACTTTCGAAACTGCAAGGTAGACGGAAAATGAAATTTTTTCGATGGATTTGAAGTAATTACGCGTGAATCACTGCAAATCTGATTCGCTCATATATAAAATACACATAGATTGATTCGAAAATCGCAATCGGATTCCGCAATTACACAGGAATAATTATATTCCTCGAATCGAACGGACCACTGAAGTCGATAGTAAAGTCAAAACCTGTGGTTGGCAGTAATATTGTACCAGTCAAAATCGTTTGGTCAGGACAATATTTCCTGTTAGGCAATTACCGAGTCCCGCGCTTTGGACACTCAAGGTAGTGCAGCTATGAAGTCCAAACGGTTCATCATCGGATCTGCAATCACACTCCAATTATTGGAGCATTACTCCAGTCAATCACGAAGCCCAATCAATTGACTAAATAATCAGATAACCAACCTATAACTAGTGGTTGATTTCGACTCCGCAGTAAACCTGGAGGATGATCAAACTGTATAGCTTGCAAGTTCATGGTGGAGCGCAATAATACGAAATGAGAGTCGTTTTCGAATTGATGCGGTAATCTCTAGAAGAACAAAGGCTTAATTTTTTACCAAGACCGGTGAACAATTTGATGAGTATTTCTTTAGAATTTTAAGGAGGTTGAAAACGGACGTGTTTCACTGTTTGCGATTATGAGCATGCTTTGAGATATTGATGGCTTTTTGCAAGCTGAATCGAGTAAGGGCACGACGGAGTAGGTTGCTTTATTAACTCTCGGGTAGTCCCAGCTTTTGTGAGCAATGTTGAATTGTTCAAGCAACACGACAGATCACATAACTCCAGAATTTGTAAAGCAATGAAAATCGTTTGGCCCTTGTTAGAATACTCGTCAGCTATTTTGCAGTACAAAGTGCATTATGTTTTAATATTTATAATTATAAACTTTAACTCGTTTATTTAGAAAACATATGTATATTTAAAATTAAGGATCAAGAATATGTTTGGTGGAGGAAAAATAGGTATGGATTCTAAAAAGAATTTCTGATCAAATTTGTCCGATTATAATTTTTACCCACGTCTTCCCTTAATTTTTTTCACCTCCCTAAGCTTTTGCGAGTTTTCGAAAGCGGTATATATATTGAATTAAGGGTTAGCAATGCGTAGGTTGAAGGTGAAAAGATCAACACTGTACTTCTGTGGTTAGAATTATTCTTTTAACTTTCTACCAAAATTCAAAATGAAATGAAGGTTAAAAAAAAATTAGAAAGGCTTTTGAAAATTGTATTAATTTTTTTTAGTTGAAAAATAGAAACTTTATTTTCTAAAAATTCATTTTAAACAGCAAAATACATTTTGGGACGTACTCAACGTTCCAATTTTTTCGTTCACCTTAACAATCAGGAAACAATCATTACCAAATTCGACAAGCGTAAAATAATATCCACGTTTAATTAACAGCTTTCGCAGCTGAAAGAGACAATGCATGTGGTACCAGTATTGAATGTGAAAAATATATAGAGTGGAAAAGGGCAAATGCGCAACTCGGACACTTGTAGAACGAATATCGGATGGAACGCTGAGGCATAATGTGAGGGTGTCATTTATTTCCTGCCTAGAGTGTGGTAATTAAAATGGGGTAGCGGAGCAAACAATGTTAGAGAGACTGAAACTGGGGTTGATGCAGGGGGCGCGTAGGGTTGAGATAAGGGCCAAGCGCGTACAGTCAACCTCGGGTTTATTCCGCTCTCGACTCGGCGCTTCCAAACGCACCCCGTCCCCAGTCCAAGGGGCGGGTGGACTCGGCCCCTTCTCCCGTCTCTCGTTAAGCCTGCCGTCAAAGGGTGCCTGTGTGACTGTACCTGCCAAGAGCAATACCTGGCCCGCCCCCGGACCTAGCATCTGCCACCCCCAGCGCAAGCCTCAGACTCTACCACTTTGCCGAGAACGCTCTGTTCCCTTTTTCAACCACTGCCTCTCGCTTCGCCGTCTGTTTGGCCCGCATCGCTCTCGCTCTCGCACATATATCTGTCCCTCCTTCTCGCTCCGGCACGCTCAATCTTCCCCTCGCCATCTCTCTTTTCTTCGCGCAAGTATTCGTATCTCCTACTCTGTTTCGAAGGCGGTTCGCTTCACAAACATTTTATATTCATTTAACCCCTGGCTGACTAAGCGAACGAACAGCCTTTTTCTATCTTGCTGAGTTTACGTGGAACGTATACGTTTAGCTAACAAATGCCACTACCGTACGAGAATGCTCCGTGGAAGTAATATAAGAGAGCTATACAGTAGATGTAGAGCGAGTAAATTGATCCTCGAACGGAATAGAAAAGCTAGCGGTAAGAGTTCGGAAATTGATATCCAACCAAATCCTCAGCTGCGACGATACTTGGCCAAAGTTTACGTCAGAGTTCCAATCAATACGGAAAGGTATCAAAATCTTCATTATCATTGATACTACGTTGAATCCTTCTGAGCATGAAAATATTACCTACATAAACTTATTGACCTATTACCATTTGCTAATCTGTAAATTTCACTTATCCAACTTGAATTATTTTTGATCGATTATTACACGAAAATCTTCCAACGCGAGTTTTCCGTCGTAAATTTCTATGAGTAGAGTCGTAAAAAAATTATCCTTAGCATGGATGTTGGTCAATCTCCGGTCAAGATCGGATAGCGTGCCGAGACGGGCGGTTTACGAGAGTAAACAAGCGTGCGCCTGAGCCCAAAATAGTCGTCGGCTGGATTTACCGCTCCATCGACCGTTGATTAACTGAACGAACGTTTGTCTCTTTTTCTATATCGAGAACCTAACCTGTTTCTATTTCTGTGGTTTTTAACACTGTTTGGTAAAAATAGACTGCGATTGTTTGTCAGCTGAAACGGTTTGCAATTTTCCGGTATTTCGCACCTGATAAATTACCTTTATTACTCGATATTGACTGGTACTTGAAAAGAAATCGAATCAATTTGATAAAGAAGGTTTTTTTTGGTGTATTATTAAATAATAAACCATTGTAATCGCTCTCGAAAAAAAGTTGACCCCGTCAAAAGTTGATGTTTTAGATGTCCAAAGACATAATTATAGCTGAGTGCTAATATCGAATTTAAAGCAAACACTAAGTAAGTAAGTTACCTTTTCGGAAAAAAACATAAGACCTACATACCTATATATTATTCGACATTTTCACCAAAAATTATATTTAAAAATCAAATCGCTACCTCAAGTGTTAGGGTATTTATGGAGCTGTAAAAATCTTACTTACGTTCTATACTTGACGGAATGCTCATAGAACACTCTCTTCAGCTGTACCTCTAGGTGAATGAATTAAATTTTAATTGCATAATTAACTGCACATTTTTTATCGTAGACGTTACCGAGATATACAACAGCTATTGTTACCAAGTACTCTCCCGAATACTCAAGAGAAAACTAAACTGCTTGGTAGCACATCTTCTGTTGGATGGAAACGTCCCAAACGTTCGGAATAGTTGCTATAGCAAATGGATGGTATTCTTAAATCATAATTGAAGCGATAAAATAATAAACCACTGTACAATCATTTGCAGCATTTTTATCCGGATTCTACATGGTTCGAGTGGTATTTCGAGGGGTTCGAGGTTTATTTTGAGAAGACATTTTTTCTAAATAATGTAATTGTGTTCAATACACTTTCACCCGTTCGTGCATCCTGCGAAGAATTCATGGCCCATTTCATTGACGGCTAAATGACTTACCTGGTTTTTATTCTCGCTCACCATTCCAGCAGAATAATAAAATAGCTCGGCCCATTTGGATTTCCAAACATCCGCATCCCAATGCTACCATTTATTAACTCGGGGTTAAAAAGAGATTTCTCAGATAGAGTCTCAACACTACATACCCTGTCATACTTATCCAAGCCTTAAATACTGTCGGCGTTAGGCTGCAAAAGGGTCTCCATTCTTCGATATATCTACAAGTAACGCGTTTCCAGCGCGGTTGAGTCGTTCAGATTATGGGAATCCTCTACCAGGGTTAGAGTAGACGTATAGAGGCTTCTTTGGGACAACCTTCCACCCTTGGCCCTATACTCTCGGTCTTTGCCACTCTCCCACCCTTCCGCTCGACACGAGGGTGGTTAACACGATTTATTGACGGCCAAACCCTTCACAAGGCCTCAACTTTACCGCATACGCACACATTCACTGACAGACTAACTCTGTTCCCATCCTATCAGAAACCCCTCACTTGATCCTTTTTGTGTCCTATCCAGTTTTCCTCCGCTCCCTCAACCGACCGTCTTTCTTTACTCAATAAGCATCACAGTATGACCTGAGTAAATAAGATTTTTTCGCTCAACATTGCACAGAGCGTTTGGATGTGTACAGACCATTTTTCTTTCTCATTGTGTTTTTTTCTCGTTTTTATGTTATCATGTCCCGAAGGGTCGCCGGTTGGTTTGTCCCGAAGCCGCATTTTCATATTTATTTAGTCGGATCAGACCGGACATGACCTTGTCAGAATCGATACACGTTGAAATCTTAAGGAAAGGTGGATATATTATATTATGTTTATTAAGGGGTAGCTTTCGAGTCAAGAAGACCTTAGTATTTTCCAATGCTTGGCACTTTTTTATACCTTTTGGTTTGGGGTTTACCTAACAACGAGTGCTGAGTAGTTCTAGAACTCCGCCTTAAAGATGATTTTTTGAGAAAAATTTGAATCCGTTTTCATTTGAAATAAATTATCTCAGAATTGGCAGTACTTCCACCCTATTGGGCAGCTAAATCGATATCTCTTTTAGATCCCTATATATTTGAATATCTATGATTTTCCTTTATTTTTCACTAATAAGTCATTGTTATATTCCAATACATCCTACACATCGATGCTTTTGATTTCAATTTCTAACAATTTTTGGAATCGATTGAGACCACAACAGCGTGGATTGCTTTGGTGGTTCTCGAGTTGCCGCAGCGTTTGCGTGGAATTTACATTTTGTGGAGCATGGTACTACTCGATACTTTTCAGAGCGATAAAAACCGTTCTTACTTGTTGGAATGGTCGTCCAACACTCTCTTCAGCTGTATCGTCATGCGATTAATTTAACTTACTTTACGATTATTAAGTTATTAAGATAAATAAAAGTCATTAAAACTACAATATTAATTTGCTAATAAAGTTTCCCTCATAGTATATCAATCTCTTGTTAGGTTACGTTAGCACACGTCCGAGATAGTTACCATTTCAAGAGTGGATGGTCATCTTAAATCATGAATGAAGCGATAATAAACCACTGTACAATCATTTGCAGCGTTATCCTCGTAGTCGCATTTTCATCGGTCACTAAAACTGGAAAGATACGAACCGGTGCTTTACCACATTTATTTCCGCCGGACCTTAGATTTTCCTTTCCGTCATTCCGAAAATGAAGGATAAGGCCTCCTGCTGTTGGTCGCAGGTCACTAAATACACGCGTCGCAGGCTGCTAAGGACTCGAGGCTGGGATCCCAGCGAGAGCTATCGCTAACGGGCCCACATGCTTACCAGATGGCTCAGTCCGACTAGCTGACTGCCACTAGCACGCACACTACATTGCCTCAACAAACGTTTAAAAACCAACAACCTCCTCAACACGAGAGTGTTAGTGGATAGTTTTTTCACCGCTCGGTAAACAAGATTGGAACTTTAAATGCGTGCGGGCAACCTTCTACAAATTAGTATCAGCCCTGTTTTGTCTATCGTTTCTATTTGTGTGTTTTCTGATAAATGAATGTTTACAGTTCTTGAGGCAATTGTTGGTTAAAGCTATTCGACACGTAGCTTAACAACTTCTAGATAATTGCAAGGTGATTATTTTTATGATTCGTTAAGATCTGTGGTGTCTTACTGAACTAACTTCGAATCCCCTGAAAATAAGTTTCAAAATAGTTGCCAACCCATTGTTTTAATTTTGGTTCATTATTCAATAATAAACCATTGTAATCGCCCAAGAAAAAAAAATTCTAACACCCTCAAAATTTGATGTTTTACGTATCCTTGTACGTAGAATCCGAATATCCAATAAAAAAAATTCTGTCTGTCCGCCGTACGCCGCTAGCAGATTTCCGGCCAAACTATGACATTTCTGTATTCTTGAAATTTTCATCAAAATTCAATCTCGATCCTACGACGGCCCAATTCTTGAACCACATTGCTAGCTCAATTGTAAGCGTATTTTTGGGGGGTTTTAAGGGGAGAAAATTAATATTTTCCAAGGTTTCGCAGAAAAATGTGTATTTGGGATCAATTTCTATCGATTTTTGGACGCTGATTCGAATGAGACCATCGCGGAGTCGATAGCTTTATTAGTTTTCGAGTTATCGCAGCTTTTAGGTCGAGTTTGGGAGATTTTCAGAAATTTGACATGAGAGTATAACTCGAGAGTTCTTGGAGCTATAAAAATCGTTCTATACTCATTGGAATGGTCGTCAAACACTCTCTGCAGCTGTATCGTTAGGCAATAAGTTTAGCTTTTAAGTAGGAAATTAGAGTTACCAATTTGTTTTTCGGTTGGAACGTTCACACATAGTCGGAATAATTACTATCAGAAATGAATAGCTAGTCTTCTTAAACAACTCAATCGGACGAAATGGATACATGATGAAAATAAAATCGCCCCAAATAAAAATAGAACCTTTCAAAGCTGAGGGCTCGACCGGAGAGTCAGGTAAGAATCATGTTAGGCCGTTCCCGGAGGTCTCTGAGACCCCTACTCTTTTTGTACTATTGAAAAGAAAAATACAAACTGGCCATCATTGTTGTTTAAGGTTATTAAACCTATGAAAGCCAAGAGAGAAGCGTGTTGTCTCGGGTGAAGAAGTCAAAGCAGCTTTATGCGGACCGCTTCACAATTGTGCCTCGGGAGAGATAGCTAACTGCTGTAAATATCAAGCGAGTCATCGGGAGATATCGATCAGCAATTACGATAAAATATCATTCATGATTTATTGCTGAAGGGAATGTCGGGCATTTTGTAACTGGATTCCTTTTATTATTTAGTTGCGCAGGTGCAAAATGACGTTGCTAAAAATTAAGGAATAAAGGTTTTCAGAGGTGGTCGATGAACCAACTGTTGAGGAATATTTCCCCCTGCGAATTTTTGGTAACTACACGGACCGGAAAATTTTCCGAAAATTTCGGAAATTCAACACTACGGTTTACAGGCAGCCGACAAATGCGTTTGCGTTATGCGTTTAGTACTCTGATTGGCTTAGTGGTAGCATTTCTGCGTCGGGTAGTCAATCAAAATGCAGAACACAGCAACGCGAACGCATTTGACGTATGCCTGTGAACCCTGCTTAACGCTGATCTCATTCGATTCAGCGTCAAAATCATTACATAAATTGATATTAAACACTCCTGTATTCAAAGATTGGGAAATACGAATCGTCCCTCGAAACACCCTGAAAATACCCTTAAAATTAGATAGCGATTTGGCGTAAAACATCAAATTTTGAGGGGAGATTATTAAAGAAATATTTTTATAGACTGGAATAAGACAAACTATTTTTGTTTTACATTAAATGCGTTTTAAACATTGTGAAAAAGGGAACAGACAATCCCGCTAGTAGAAACGGTTAATCCGGTGACTATTCGCCAACTTTCTGATTTCGGACGAACCTTCGGTAAGAGACAGAGCAGTGGGGTAGCCCAGTAAGCGGAGGGCGTGCGAAGGCAAGGGGCAAACCTAGAGTGTGTACTGTGAGGATCGGTGTTGCAGGGCTCAGACCTCCTTCGGGTTCGGGCGGCCTTCCAGGACGTTAACCTTCACTCTCCTCTTTAACTCCTTCTATCCTAAGACCGAACTTAGCTGAACGTTGAAGGAGGGTAAGGAGCAAGCGGTGGCATCCTGCGATTCTCTCCCCACCAACACGAAACCCGACGCACACAAATGTTCCGAAGATTCCTTGGAAGGTTCCCCCTTGTCGCGTCGGCCTCCTCAGGGACCCGGAGTTATCGAGCCTTTATCCGTATTAATTGGTAAGAAGGGGAGAGCGAGAGAAAGAACCCTCGGAACTGCTTCCACTTCCAAGATTATTTTCGATCCGTCGCTGCGACTGCGGGAGAGCGAAACGAGCAATAAAGACAACCACTCAGGCGAATCGTTGATACGTCAATGGGAGAAAAATTGTCAACCTCGCTTTGGAATTTCTCAACGGGCACGAGTTTTTTCAAGTTTTCCCCGTTAAAAGGCAGAGATGATAGCAGTATTTAAAGGGCGTTTCGACTGAGAATGAGCCAAATTTAAAGGGATCGGCTTGTGGAAAAACAGTCCGTCAATAATCAATAGAGGGGTTAAACCTAATCAACAGTAGCAAAGATTGGGCTCTTTTTACGGTTTATCTTTCAATTACAGTAATAAAATAAAACGTTCTATAATATTTAGAATTCCGCCAATATAAGAGATCAGTTTGAACTCAAAGTTCGTAATCAAATTCTCGTTTATTACATCATTTTACGCATTGTGGGGGGTTTTATATGTATAATTCATGTTTTAGGCCTAAGACTTATCACAATAATTCAATATTTCTCCCGAATACTCCACATGGTTCTGACATGAGCGCGCAATATTGCCATCCAAAGGGTATTAATGAGGTTATATTTTAATCCGAATGATAAACCAAAATCGAGGTTGTTTAGGAGTTCTCCCACGTTTCTATCGGGAAGTTTGCCGTTCGAATCTTTCATTGAACGCTTCCTTCCTTGTTTTACGCTTCGGCTCGTCCAAAGATTCGACCCCTCTCTTAACAAAAACAGAATTATATCCTTGCTCGCATGATACGACAGCTCATCGATTTTCTAACGTCGTACGTAATAGTTCGGCGTCAAACTCCCGCAAAACTCGTTTTTTTCCTACCATTATCACCCTATTGCGCGTTCCCTTATGTTTTTTTGACCCTCAAGCAGTCGACTACGAGGGTTGCCAAGTTATTCTTTTAGCGAATGGGGGAGCCTGAAACACTTCACGCTAGACTGCACGTTATACGATCAACTTCTGTCTATTTTACGCGCCATACGTCTTTATCCGTATACAAGTGAACATTGACTCACGAACTGGCAGGTGAAATAATTTCCGGATTCAGCAAGAGCATGTCGGAAACGAAAGGATGAGTGAAACGTCAGTCTCTCGAAGGCTAAAAATTGCGCTTGGCACAAAGGGCGCACCACAATAATAAATTATGTATGTAACGTAGATGTATCTGAAGACTGAAAGAGAAAATAAAATAACCTTGAATACTTATATAGCGAAGAAGTACCCACTATAGAATTTAAATTCGCTCAACCCACTGATGAAAAATTCAAGAAAACAACTAAATTTCTTTCGCTGTTGTTTTGCCGCATCGATCATTCTTCGCTATTGAGATAGAGGGGGGGGGGGGCCTGGAAGAAAAACATTCACGGTATCCGGGCCGTGAACACCTTGTAATGGTGCTACGAAGCCCAGATGATGCCCGAAGGGGCGAAAGTGCTTGACAAGTTAATAAAAACAGGAGAACAAGTTGCCACGTTTTTCTCCCCCTCAATCTCAACTGCGAAGAATCAAATTTCCGTTCGATATGTTCAGTTTTTGTCGGTGATAATTGAGAGGGTTTTATCGCGAGAACGCTGCGACATTTGTTACATCTTGGCTTTTCCAAGGCAATACTGGTTTTTGGACTGTCATAAAAATGTCCACGAACCGGGGTGGCTATAGATTATACATCACTATAAGAACTACCATCAAAGCAAAAATGAAAGTGACACACGCCGTTTGCAATGCCTAAAAAATCCTTGGACCCTTCTGTGAATTTCCGAAAGAGGGAAACCTCGGTTCTTCAACCTCGGTGAGAGTTGAGTGGATTGAATGAGAAGTTCGGATGAAGGACTGCACGAGAGCGGAGGTCGATTACTTGTCACTTAATCCACAGTTAGAGAAGTGGAAACTGAGCCAAGAACTACTGTTAACTTTCCCACCCGAACTTCCCTATATCGGGACGAGGGTTTAAGCTTTCGAGGAAAGGGGTGGCACTGGCTACAGGTCGAATCATCCCCTCTCTATTTAGCCGCCAACTTCGACTCCAAGCCGCGATCGGTTCCACCGATATAAGCTCTACCCCGCATTGGGAACCATTGGGATTAATTTATATTCACTGCGATTTGATTAAACTTGATGAGAACTTCTCAGGTACCGGGGGAATTCTCGTCGTTCGAATGTTATGGTGACTGCTCCTCGTCAACTGAAGTGTCACTAATGGATTGGTCTGTCGAAAAATAAAGACTTATCGTTTTCTCCAACGGAAGAAATTCCTTGGTTAGCCAATGTCATAATCGAATTGAACTTTGAACTCCATGGTCGATCAATGATTTCAATAAAACAGCTTTCTTCTTAATTGAAAAGTTCACCCATTTAGAATCATATCTCTGCCTGTTGATCGGCAACAACGGAGTGACATTATTTTTAGAATAATAATCCCGGTAATTTTGAAGCCAACGAGTTTCCTTTACCAAAATTCAAATTGCTGATATTTGTAATCGAGCTATACATTATTGGTTTATTATTCAATATTAAATTACTTAATTCTTTAATCAAATCTCTACATCAATTGACAATTTAATGGTATTTTTGTGGGGTTTTAAGGTGGAGAAAATTCGTATTTTCCACCGTTCTACAGAAAAAGGTGTATTTGGAATCAAGTTTTATAGATGCGTTTAGGACAAATCAAATTACTATACAGCGGAGTTGATAAATGGTTTTAAAGTAATCCAGCTTTTTTGTGAAATATCAACCTAAGTCCAGTTTCTCCTTTATCCTATCTATTTATGTTGATGGCTGTGTTATAGTGATTCTGAGGTGATTACAAAGACACATCTGTTCAACGGATGAAATTGAGATGAGAGCTCGGCTTTTGCAGCTCGTCACAAAATACACAATTTTGGAGGCAGTGGGAACATGTGATTGTAACTCGAATCACAATAAAAAAAACCCTGCACTTCAGGAGGGCTGGGTGAAAGATGTACGACAAAAAGCTGAAACAAGAGGCGTCACAAGGCGTACAAGACGTCAACGGCGTCAAAGTTGCGGGACAGAGACTGAGGGCGGAGGGAGTAAAAAGGCGAGCGAGCACATCGATCAACGTTGAAGGAGTCGCAACAGCAACTGAATTATTTATCTTGCCCCGCGGGGGTTAAGCCCTCTTGCCCCTCTATCCAATCCTCGAGCCCTCTCCTGTATCTCTGTTTCTCTCTTCTGTATTCCAACCTCACCCTATATACGAACCGCTTCAATACTCTTTTTTCTCCCACCGCCTGCTTCCTCTGCACGAAAGTGGAATGCCGTATCAGGTTTCAGGTACATATACCCTTCGGTCGTACGTATATAGGAAAGAAAGAAAGCAAATGAAAGCTTTTTCCGCTTACATTACGCGCAGTGATATTGACAAAGCTTGTTGATACTATTCGTAATAAAAATGCTTTCCCTTTCACGTCGTTCTGAGATTTTCGCAAGGCAAAAACGCGGCAAATAATTGTATAGAGATTTATTACTTTCTCATCTACTTCATTTTCAGCTTGTGAAGAGAACCGTTAATTACTGACATCTGCCGAAGGCGAAAAGCTTCTAATTTATGAGAATTTTGCTTCAATGAAAAATATTACTTGATCCGCAACATGTTTTAATCAATTTTAATCCCTCGTTATGTATTTAACAGGCTTAAGAGAGTGTTTGACATCGATTCCAACGAGTATAGAACGATTTTCATAGCTCTAAAAATTCTCGGGTTATGCCACTTCTCAAAAAATCTCTGGAAAATTTCATTTTCTCCGCATTAGATTCTGCATGCCTTGAATTATAAATCACCAAATTTTGAGAGGGTCAAAAATTTTCGATTTATTATTCAATAATAAACCATTGTAATTACCCAAGAAAAAAAATTTCTAACCCCCTCAAAATTTGATGTTTTATACGTTTCAAGGCATGTAGAAATCGAATATCTAATAAAAATCCTTGAACACCTGCCTTGAATTTGGTGTCAATTTTGTAGATTTCTGGACGCTGAATCGAATGAGACCATCGCGGGGTCGATAGCTTTATTGGTTCTCGAGTTATCGCAGCTTTTGTGTAGAATTCGGGAGATTTTTAGAATTTGACCTGAGGGTATAACTTGAGAGTTCTTGGAGCTATAAAAATCGTTCTATACTCGTTGGAATGCTCGTCGAACACTTCCTTCTCTACCCCTTCTCTACTGTACCTTAAGGCGAAAAATTCAGATTTTAATTTGAAAATTAAGAAAAATAAAAATGCTTAATATTACAGTAGTTGTTGCTACGGAGTTTTCCCCTATAGTTACCGATCTCTTTGTCGGTGGGAACGTTCACAAATCTTCGGAATTATTACTATCACTAATGGATAATCTTCTAAAATCATTATTGAAGCGAAGGAATAATAAACCACTTTACAATCATTTGCAGCATTTTTTCTTGGCTATTACAATGGTTTATTCTTGAATAACAAACTAATATTATCACCACAGGTGTTTAAGACTTCGAACTCACTGGTATTTGCTCCTGTAATTACAAATAGGAATGCTTGTTAGATGAGATAATCGTCGCAGTAATTACGAGCGCTTTATCACGACTAAATCGACGGTTCGAATGAGTGTAGCTATTCTATTATTTTATCTCTGTTCGGAAACCAGTTCTCCTTCAGCGGAATCGAATGGATGTTTCTACCTGTTTGATGTTCGGTGATAAACTTTTTATTGAACAGAGTGAATGACTTTTGAAAGTATTGTTTCAAAAATGCATCCTCACAACAGTCCATCGGACAGAAAAATGTCGTTTTTACTAGAAATAATTATAATAATAACTCTCAAATGAGCTCCTTGAGCTCAAAATTGGTCAACGGGATCTAGTATGGTTATCTATTTTAAAACATTTCGACGTTGGTATAAATAAGTACTTAATTTGGCCACTTTTGGTGCTAAGTGACCTTTGTATTATATTTTCCTTCTCCATAGATATCGTATCAGACCGAATGAAGTGCGAATAATGGAACGCTCGGTCTCGTGATGGCAGGAGCCATGAGAAGAGATTCCATCCTTGCTCCTCGCCCTTCTGAGTTTCAAGAAAGATGAGATCCATTCAATCGGCCGTCGGCCACCGGCTCAGCTGCTCAACACGGCTTTGGCTTGCGATGATTCACCGGCTGTTTCTATGGAACACGCAGCTCCCGAGGCCTCGTGACTGGACCGTCGAAGAGAAACGTTGGAATGTTGATAGAGACGGCGGGAATGGGCTGCTCTTCCGTGAAGACGGACAAAATCAAGAAGATGATTCCAAATCATGACACTGATTCCGCGTCATGATCTACAGAAACGTCGTAGATTTTTTTCCAAATGTAAGAAATAATGGAATGTGTGTGGAATGTGCGTGTTCGTAAGAATTGAAGCGGACTTCGATTTATTGTCTTGATGTATAAGTAGTTACTTTCAATCAAAGACTGTGATTAAAGACCACGTGAATTGTCACGCAAGGAAAGAGAAAAGTATCTTCATTTATTTGTAACTACTTAGCCGCAACTTTGCAGACATAACTAAGGTATTTCGAGCTAGACAACACGCCAAACCAAATTACGACTTCGGTTTGTTATTAACAATAAATCTAATAATCACCCAAGAAGAAGAATCACTGTACAATAACGTCCAGCGTTTCAACATTCAAACGACGATGTGCCCTGCCATTCTTACCAAATCATTTCATTTGGTAGTACACGCAACTTCTACCAAAATTTACTTTCACAATTCATCCCTTGCCGGATCCTTTCCTTTTCCCCCTCCATTACGGCGCGCCACGATTTTCTAAAGGAGAAAAAAAATCTACCACACTTTCTCTCCCAGTGTTTACCTTAGGCACCCTAACGTCAGCTAATTTCGTCTTCTTCCGAAAAAATGACAGCACGCGAAAATCAGGAATTCAATTTCGGAATACTCTCGGAATTTACCCGGAAACATTCGGCTACCGATTTTGCCTACCTTTTGGTCGAGGGATCGAGTGAATGTCGAAATTCGTCTCCGGATAATGCTATAGATGCGACGAGTTTGAGATTCGAAGAGAGAAAACAGCTATACCAATTAAGCGATGAGATAGGGAAGGTTGGAGGGAGGCAGTTATCCAATTTGACTCCATTCATACCTCATCGGCCGGGAAAACAAGCGCAAAAGCGATTTTAATCACCGTCGCTTCCTTCGTGTGCCTTTTCATTCGGGCGAGATCCCCGAGAAAAGGAAGGGAAATGCCGACCGCGGCGGGAAAACGCCCAGCTAAAGATGGAGTCGAGGTTGAGCAAAAGGTAAAGGCATAACCCTTCTCTTCTCTCGGGAACAGGGCAAACTCCCTTCAGCATCCTCAGCATTTCCCATCAAGGGCGATAATTTGCCAGTCAGTTTTACCCCCGATCCCCGTTCTGCTCCGACCTCAAAGTCTTCCTTGCTCCTTCAAGACTTCCCACCTCTTTGCACTCGATCGTTTTTCCGTGGAATTCCACCCGCACCGACTAGCATCAACACAGCTCACTTGGCTTCCATCTTCAGCGGAGGTAAGTTTTCCTTTTGATTACTCCCCTCTGTTGAGAGAAAGAGGTCTCTCTTTCTAACTCAGGCCTGTCTCTTTCGTTGAGAGGGTGCTCTACACTGTCATCCTTTCTTTCCCTCCTACGTCATCTCTCTTGCTCCAACTAACCCCCCTGGCCCCTTTGGGGGCTCCCTTTTGATAAAAGTTCACTGCCCTAAAAGGAAACCCACCTTCGCTCCTTCGAAACTCACCCTCTGCTACCTTCTCCCTCTGAGGCAGCCGCTTTTCCCCGTTCCGTCCTTCTTCATCAGCCTTGTACCCGCGGCCCATCTCCATCCTTACAAAGGGCGGACGCAGCTGCGCCCTAAAACCTTCTTGTCCTCACTTCTTTCTATAGATGAGGCGGGCGAACGGGGTGAGGAGCTCTTTAATTCCGCGCGAAGCTCGAGCTCAGGGGTTTTTATTGCTCGAACGCAGGGTTTTTTAAATGAAACTTTCAGCTCTCGTGGCGGCGGGTCGAAATTCCTTTCCGCCCTTCGGCCGACTTTACAAAACTCATTAGTTTAATGAACGGATCGCAAGCGCCTTCAAAAGATTGCAAAACGCCGAGGGATTGACTTGATAAAAATGGGACAAAATACGACGTACCTATACCATAATATTATCGCACGACAAAGGCCTGGTATCACGAGCATCATTTTACGATTACGAGGCTCTCGACCGTCGTAACTGATCGTAATCATTGTTAAGTGTTCCTTTGATGAGAGAGAATCTACGTAAAATTCAAGTGGTGTTTTCAAATCATTTCTCGATTCCTTTTGTTTATAAACGTGTAGAGACTATTTTTATTAGTACGAGGAAATTAACGAAAATTGATATTTGTACAGACAATTTCGAGTTTGATGAAACGCTGCTAATGATTGTACAGTGGTTTATTATTCCTTCGCTTCAATAATGATTTAAGAAATTATCCGTTTGTGATATTAATTATTCCAAAAATTTGCGAACGTTCCCACCGAAAAACAGATTGTTAACTATAGGGGAAAACTCCGTAGCAACTATTGTAATTTTGATCATTTTTATTTTTCTTAATTTCCAAATTAATAGCTACATTTTTACCCAAACGGTGCAGTTGAAGAGTGTTCGACGAGCATTCCGACGAGTATAGAACGATTTTTATAGCTCCAAGAGCTCTCGAGTTATATGGATATAACTGAGGGGATCCCCTCAGGTCCAATTTCTGAAAATCTCCAAAATTCTACGCAAAAGCTGCGATAACTCGAGAACCAATAAAGCTATCGATCCCGCGATGGTCACATTCGATTCAGCGTCCAAAAATTTATGGAAATTGATACCAAATACACAATTTACTGAAAAACCTTGGAAAATATGAATTTTCTCCCCTCAAAACATTGAAGTATGGTGTGTGAGTCTAACTATAAAATTACTGCAAATGATTGTCCCAGAAGAGGTGCTCTTGGACTTCGTTTTGTCGGCGAATCCCCTGCCGGCTTTTAGGGCGAGGAGTTTCTGAAAACAGCCGAGCAGCCAACCGGTTAATCATTCGAGAGGGAAATAGCCAATAACCGGCTTTAAGCCCACGGGCTTGGATGTTTGAAAACGTACTCATTATTTCTAAAGGAAAACGCTTTAGGATGAAGCTATTGCGTTAGGCGGAGTTTTCCTTCACTGCCACCTGAAACGGCTTTTACGCCGCCGCTAAGAAGGTCAACTCAGTACTCACCAATGTGGAAAAAAGGCGTCTAAAACCCTACCGCCGCTTGCAAGATTTACGATGAAGATAGGATGTTCTCTTACGGTTCTTTTACTGCTTCGTTTTCATCAAAGTCATAATAACTTTGTGAACCACCTTACGGTGAAGCTAAAATCAGTTGAAATTGTTAGGAGAAAACCATCAACCCTTTATCTTCGGACCACGTTCGAGAAGTTCGTAGGTGGCCATTCGAAGTAACTGTAAACGAAGCTTGTTTTTAACCTTGCCAATTAGCAGATGTTCTACTCTCTACACCGGCCTCGGCTATTGACCTGAACGAGAGAAACCGATTCGTAAAAATGCGGTTCAAAACGGGTTCCATCTACAAAATTAATGTTTTTCATTAACAACGTCAAGTAGGTATTCTTACGTTTTATCGTATTGAATTTGAACACAATAAAGACTTTTATCAAGAATTTTATCGTGCTTGTATTGTGTATTTTATGATTGCCAGTTTTTCAGCTAAGATGACTACACAATGCGTATCTCATCTATCGCTAAATGTGTGTATTCCAATAATCAATGCAATTTCGACACGAGAAACGGGCCCGTTAGGTGTCACGATGTTTTGAAACTCGGAACGATCAGTCGCTTGCGGTTTTGCGGTCGACGCTGAGAAAGGACTACATAATTAATTTGTCCGACCTCGGCGAGCAATGAAATTATTACCCTCTCGTTTCGTCGGTGAAACTTGTCGAAACAATATCCTCCGAGCCACCGCTAACTAAACATTGTTCCCGTTATTCAGCTGAAGAGTCATTTATACTACGTACGGCGAAAACCACTCTGCCTCGTTATCACAGCGAAAAAGAGATGATTAATACGGTAAGCTTTTGTGGCGGACTAATGTTATGGAGATATTTTTCAAGAGGAATAAATAAGAATTGGCGATTTTTTTTATTTTTGTCCACACCAGCAATCACGTATGAAATATTCATTCTCCTCGTTATGACATAATGCTATGTTCCTTTTTTCCCCAACTGTGTCGGTAGTATTTTTTATTCAACTCGAATTGCGTGATTCGAATGAAACCATAACGGGATTAATAGCTATAAAGGTTTGAACTTATTGCAGCTTTTGAGAGGAATTTTGGAGGTTCTTTCCACCAAAAATCATTCATATCCTGACAATAAATCATTTCTTTAGCGAAATGCGCTATTTCAATTTCAACGGTATTTTTGGGGGATTTGGAGAGAGTTGAAATTAGCATTTCCCTATGGTTTTGAAAGATGAATAAATTAAAATTTTATTTTTAATTTAAAAAAATAGTAGTCTTCAAAAATATCTTTGCGCTAAAAAATAATAAAGGTACAGCATACAGTATTGCGAAAACAGAAAACATTTCTAGATTATGTTCGTAGATAGATTACGCAGAAGCGGCGCTGTACTTCATCCAGCCACTATGCGCGCCATCTGCCAGTTGCGTCTGAAAGCTTGCCATCTTCCGAGGGCAGATGTGTCAGCAATGACGTAACGGAGCCCCGAGCCCCTTCTCCGACGATTGGGCCCGAGTGCACTCCCGATCCTACGTCTTTTCTTTACCTTCCGCAGAGCCTGGCCTCATCTTTCGGTGGCACGAGCCTTGCAGTCGTATACCCCACCAGACCAGCACGCCAGGGCCAACAGCTGAGCAGGTGTCCGTCTGTCAGCTCTGTCTGTCTGCCACCTGTTTTCCTCCTTTGCCCTCAAGCTCGTACAAAACATAGTCTTTCATCCCCATCCAACAGCGTGAAACGTGAATCTACCTGTCCCCACCCGTTGTTGAACCAACCGATTTTTTGCCTTATAGGTATCTCTCCACGAGTTGAATGGGTGGATCTTTCCCTTTATCCAATTTGACCCCTCTGTCTGCGTATTTGAAATTATGTTCTCGATAGGACACATCAACAGACACAAAGGATCCATAGCTTCGGAACTCCGCCCTTTTCCTTTTCAAAATCGATAACGTCCCTGCAACAACTGAAGATAGGGTTTCAGGGCGAACAGTTGGCCCGTTGATCGGCGGTAATAGCTCGGTATAGCACAACTGGCGTGATACTTCGATATCTGATCCTATCTGCAGCTCATTCCATACTTAAATACAGCTTTAAATTAAGCCATTAACCTTTGAATCCAATTTCTTGAGGGTATGTTTCCCACATCTCCTGCACTCCGGTCAAACTAAAGCCTCCATCTGTACAATAATCGGCTTAGAATCAACCGCGACCCTAACAGGAATTGGATATTTTCCGAGAAGTTGAAGGTGAACGGAATAATAAATTAAACGGAAGCGTTTTAGTTCGGGGAACACGATCGGGCAAATAATAAACCACCACCGAATGAAACCGAGCCACCTGTTAACGATACCAAGAAATGAGTGCGCCACTGAAAGCTGTAAACTTGATAATCGTTTTAATTGCTTCAATAAACTGTTATCCTCAGTAATGCTACTGAAATCGGCATCCGTTTATAACAATGTGTCCGTAATACCTACATCAACTTTCTCTGGAAATAACTGAAAACTGCGATAAGTAGTCGGTTCTCTTGAATTGGAATCAAAGTCAAAATTGCTGTGGCGTCGATGATATTATCCATTTTCGTCGTTTGTTCCTCTGGAAATTCTTTCTTTACCTGACCTAGGAAAGACGATGAGGCCTATGAGTAGCTTAGAAGGGAGTTAGGGTGCCGTTAAAGGAATGCGGAAAACTAGCACTTCAAGGTACGTTTCGAATGTTAATGAAGATACCCATTCGCCTCGAAATAATGCGTCATGAAATATTTCACCGGTCTATTATATAAGTGGCAGATAATGGCGCAACGGAGACTCGTTTGCGAACGATTCGCGCCTAATCAGTTCGTTTTACAGTAAACGCGTGGAATCTTGACCTTCGAACGTGGGCCGCAATACGTGGACAAAGGAGCGGAATAACCGACATTGATGTAATTCCTCAGTTGATTAGAAATTCTGCATCTTGATAGTGTCGAGGCTTCCGTTTTAATGGATCGTCATCATAGTCAATTTCATAGACAATGAGGCTCGAATAAATGTGCTGGAATTGCTTTAGCGTATACAAGTAATGATATTGTTCTCATCGCCACGATCACGTCAGTAATCTAAATACAAAGATGTGGAAAATTATATTTTGGTTTATTCATGAATAATAAACCAATATAATTATAATTTGCTGCAGAATAATAACCATTTGATTTATTATTATTTTGCTTCGATTATAATTGAAGGAAACAATCCACTTGGAATAGTAACTATTCCAAACGTTTGTGAATTTTCTCACCTAACATTAAATAAGCAGCTTGAAGGAAAACGCCTCAGCGACTACCGTAATTTTAATTATTTTTATTTTTCTTTATTACTTCATTTAATGTCAATCTTACGTAGCAAATCCGTAACCAGCCCTAACGATAATTAATCGTCGTTATTAACTGATAATATAGAGTCAAATAAACGGTTCAGCCTAAGAATGTTTGATCAGCGTTCCAACAGTTTTTATGGATCCATAAATTTTCTCGTGTTTTACAATCCTGTCCAATTTCTCACATTCTCGAAAATTGCTCACAGAAGTTACGATAGCTTGAGATAACCATCAAAGCTATCAATCCCGTTATGGACTTGTCCGATTCAGTGACAAATAGTGAGCATAAATTGGTATTAAACACACCTTTGTCCTGAAAACATTGGAAAATACGAGTTTTACGTCCTTAAAACCCTCCAAAAATACCCTTATAATTACGGTAGCGATTAGGGTGAAAAATTGAGCCACTGCCTGGCCAAGATGGATTTCTAGTGAACGTTCAAGTATGCAACTATGTAATGGTCATCAAACACTCTCTCCAGCTGTATGGTTAGTCAATAAGTTTAGCTTTTAAATAAAAATAAAAATGCTAAAATAAAAATGATTAAAAGTACAATAGTCGCTAGGTACGGAGTTTTCCCTTATAGTTACCATCTGTTTTTCGGGGAGCGTTCACAAATGTTCGGAATAATTAAAATCACAAATGGATTGTCTTCTTAAATCATAATTGAAGCGAAATAATAATAAACCACTGTACATCATTTGCAGCGTTTTTTTTTTTTTTTTTTTTTTTTTTTTTCAGGGCGATTACAATGGTTCTTATTGAATACCTAATTGAATAATAAACAAAAATGTATTGGGCGACTATAATTGTTCAAGATCGATAATAAACCAAAACATTCACAAATGAGCCAGCGATCAGGCTGTTCATTGAACTGTCGTTGGATGAGTAATGATTTATGTAAAAAAATTTCACACTCTAACATAAAACATTAAATTCTGCGTGGGGATGAGATTACTTTCGCAAGGCTATAGTTGGTTATTGAATAATAAACGAGGGATAGAATATTCCGAGCGCGCTTTGAGAAGACGGTGGCATCTGAAGAGAAAAACTCCAACATTTGCGCTTTCATATAATTTTCAAGCTGTTTCCGAACCCTATTCCGCAGCCCTCGCCGCTCAAAGTAAAACTTCCGTTTCCGGATTCGAATGTGCATTGGGAAAGTGCATGAGTGCATGGTGTTGGTGATGCTGGAAAACGTGCAGTGCATGAGGTCCTTGGAGGCTGGTACACGGGGTGGTTTCCACTGGCGGGTTGGAACCAACTACCCCCTGCCCAAGAGGGTAGGAACACGAGCGTTGCTGCGGGAAGTGGGGTGGGGTGCTAATGTAATGGCTGCTATTGATCGGTCGAGACTCAGTGGCCCTCGATGTTCGGCACTCCTCTCGCTCTTTATACTTCCACCCTTGTCTTTTGCATCCGTTTCACCCTCTTTCTGTCTCACTTTAGATCTCGATTGTAGCCTCTGCCTCGCACTCGTTCAAATTGATCTCTCGTCTCGCACGTCGCATCTCTGGCCCGCGCGCGCTCAACCCCAGTGGGATCCAAACCATCCCGGGGTAACCGAAAATTACGATCCCGCGCCCCCGCCAACAGGTTATCTATCGATATTATCCTTCTCCGCCTCTTTCTCGCGGCCTCTATCCATCGGCTCTTGTGAAAAACTCTCTCCGTATCCGCCGCGTTTCCTCCCTCTCGAATTTCTCTCAGCGGTAGAAGCGATGCAAAACCTATACACGAGTAGCAGCTATTTTCATGCTCGACGCCCGTAGTGTGTTACAGCCCACTGGTTATGAAGAACGTGCATACGCGCATTATTGGCTTTACCGTCATCCGCGGAACCGCGTTATTGCTGTTGACGAGGTTCCACTTCGAACATATCGGACAACAATGTGATTCGCGGCAAATAAACAAAGCGTCTCTGTTTCCTTTGTATTATTTCAAAAAAGCGAAGCATCTTTAATTGATACGTTGGAGAAAGTTAACGAAAACGCTCCAAAATTTATATAGATTTTTGACGCTGAAAACTCTATGAGACTTCTATCTAACAAATATGCAGTCAAAATTTTTTTGATAGATAGCTTCCTCTAGAAAGTTATTTTATCTAATTTCCTGCAACAGCAAGACGAATGAACTCATCTAGTCATTCCCTGGGATCACTAAAAAAACGTTAAACTTTCATGAAAGAAACATGATCGGAAATCACACAACTGGTTAAGAATGTCCTCGAATAAAGTGAATAATCCGGAACCCCCTGGAAGGATATATGTTTGTCCTAAGAAACGATTTAGTTTTAGAAACGATCCGTTTAAAAGCCTTTGCCCAATTTTCTTAACGAGTTTGTGCACGTCTGGAACAAATCGGAGCTAATTGAGTTCGCATGTTTCAAGAGCACCTATCGAACTCTGCGACGGGTGTGGAGCTTGATCAGCCCATTTAGATTCAACCCTAGAGGCTCAACTCATCGATCGTAAGGCGCTTCTGCTCGGATTGATGACCACAACTGATGTTGGACTCACTTACGCCCAGTGACCGTCTGCCATACACAGACGCGTCCCTCAAACCCCTTATGCATAATTATCCAGCTCACCTGCGCATCAGTTCCAAGATAGAAATTGATGATAATTATAACGCCTTTTACAAAATTATTTATGGGTAAGGCTCTTTTTGTTAAATTCTATCTGGAATTAAACTTGAGAAAAATGAAAATATTCAAAACATTTTCGTATCCATCTTCGCAATTAAATTTCGATGCAAATGTCATTTTTCGTTTATCGGAATTCTCTCCGTCATAAGGGAATTAATTTCCCGCGATTGATGGACTTAATTGTAAATAAAGGCTGAATAACAAGCGTGGATGGATTATCTGTTCAAAGGGAGACTCCCAATTACCGAGCATCTGCCATCGGTCGCCGACACCTGCCTAGTTGCTCAGTGAATGACCTGACCAGCAGCTGAAGAGCAGCGAGATGAGCTCGGCTACTCTGTACTTGTACACTCTGCGGTTTTGGCTCGTGTACCACTTGTTGGCTCCTTGGCTGGTGATAACACGTCTCGCGGCTGTCACGATTGCAACTTGGCTGAAGATGATCGAACATAATTATTATCACCGGAATGAAATTCCAGCGGTGGTTCACTTACGAGTCGTACAGACCTTAGTTCTAATGAGAATATGTGCGTAAAAAAATACACATCGATTACGGTACCATTTTTGTTATCTAGTCACTCAGAGGGTATTTTGATGATGATTAAAAATTTTTATCGAGATTATGTTGTTGTATTTTTGGGTGAAAAATGGATAAAAAATGGGCCATCCCTCGAAATAGACGCTCTAATTCTTTCCCCAACTGTTATAGGCTTGCCGATTCCATACGAATACGTTCGATCAGTTGAAATTGCTGGGAAAACCAGTAGGAGGGGAAAATAATCGAAAGGCATTTTCTTGTCCGTTTCCGAATTCTCCAAGGTTTAGTCGGAAAAAAAGTGGGCGAACTGCCTCGAGTGGGAGGGATGTGGGTGGTTAGTGGGCGTTCAAAGAGGGAGAATTTCCAAGCGATGACGTTGTGTAGGCGACCTCGTATACCAACTACGTCATTTGAAAACACGTGCAGACTCGACTTCGAGTGAAAACCATGTGACTAACCGGCGTGAGGAAGAAACGCAACATTGTAAAATATTGTGCAAGGAGTCCCACAAGCATTTTCCGTATCTATATCCAATGACAAAAAACAGGATACCAATAGTAGATGATTTCCAAAACTATTAGCCAATGACATTTTACGTGGCAATATTCCTTGACAACTGAGGTAAATCCCCGAGAAATTTTGACTAAATCAAATCTAGAAGACTTCAAACTGATAGAGGGATGAACGGATAAAGCACTCACATTGCTAGGTAGTTCGTCTTCTCAACAGATTCACAGCTTTGCAATAATTTACCATGAAAAGAAAATCGGAGAACTGTTTATTGTTCTATCCCAGCTGGATTTCCCTCATTGTTATTCTCCAAGTCTTTACATATATCTTCAAAGATCTTAGGCCAGTTTAGGCACTCCAGGGATTGACTACTGTCGAAGCCAAGAAAATAATCCGTCCGCTGATCATCAACTGACCTTATCTTATCAATAATTTGATGAATTACGCTTCTAAAAAATTTTTCTGCGTTTAATAAAAATTTCACCAGAGTTTTAGATAATTAAAACTTTTGTCCACCATAACGAACCAAATTAAATTTATTACAAAGCTATTGAACGAATAATGTAGAGTCAAACAAAGGGGGTTTATGAGACATCGTATTTTGCTCATTTCGGAAACTCGAGCTTTTCCTGATGCAACTAATTCACCCCTCAAAAATGACAGTATCTTGCAGGAGCTCTCTTCTGTAATAATCGGAGTTCAATTGTTATAAATGAAGATCTTCAATGAGATTACGAAAAATGAGCGAGGTGTATCCTGCCGGTCGTTTTTAAAGAGGATTTTCCTTCTTTGTTGGGTGCAAGGCCGGAAGCGGACAAGCGGGAAGTAAAACATGACGTCACAACGAGGGACGAACCCGACGTCACTGAGCAGCGCGTAGGCTGCTTCACTCAACCCTCCGATGCTAGCTATGACGGAAACGCTCCTCTGACGTCACCATCCAAACCGCCTATCTTGAAACGTGTCGAACTACGCGCTCCACACAGCTTGAAACGCCCGGTATTGTCAATTTACGTTTGACGAAATCCAAAAATACATCAGACTCTAAATATGAATATTTTACTTTTTAACTACAATTATTTAATACAGACCGTTGTGATTACGCAAACGTCTTGAATAATTAGGTACTTGTTATATATCGAGTGTCTCAGAAGTGACCGATGCAAATTTTTCAGTTGAGGGTTTTTAATATTAAGTTGAACGAGTTTGCTGGCAGAAATAATCAAGTGCACTGCGGGTCTGACTTGCGCGTTTTTTAAATTTGATTTATGAGCAAGAATAAATTAAATTTTACCTCGTGCGAGCACTTGGCCCGGACAAAGCGGTCACTGCTGCCAAAAATGCCAATCAGCTCGTCGGAACTGTCGGTTCTGAAAAGCGGCGTCATCCCAGTGGAGCCTCTAGCTAATTCTAAATTAAATACAAGTACCTAGTATTCGTACATTAGTCATGACACCGGTAACCTCAATGAACATCTTGCACAATATTTATTTGGTAATAGAAATTTTTTCATTGCAGATTTTATTTGAAATAAAATGGTACCAAGAACAATAATTGGAAGAAGTATTAAATATTCACTATTGTTTAACTCTTCTTCTTCAATTCTTAGCTTGGCTATTTTAGCGTGATCGAAAGCCGAGAAGCTACAATGGGTTCTGCAGGAAAGGCTCTCATTTTGCAAAACATTAACTCGTATATTTTCCCCAACTCCTTTCGACTAAAGTTTATAACGTCTACTTTTATATACGAATTATATATGATTAATAACATTCGTTCCGTATTCGTATTCTCAGTGAACAAAGAGAAAAACGTCGAAATAGGAATCTAATTCCACCCAAGAAACCCTTCACCAGCTGACTGTAATAACAACTCCAGCTTCGAACGTTGCCATGAAAAACAGACGCTAGGAAAACTTTTCTCCTCATTTGACTGTTCGATTTTTCAATTTCGTTTTCGCGACTGATTCGCTTGGTGACTTGAAACGAAATTAGTGTTCAGTCTCCTTTCCACGAGTTCTAAATAATCGTTCATAATTAAATAGCTAGTGTTTTTAAAATTAGTGTTTTTCGCGAGTTTCACGCGAATCTTTCGACGGGAACGTTTTACGGTAGTTTCGTTCGACATTGTAAGTTTAGCGGACAATGTACCAATACCTAGTTATTATTTCCATCGTACTTAAATAGTACGAGGCGCCAATTTCACCAAACTTTTAGCATTGTTAATAATAATGTGTAATTGACAATAGAGTTTTAGAGCAACGCGTGTTCTTTTAAAAACTAAATTTGGAAGTTTTGGTTACTTCGTTAAATTATAAGTTCCTACGGTTACTCCCAAGTGGATGGCGGATCGTGGTGACCATTTAGAGGTATACGATTTCGCAAAGTAACCGAAATTTCCACATTTCAGTTATAAAAGAACACGCAATGATCAAAATTTCTATTGAAGTTAACAGAAATAAAATCAACGCTAATTTTAAGGAGTGTAAAAAGAACACTTTTACTATACCCATAAAAAAATAACAAAAATAATAATTATAATATATAAATTAACTCGGGTATAAAACAATAATATAATAAAATAATAATAATACTAATAATAATAATCAAATATAAAATAAAATAATAAAATAAAAAACAAAATGAAAAATATTTTAAAAAACTAGGTAAGCATGGAAGTAAAAAAGTTTAAAAAAAAATGTATTCCAACGCTCACAAATTGATGTTTTCTCTAGAAGAAAATGGCCTGTTAGTAATATTCCTGATGAAGAATAAAGCTGCTGCACGATCATAAACAATACGAAGAGGAGTCTGTTATATTTACGATTAGCTGCATAATCTTTATTTGGTAAACTTCACCCTAGTTATCTCTTATCACCAGGGTGTTTTTAGCGGGCAACTAATTATCTTTATTAGCTTTTCTATTAAGAGAAGAGGAGAAAGAGAACGAGTGTAGGTTAAAGTGATTTATTCCGCTAAACAACCGGAGCCAGCAACGGCAACCCCTTCAAGTTATTAGGGACTGAAGAGAATGAGGTAAAACACATCAGTTCACATTTCTCCGGGATTATGCGGATAAGCGTTTTGCAATATTGCAGATAACCATAGGTGACAATGCGAGATTTTATCTCGCAATTCGGAGAAAATATTTTATTTATGGATTTTTTTTAAACTGAAGCCATTCTGAAATTTGGATCGGGTATTAAAAAATTGTAAACTCTGGAGCGCTTTCTGGAACATTTTATCTGTAATTGTAACTGCAAAGACATTTTTTTAAATTTAGAAATTGATGGGTTTTTTGTCAGTTTAATTTCTATTGAAAATATTTCAACACCTAAAAAGAAATCACTGTTCTGGTGACGAGGTTCGCTATAGTTTTTCAAAGCCAGCTCGACCTAGGGGTGATCGCTCTTTTTCCTACTTTCTATTGATAAACATGTAGGCAAACGTAGTCTGTTGAATCTGGTTGTTCCGCAGTGATCTGCAGCAATGTAAACTCGCCCGAAGAGGGTGAAAGGGCGTACAAAACTGGAGGGATGGGGGAGAGCGGGGGCTCGGGTCGATGCTTTTCTCGTTGCCGTGACCCCCGCCCGTTCCGATCCCGTGGATCCCTTCTTCGGAGCTGCTCACTAGATGTTCCAGAACCGGTAGAGGGCTGTATTTCAAGCCCTGACTTATCACAAATTAACGAAGGCAATTCAAAGCATTAGAAGATCGCGGGGTTTAAAATGTTCCAAGTTTGGAGCCTTACGACATGTAAGCACGAGGCAAGCACTTCTCATAATTTACGAAGGAGGTCTGAATATAAAGTCGAAGCAGTAGTTCGGAGAATGAGGTAGGTATAAACTATAATGACTATAGTGACCTATTCTTATTTAAAATAACGGAACGGGATTTCGTACTGGGTTGGTGAGGGGGAGAAGAACTAGGCGACATGTTCTCCGGTGGCTGTGGTAACCTATGGTTCCACATCGCCCTGAGGATGCCCGAAGGGGCGAAAGTACTCGGCCAGTAAATAAAAAATCGGAGAACATGTCGCCTAGTTCTTCTCCCCCTCACCAACCCAGTACGATGAGACATGCGACGACTCAACCAAGGAGGAACGGGATTTTGTTTTTCTATATTGAATGGAATACAGATGAATTGCTCTAAATAGATGATTTCCGGTTATACGTATTTTCGTCAATTAATGAAATTCAAGTGAATTGACTATGTCTTAATTTCAAAAGTAGTTTGAACAGACGATCAATGTGGCTAACTAGTTATGAACGGTTGATCAACTGAACAAAAGTAGAAATCCGTATCTCAATAGCGCGCCTTCTTTTCATAATTTTATACGCTAAAATTTCCAAAACTAATAATAGACGAGGTTTAGATTATTTTATTTTATTATACCGTGCAATAACTTATCGTTGTATCTATCATAACTTATTTAAGCTATTAAATAGATAAGCTTCTATTGGGAAATATTAATATCTACTTGAAATATATCCAACTTGAAAAGGTGGTATAAATTTATACCACCTTTATCACGTCGTTTATTGATTGTGAAATTAATATTTCTTCACCCTTTACAGAAACGTGAGAGAATAAAGAGACCACTTATATCATCATCACATTTGCTCTCCAAATTCACCGAATCGTTCTCACTTATCAAACCTAATATTAACACGAAACTCAATCCACTTGCATTAGCGGATGGAAAAATTCGTACAACCGATCTCACGATTTTCCGGGAACGTTTGAGTTAGCTTGGCCAGAGTCAATAGAGAACTTTCGGTGTTTCAACAAGCGCGTTAGAGGCGGTAGGTATTTCGGATGGAAATGAAATGGCTCCCTCTGCTCGGTCGATTTATCTCTAATTGGATCGGCATGATTTGATTACCGCGTTCTCACCCTATGCTTCACTTCTTGTCTCAGAACATCTCTTTTACAAATTTGTTTCCTCTTTCGAAAACTGCAGTTTCAGCAGCCTTCAGCTCTGATTACGTTCTGTTTCACTGTATTACGAAGCGGGCAGTATTCAACATTTTCGAGTCGACGTAAAAAAAAAGTTCCGTCGATTTGATTCAGTCGAGTTGGCCACGAATTACTGTCAATTTGCAGTGTTTTGACTGCAACGTTGAAAATTTTCAATAGAAATTGTAACACTGATGTTTTCGAGAAGGTTGGAAAAGGAAATTTTCTAATGATTATTTTTTTATGATCTTGAGATTGATAAGACGACAAATAATACCGAAGAATTTGAGAAACTCCAAATTGTTTGTATTTGTGCGGTCAAAGCACGGTGAAACCGGTTAACCGGCGGTGAATTTTGTGAATGGACTATCGCAACCGCAAGTGTTTCTAAGAGCAAAGGGCGTGCTGAGATCAAGGAGAGAGTGATTGAGTGATTGGAAGGTGCTAGTTACATGGCGATCGATTGTGCCTCTGAAACGCCCCCAGCTTCTAGGTTGCGTCTCCATAGGATCGGCGATACCTCCTTTATTCCTGGTCTAAAGTTCCAAGCGTAACACTAAAGGGAATGTTCTCTAGTCACATAAAGTCCCTCTTCTTAACAGGCAGGATGATAAATTACCATTCAGTCGGTCTGTCAAGCTTGTTAAGTCCGACTAGGAAAACCTTCATTAGGGAGATTGCATAATGCATTTAGCTCAATTGGTAATTCTCAACTTGATTACCAGGTTTCATTCGTATTGCTTCTGCGTATATAAATTACTATAATTTAAATCGGTTTATTAGATTTCAGATTTAGATTTGATATCGGATTTCAGATTTTATTAGATTTCAGTGCAGTAATCTCTTGATTTTCACATAGTACAGTATGCTCTTTCGACATACGATCCGATCTTCGTTCAGGGGAACCGTTGTTCCCTGCAAAGTTGCGCGTTCGTATATAAATTAATGAAGGAATAAGGGTAGACCACGTGGGATCTGTTTCCTCTTCGGCTTGTGACAACATCATTTATTACGGGTTGGAAGCTCTACCGTAGCCGCTCCTCTCATCCAACCCTTCGTCCTCTTCATGGAGCTATCTCTGTCTCTCGTTCACTCTAGTCGGTTCTCCTTCGCTGTTTATACCCGTAGCCAGCTCACTCTAACCAACTCTCTCATCAGCAGGGGTCCGTGCCTTATCGTCTCGAACCATCGGCTTCCTTACTCTACCAAGCATACCTATCCTGCATACTCCCTAGCATGCCGTAGTACCTTTGCCAGCCACAGACCTCGTCGTCTAAGCGGGCTTCATCTCGAGTAAACATCCTCGAATCCCTACCGTCGCCTATAGTTCCGTTATGTTGGGTGAAAAGTTAGTTTTAACTTCAAACGTAACCTGCACAGTTTGCCATCTGCATTATGACGGCGTCCAACCTCCGATTTTATGAAACTGTGATTAAACGTTGAAAAGGATTCAATTTCACAAAGTTTAAAGAACGTCAAAGAAGATTTTTTAAATGTTCTGAATTTTTTTCGTTTTCCAAATGGTTCTGAGCACAAGAAGGGAAAAAGGTATACTTTTTATGGAACATCAAAACGCAACGTATCGGAAAGTGGACGGTCATCACCCCGTTCGAGAATAAAATTGAGATTAGAATCGAGAACTGCGTCAATGATTAAGTCGATTATCAAACGTACGGCCAACAATCAAGTGGGCAATTTAGAGAAGAATCTGGTGAAGAATCAAATGCATCCTGAAGTCGAAAATCGATGCCGTACGATTCGGAAAAACTCCCGGTCAGTACCTGATGACCGCAGTTCCAATTAGGTTAGTTTACCATGGTCAAACCGGACTGTGAATACTTCTTTTGTATTAAATTACTCAATAGAGGAAGTTTAGTTGCAGCAAGAACCTATATCAACAATAATTATAGCTACAAAGGTGACATTGCAAATTATTCCTAATCGAGGCTTCGATGAAACGAACTGTGCCCGACTGTGAACTGTTTCCAACTCGTTGCTTATCCGCTGACCCGCACTGAAGCGAAGGGTCGCGTTCAAAATGCGGATGAATTTTTAACAGATGTCAAGTTGACATTTAAACTCTTACGAACGATTTTTTCCCTAATATTTCGAACCAAAGCCACGGAAAACTTTTCAATTAATATTAATGGGGTTCCTGTTATTCAAAGATCGACCAAAGGCTCTGTCGACCTGCGTTGAGAAAAAGATGAATAACAGCATCTGCAAGGATCAAAAGGAAGCAAGGCTCGCGAAGAAGCTGCTGCCGTCAATGTTAATGGCTACCTCGTCCTTCAAGTCAAATAAAGCGATGGAAAAGTTGCGAAGAGAAGATCCGAAAGTGAGCTTTCAAGAGACACCAGCGATGCCGGAGCAAAGAGATCCTGGCTGTTTTCTTCAGTAGCGACCGGAGGGACGAAATAAAAGGGAAGAGAAAAAAATCCGGTACTTCGAGAATCGTTGGACAGGGCTATAGGAGAAAAGAAGGGAAAAGCAATGAAAAGCGAAGAAAGATGAAAATGAGGTGGCCTCAAGGGATTTTTGCCTCTAATTTGACCGGAGGAAAAACTGGAACGGCGAAATGGTGAGTAGGATGGTTCTTTTCCTTCTCTTCCATCTCCTTCATTCTCCCTTCAAACCGTACCCCTCAGTCGAATCCGCTTTCTCCCTCTTTCTCTCGTTCTCCGAGGAAAGTTTTTCAATTAAGGTTTTGGAGTGGTAAGTGAAGAGGTAATGTACTTGTCATAAGACAACACAAAAGCTCGAGGAGTTTGGAAGTTTGGAGCGGGGAACTTGAAGATTTCAAGCTCTCATTAAAGGACTGGCTTGTTTTTCTCCTGGAGTTGAACCTAAGCTCGAAAGGGATGCATGGGGAAAAGACGAGAAGACGATACCAAATGAGTCAGTAAGCCGACCGAAAAGGACCAAACGCTTATATCCGTAAGAATACAATTTGAACTATCGAAAACTCTAACGCTCAACTATCGACTTGACTATGAGCAGTATTGCAATCACGTTACATATTTAACAGATCTAGCATCGAAATGGAGGGTGTTATAAAATAGCGACAAGAATGTTACAATTTTTATTGCTTTAATAAGTTTAGGTATGTTTACAAAAATGTAAAATTAAGAAAAAAACTTCACGTATCGGGAAACGTATAAGCTGTAGTTTTCACTGTAGCGTTCAGCAATTGTTCAAGATGCTAAAAAATGAAATATTTTGTTAGTCACTTAGTTCGTAAAAAAATACTCTTTGGAATTAAGACAGTGATCGTACTATAGTTTTGACCTCTCAACTAATTTTTGGTTAAACTTCCCTAAATATTGTGAACAACTTACGATAAATTCCAGATCAAGGTATTTACAGCAGACAGATTTTTTTTTAAATTTTTTTATGAGGCCATGTAAGTAACAGTTTCAAGTTCATATTTAGAGGAGGTCTAATTTTTACGGTTAAAATTTCCGAACTAATGAAGTCAATTTTTGATATTTCAATTCATTCAACTCGATACAATTCAGCCTTGTTCGAGCTTAGTTCTCTTCGATTTAACGCATTTCCCTTTGTCGAAAGTTAAACAACCCTTAATATAATTTCTTTTCCCAAGTTGAAAAAATTATCCGACAACATCTTTATCGTGAAAAAAGTTTTCCTTAGCTGGGAAATTCCACGCTCGGAAAAAAGAGGATTTGAAGGCATTCCAAGCAGTATACGTATGTCTGAGAGTTGAGAGCGGGAAAATTGCAAACAAGGTCGAGAGCGAAAGAACGCGTGCGACTAGGAAGGAGTGCGAGGACGGGGGAAATATAAAGCGGAGACGTAACCCGATTGTGTAGCTGTTCACTCCTCCGACTCAGAGCTTCGGTGGCCGTGTAACGTTTCCACCCTCAGGCGCGTAGCAGCGTTCCCACTCTTCGTGAAGCGCAACGAACCCAACACCCAATCCACCCGCTCGATGCCGCCCCCAAAACGGCAAGATCCGCTGGCGTCTTCGCGTTGGGGTAGAGACAAATCCACGATTTTTGACGGCTACAAAGAGCGACGCTTGGTTCACATTTGTACGTTTTTGTAAGAAAAAATGCACCTCGTCCGTCATCAATTAGGGCAACAATTTTAAAGTGTGACGCATTAATAATCTCGAAGCGTGATTAATTTCTACGAATACATAATCGGCTGCTAGTGATGCAAGTGGGTCACGATATTGCAGGAAATTAAGTGACACTAAAAACCTTATAGAGACTAACTCACATTGGTAACAATGATAATAAAAACGCTGCAAATAATTATGGAATGTTCTACGAGTATAGAAATAATTTATTGTTCCGTAAATTCTTGAGGTTTACCACCTTAAGGGCGATTTTTCCAAATCTCGAGAATTCCACACAAAAGCTGTGATTACTCGAGAACTATTAAAGCTATCGACTCCGTTATGGTCTGATTCTGATTCAGTGTCAAAAACGCTGCAAATGATTGTACAGTGGTTTATTATTCCTTCGCTCCAATAATGATTTAAGAAGACTATCCATTTGTGATTTTAACTATTCCGAGCATTTGTGAACCTTTCCTCCGAAAAACAGATTGGTAACTATGGGGGAAAACTTCGTAGTCACTATTGTAATTTTAATAATTTTTATTTTTGTTAATTTCAAAATTAAAAGCTAAATTTTTTGCCTAACGAGTATAGAACGATTTTTTAGCTCCAACAACTCTCGATCAAAATTTCCGGATGAAACCGTAAACATTTCAATACATTTTGGAAAACGTTGAGGAATATTTGAAGAAATCATCGATTTTTCGACGAGTAATTTCACCTGAAGAGCGCTTGGCAGTGACGTTGAGGTGTGAAAAACTCCCAAGGTTTCGTACGACAGTCGGACGAACTCCCATCGAAATGGGATCGAGTCGCATGTCGGACCTATACGCGCGTTCACGGTCGACTGAGTCGGCTCCAGTGTGCGTCGATCAATAAATTATTCATTTCTTGCTGCTGGGATCCTATGAGCGAAGTCGTAGGACTACGCACGACTGAAAGTCACACGTTTTCGGCTCCAGTGTGAGAGAGGCCTTAAGAAATATAAGAAGAAATACTTGGGAAATGGGAGCTAATCCAAAGGTGAGAGAATGTTTACATAAGGGTTGAGAATGGTTCAAAGAATTTGAGAGTTGCTGTAAAAATGATGCGCCAACACTGTGGATCAAGGATGAAGATTTCGCGGAGCAAAATTTTCCCCTATATATTCCTATTTAATTTATAGAAGAAAAGTGACATCCTTGCCGTCGCAATACACAACTACGTACGTGTGGTTGAGAGCGTTTCGGTCTCTTCCAACCCCCAACTGACAACAATCACCTCTCGGTAGTCCAGGCCATCCCATCTTCCGTCTCGCTTCATACAGCACAACCGACTCCTCCCCTTTCAATCCCTCAGCTCAACGAGGTCTACGTGCCGCCTCCGCCGCCTCTCGTCCGCTCGCTTTCTATAAGGAAAGATTTATAAAAACCAATAAGGCCGGGCCCCTGTCAGATCCCTTCACATAAATCTACCCTTCCGAGTCGGGTGCTCTTTTCCTCTCACAAACGTCCTCCTATCTCTTCACCTACAGTCCAACACAACACAAGGAAGGTCTAGCTGTGCTCTCTTATACCAGCTCTCTCTTCTCTTGCTAACTTTGTTCAACCCCTCGGCTGAACCCGAGCGTTTCTCGCAGCTCTACGTTTTCCCTCTCTTTCCATCACTTGCGAATAAACCAACGCGAGAAAGCGAGAGGGAAATCATGAAGCTGAGTGAGATAGAGTGCGTACACAACAGTCTCCGCTCAGCCCTCAACAGTCTCTCCGCAATTAGCGCTACTTTTTCCACCCCCACGTTCCACCCCTCGGAAAAAAGCCTCCCTCGGTCATGCCACCCTCTTAATTTGTGCTCTGGGTGTTTAACGTACCCCGAATTACAGCTTTTATTTCAACGTGGAAAAACGTTGTAGATAAAAAATGCTGCGAGTGAGAGGAATGAAAAAATAGGTAGCATATTTGATATAAATCGTGGGAGAATGAACGATGTAGTCGTATAGAAGAAGTGTTTACGATTGTAGAGGGATTAATTAAACTCTGTTTCCTTGTAGGTGAGTTAACGGGAGACAGATGAGATACAGTTTTTCAATTCAAATAGGGCGTTAAAGAAAATTATGGCGATTTTGCGTTGATGAAAACGTAGAATTATATTACGCGTGAAAGACTCAATTGCCCAAAAGAAATCAACTGTTTCCCATGTTTAATGTTATATGCCATTGCCCAATAAACCAAAACTTATCTTCTCAATTTCGTTTTAGGTGACTTCCAATTGCAACTCTTGCTGTTCCTCGCTCTGTCTCTAAGAACGCGTTCCACATTTTACTAATAACAAATAATGAACATCGCCAATTTCTATCAAAGTTGCATCAGAGAGGATACTAAATTTATTTATCTCATTGTAAAACTTTCACGTGCCTCTGTTCTTTGGCAAGGTAGGCAAAAAGCGACCTTCTCGCGAATAAATCCACTCTTATCTGCTCCTTTATGTCTCTTTTTCCATTAGGTGGGTTTCCCATGTAATTAATGTAAATGGGAAGGAAATAAAATACAGTGAGCGGCTAAGGGTCGCCGCCGAGGAGACGAAACCACCGCGGAGCACGCGAGTCGCCTACGATGGTCCAATGAGGAGAAAGGGTGGGTTTAGAAGCATGAACAAACGTGTTAAGTATGTCTAAGCGGGAAAAGTAGGGTCGGAAAACATTTGATGCTTCGGTTACTATTTATGCATATATTATGTGCTATTTCTAACTCGATGAATTATAAACGCTCTATACCCATATTCACTCCGAATTCGATAAAAGGAACAATGGATCGACTATTATGAAGCAGAAGAAATTTTTTCCGTGTTTCTAAATTTTCCTTACTAAGTTCCACGACTTGGAGCTTAACATAATATTCAAGTAACTTTCTATATCCGGTTAGTAGAGGAGGCGAAAGAGCTCGTTCGGTAGATCGGAGAATGAGTCATCTTATTTTCCGTATCGCTCGACAAAAATCGAAGCAAGAGATGATTCACAAGAAATAGCATCATTTTCTGCAAAAATTCGCATAAAAGAAATTCTTTATATTTTAGCTAGATAATTATAAGTAATATTATAAGTTGTGGATTAACAAATTATTTTTCGCGTTAATGAAACACTCTCCCAGCTACACAATGCACACGATTATTTATTTACTGCTTGAGACGTATTTTCTTACCAGTGTATATCCTCAGGATTTTCCCGCTATCGGAACAGCGTATTTGGGAAATGTTGGTTGAATATTTCGGCCGAGCAATTCTAGCGACATTCAGCCTTGTGCGGTATATGGGGATGATGGCGTAAGGGTATATCTGTGGGTATAGGGTGGTGCGGGTTGTTTAGGATGAGGTTCCGCAACACCCCCGACCTATTCCTCCCGCCTATTATTCCGCGCCGTCCTTTTCCGCATTCCGGCCGCCTTTGGCACCGAGGGGGCGGTTTCGAGCAGCTTTCTGAGGGCGAAGTGGCAACCTTCCCGTTCAGCAAAGCTTTCTTCCCCTCGACCAATAAAGATGGTAATCCGCTCTCTGAAACAACCCTTAGTAGTAATGTCGAAAAGTTGGTTTCACTTCCTTCGCTTTCCCTCTAGTTACATTTCGAAAAGAAACCTTTTACTCTACCTGAGAGAAATCTCGCGTACAAATTATTCTCCCGAAGCTTATTTTTCTACGGCGAAGTTCGTTTGGTATTTTCATTCGACGGTTGTTGAAGCTTCATGATTAAAAAACACGAACAAGTAGTAAAAATTATAAGTTCACGAGTAAATATGGTTTCCACATTTTTTTCAAATATTCCATCAATAGATAATAATAATACAGATAAATATTATTAGTGATAATCATATTAATCTATGATAACATCGTGAATAATATATGATTTCCTTGAAATAGTATCAAGCTGCTCAAGAAAGTGATTTGAGTCGGAAATCGCTGCAAATCATTACGGTGTGGTTTATGATTCTTCGAATTAATTGCTTCAATTATGATTTAAGACAATCATAAAGTTATTAGTTGTAACCAGCCTAACCAGTTTTGAACGTACCTAACGCAATGTTAACTTTAGGCCAAGTAGTAGAAAGAATAACTGATAAATTTCATTGTTATAATTATTATTGCTCCAAAATCACTCAATTTATTTTCTCCTGTCGATACAGTAAAATCTATAAATTTTTAAACATTATGTGTTTCAAAAAATCTGAAAAATTACTCACAAATACTGCGATAAATAGACGATTAAGAATACTTTCCTATGACAAAGTCCCATCGACTCAGTGTTCAGAAATCCATCGAAATTCATACCATTTACACCTTATTATGAAAATGTAATACCTTATTAATTTCCTCCCTATTGAAACCCCTAATCGTTCTAATGTGTCACTAGAAAGTGGAAAAGAATAGTGGAATCCGAGAGCATGTTCATCTATAATGTTATTTGGCTTTGAATTCAAACCAAAACAATTCACGACTTTTGCAACGCACAATGCTCGCTTACTTTAGACGGTTTGACTCGGAGACTCATTTCTCCTCTCACATTTTGCCACAATCCCTCCCATAACACGGTCTACCTCTCTCTCTTTTCAATGCTTGTCCTCCGTCCGCAACTATCCCGCTCGAACTTCTCTCTATCTCGCTTTACTCTTCGCTCGGTAATGGAATGGTAAATGTATTGAAGCGAGAGAGAAGGCCGTACAGAGAGAAGAGGAGATAGCGACAAGCGAAAGAGAAGACTTCGTTTGAGTTATACAAGGGCCATAGAGAGAGAAAGAGAGAGACTATGCTTCTACACAGTCAATACCGCTCTCTTTAGTAGTTTAGCACAAACCAGCCGGCAAAATCAGAGAGATCCCCTACCCTATCATTCTCACCCTTGTCTTTTCCCTCGCTCCTAACATTCATCACTTCCGCAGATCACTTTATTTAAGTAACTAGTTAAATTGAATTACCCTGCTCTCGAAGCACATGAGGGAAATGGATACTCGGCCAGGCAGGGGATATAGCGGAATGCAATTATCAAACGATCGACGAATTAGTTACCGTTCTTCAAAGTACAAGACTTCTACATTAATGAATAAGCGGTTTGTAGCCGACAACTACTAAAAGGCTGCTATTGCCGACCTCGACGGACGTTTGCGGTATGATTCTATCAAGCATTTATTTATTGGCTTTCTACGCCGTAAAACCGAATCGTGCCAACAAAGCTCGGACTCGAGTTCAATCCCAAGCCACCAAAACCAGCGGGGTAACTATGTCTCGAATGAAAACGATGTCAATGGTTGTACAATGGTTTATTATTCCTTTGCTTCAATTATGATTTAAGAAAACCATCCTCTTGTGATAGTAATTACCCCAAAACGTTTTCAGTTAACAACAGATCGGTAACCACAAGAGAAAACTCGTTAATTAATTTTCTTAATTAATATCTAATTAACAGCTAAAATATTCGCCTAACTATGCAGCTGAAGAGAGTGTTTGACGAGGATTTCGATGGCTAAATAAATGAGCCATTGTCCGGCCAAGATTGATGTTTGGTAAAAATGTAAAGTATGTAGCTCAAAAGCTTGTTAGAAAAGTGTTGACGGTGGACGGACAGAGATTTGTACCTCGAAACGTAAAACATTTAAATTTTTTAGGGGATTAGAATTTTTTTTTTTAGAGCAATTACAAAGGATGGTATTGAATAATAAACCCAAAAATGGAACTGGAAGCAAGATCAAAGGATACAGTCAATCCATAAGAGAAATTCCCGCGCTATGTAAATTTTATTGGATATCAATCCCAGGCTTATCTCTGGAACGGGAAACGTTGCCTAGTGAGCTATAACTTCGCTGGTCTCGGTTGACTTCAGGTAGCCCTTGCTGGTTGTACAACGTAGCGACCAACGTGTTTACCATCAGCGCATCTTCGTCGTCGATATCTTCTCCAAAGTCAGACTCCCCTCCGAATCCCTCTCCCGGTTCTTCGACTTCATCGTCAGCTTTGCTTCCCTTTCTCAGAAGTATCACCGTCGTGCACATCAACCATATGAGAAGAACAATGCCACCAATAGCAGCCAGTCCGATGGCTGAATACAAAGCTGTATTATCTCTGAACCCTCTGCTCGTCTTCAATTTTACAAAAGTTCTGTTGCAAGTCGGTGTTCGATTGGTTGTCGGCAGGACTTCGTTCGAAGCAAGTCCTCGTTTGTTCATCGTTTCCACGACACGCATGACACCACCAAAACCTGGATACCATCTTTGCAGATCGTATAGATGAGGAATGACGTCTTTCATTATCCATTTGTGGAAGGCGAAGTTGAAACGGACCACGTCGGAGTAGCTAAAGTATGACGAATGGAGGCATCTCATAGCAAGAATATAGTATTTCGGAATCACGTTCACGGCCCTCTCAGACATCAAACTGAACAGTGCATGATCCCTCAGCGGTATCGCTATTGCTCCAGGATATCCGGGGTCGTCCAGGAAAGGCAAAGGTATTTTTGAAAACCCCTTCGCGCAATAATTCCACGATTTGGCCTGCAGCGGATCCAAACTCTGAGTTTTGTAATGTTGGGTCCCTGGTTTTCCAATCATATCCGATCTTCTATTGTACGGCGTCACTACAAACGCTTTGCAGGACTCCTCGACACGGCAAATGTGCAGAGGCAAAGGTGTCACTCTCGTGGGGATTTTGGACATGTCGCAAGGTCCCGCCCAACCGTCGCCGTTGGTGTCGAGGAAGCCCATGATCCTACCAAGAAGCAAATGGAAATTTCTCACCGTATAATAGTCTACATTGCCAGCGTAGAACGCTTCGTTCAGCACGGGAATGACGACCGAATGAATGTAACCTCCGACGACGTCGTAAAAAGCAGTGAAAAACATGCGCACTTTCCTCGGGCCTGCCAATTTCGAACGAAGCGTGTGCTCGGCTCTTTCGAAAAACCTGGAAGAAATATTCAACTTGATTTCATTGTGCTATTTCACACCCTCCAATATTCCCCAGTTTTTTCACTTTTAAGATTCTTTTTTTCTTTGTGACATTACCTAGAACAGCCATATTATGGCTGTTCACAAACACGAAAAGAATCTTAAAAGTGAAAAAAACTCTGAAAACATTTTCTTCCTCAGTTTCACGAGTAAATTCAAATCTAATGATTTTTTTTAAAGAAAGATAAATTCCCAATTTGCGAAGAAATGTCAAAAATACAGTTCTACGACATTTTGAAAAGGTTTTTCATACCTAAGTGCCTGAAAAAAAAAGAAAGAAAAAAAAAAGATTACCTGCTTTTTAATGGTATACTTATATCAGAAAATTTTGGCTCACATCATTCGAGAGGTCAAAATCTATCAGGGATTGAAGACCGATCTTTTTAATCTCTTTGCGAGTTTAAGAGATTAGACTTGTTGGGAACATTCGGACACTATTTGTTGCAAATGAGTTGTAAAATACGTGGTTGAACTACTGCTATCGTGAACACCCTTTATATCAATATAGCAACTTTGAAAAGTAATTGTTTTCCAATACATGAGTGATATTACACTTCACTTGAACATGAATATCAGCTCGTAAAAATATTACGGATTTATTAGAGAAATATTAGGATTGAGATTTACTAATTTTAAAATATGAGATCATCTGTTTCACTAATATATTCATACGTCCTACGACGAATGCATGGTTCTCGGTATTTTTCTTACCGGTAAAGCATCTTAAAATTCCGCGGTATCGACGACGGTACAAGATTCTGCATGACTCGCCTGGTGACCAGCAGCTGTACCTCGGCCACGCTCCAGCAAGGCTTGTTCGTATCCATTTTTGAAAAGATGACCGTCCTCACGTTCAACATGCACTCGGGAATGCGGATCACGTCCGGCGGAGGTGTAGATGGCAAAACTCGCGGAAGGCATTTCCATCCTGACTCAACTGGCACGAAATATACAATGAAGACCGAGGCGACGAGATGTTTGAAAGAACTCATTCAATATTTTTTCGTTCAAATCGCTCTTCCCGCTTTAATGAGCCACAGCGGTGTATCAAGGAATAACCGAGTCGGCTGGTATTGTTGGTCCAGAAGGACCGATTAATTCCCCACGGTGACCAATCCGCGGTCTTCAATATTCCTATCGGCGGAACGACGCACTGCAAAAGGCGATGACATTATTTTGTACAAGCAGAGTACACTAGATTATAGTGATACTAAAGATTGCTATGGCGTGGATGCTTTTCAATCATCAAGGCGATAATAATTCCGGGTCAGTTCGAGAGAATAACAAAATAAACTATAAAAATCATTACCAGCCACAAATAATATATATTCTGCGGTGATAAATTTCGTTCGAAAATTTAATACCGGTGGTAGTTCAAAAAAAAAAAAAAAAAAAAAAATCATTAAGTATCATCATCACCGCTATTTTTCGCGCATTGAAAAAGCGGCGGAGAGAGCAAGCGAACTCTTCATTTTCATAAAGCCAAACACAGTCTGTTTCCAAGTCTGCGGTAAAAGGGGAAAAAACTGCAGAAAATCATCTATATATACGAAGATTACTTTAGTTCCGTTTCCTCGTCCAACGGTCAATACCACAGAGTATAAAAAAGAACGAGAGAGGTAATACATTTTCCGAGAGAAGGGTATATGAGTGAAAAAGAGCTCCGCAAGGGTAAGGAAGATCAGTAAAAGGGGTGGTTTCGCTGAGCGTGGAGATAGAGTAAGGGAGGTGGGATACATTCCATTAAGGGGAAGTGAGGGCGGCATTGATCCATCCATCCGCCCCGACCTACCATGAGCCCTCCAACTCAACCTCTGCCGCGTTCTCTTTCCAACCTCCAACCTCGAGTTCTCGACTCGAAGCTTCTCTCCACTAACCAGTTCGGCGTTCAGGGTTGAGAGAGACTAGGACAGACGCGGGGTACCGTCCTCTTCTACAGCAGAATCTTCTTGCCGCTCCTCCTCGCCGCTCACTGTCACCGTACACTTCCTGTAACGACTACACGGACGACTCACACGTTCAACTTCTCGTATACACCCCTCATCCGTATCTTCTCAGTGTATTGTGTTTATACCCCCTCAATCACCGTCTTCTACCTTTATAGGGTAATCTCGACGAAGCCTTCTACCCTGTAGGGCCTGCTCTGTAGAGGAGGCGATCGACCTCGGGCTGGCGGATCATTGCTTCCTTTTCAATACGTTTACAAATGCATCATGCGACTATGTAAATTTATGAATGTGTGATATACGTGTGCGTCTGGAAATAAGATTTTCCTCAAGTTCCCACGAATCTTCTATCATAAGTATCGCTATTCTACCTCAGTTGACAATGCGGAATTCTTTATGGCCTATTTAATAATTCGATTCGTCCAAGATGCTCTGTTCTTTTATTAACCGACTTCATTTTGTTGAAGTGTGAAAGATCTATCGAACAGTTGGCGACATTCTTTCCCTTTAAAAATCGCGGCCTGGGATCATCTCCTTTCTAAAATGATTTGGGTTAGCGGACGTTAGTACGCACACATTGGTAAATGATTCTGGAGAGGATTCACGGAAGACTGCTTCCAAACTTCGGTTCTTAGATCAAGTGATTTATCATTCGCAATAAAAGAGGAAGTGGTGCGCCAGGCGATGGTTTGATTTATTTGTTACTGCTTAGCCGCAACTATGCAGCCGTAACTTAGTAACTGAAAGCGGAAACTCGTATTTTCCATGGATTTTAAAAGGTTTGTTTGGTATCAATTTCTATGGTTTTTTATGATGAATCAACTGAGACCATATCGGTGTCAATAGCTTTACTGGTTCTTGAGTTATCGCAGATTTTGTGTAGAATTCTAGAGATTTCGAAAAAATTGCGTGATCGTATAAATTGAGAGTTTACGGAGCAATAAAAATTGTTCTATGCTTGATGGAATGCACGACAAACACTCTCTTAAGCTGTATCGTTATGAGAATTAATTAACTTTTAAATAGATTAAGTACTAATGGTAATCTAACTATTAAAAAAAAATATTATTATTATTAATTTTCTTGTCGTCGCATTTTTTTATGTCCATGGGTTTTGAGGGGGAGAAAAAACAGGCGACATATTCTCCGATTCTTTATTCGCTGGCCGAGCACTCTCACCCATTCGGGCATCTTCAGGGCGACGTGGAGCTTTTCCCTTATAATTGCAGTTAGGTGGAAATGTTCACAAATTTTTGGGATTGTTACTATTCGAGGTGGATGGTTTTCCTCACAATGGCAGCACATGAATATTATATAAATTGAAGTCACAAGTGCGTGCACGGACAGCTAATACCTTTACGTAGGTATTGTATTTTTAATTGTCAACATTTTGTCTGTCACCTCCGGCTTACCCTACGACGAGCAATATTGTTCAATAATTTAGACCTTGATTGGATTAACCTTTTAATATTACTGGATTAACTTATTAAAATAGTACTTCTGGTTATCCAAGTACACAATACAGCATAGTAAGTAGACGATATCTAAAACGATGTTGAATTTTTCATATTAAATTTTTCTTTTAGTGTATAACTACTTTGAAATTGAAAAGTAGAAAGGTATAATCTGTCATAATTGTTGGTACAACTAACAGCTTGTTCGTTCAACTTTACGCCCGAGGCTTGATTTTCAACTTCCTCTTCATAATCCCAAAATTATCGATCCACAATTTCCATCATCCGTATAACGAACACGGTTATTCCCATTAATCTAACGACATCCTGCAATATTCAAACAGGACAGAGATTAGTAAGTTACGGTCTACGCTATGGAAAGCTAGGGTGGCGAATGGAAAGCTGATTTGTTCGCTAGGGTGACGACGAAGGGCTTAATTTATTGTTTAATAACTTTCCCCTCAGGGTAGAATGAAGGAGGGAGGAAGCGCCTGAAGGGCGTCGTGATAAAATCACAAGTTGTCCCTCATGAAAGGGGACAATGTTTACTTGATGGGCTCCAGAGTGAGGTTTTTTTTTGTCTTTCTTCTAACGTCGCCTGCCTTCCTCTCCTCGCCTGGTCCTGGCAGCTTCCAACTCTTGCAAAGGGCCCTCTTCCTCTTCTTCCTCATTTTCCTTTTCATCCTCATCCTCTAATATACCAGCGGCACCGTAGACCGTACAACGGCCGGCTTCTACTTCTCTTCGTTCAGCCCCTAAAACGGTCTCACTTCGCTCCGACTGCCGCCTCTACGGCTCCGCTACGTTCCTTCCTTTTCCGTCTCATGAATATTAAGTAAGCGTGAGGGAACGAGAAAGAGACGAAGCGACGTTCCAAGGAAGGGAAGCATTTGAGCTGGTGCTGGTAGAGGACCGTAGAACATGTCCTATCGACCGTAAACTTGCGCGCAGCCACTAATATTTTCTACTCGCTTCCTCTTTTTCCCGACACATTTCCCCTTCCCCGACCACTTCTAACCGTTTACCACATTTTGCTTTCTTCATTCCATCCGTCACCTTATTGCAGACGGTTTCTGCTAACATAAGCCAAGGGCTTGAAGAGGAGATGCTTTTTTCTAGATTCACCGCAACGGAGAAATGATTTTGAACGGTAATGTACACACTGTAAGGACGTGTACTCGACCTCTTCGCGCGGAATGGATTTGTAAGGGCGTAATATCGGGCGTAAATCTTAGCAGGATCCGTGACGAGAGTTAGGATCACCGAGTATCGCTCGTAAAGAATGAATCGCAAGCACGGCAACTGCCAATCTCTTTGCGGGATTGAAAATGCGGGTCTTCCTTCATGCACAGATCGATTATTCTGTTATCTGGTTTCTGAACGTGATGATCTATTTAAAATGCAGCAACTGATAATATGTAATTTACATGAATTGAATTCAAACGCATTTTGATCTTATAAGTAATGAAATTTATTGAAAAAGGTTTTTTGTTTTTTCATCAATTTTCTTATAGGACATTTTGGTTCATTATTCAATAATAAAACATGATAATCGTCCAAGAAAAAAATGTTACTCCGTTAATTCCCAAGAAATAAATTTTCTAACACGTCCCCCCCTAAATTTGATGTTTACGTTTCAAGGAATGTAGAATCCGAATATCCATTTGAAACAATTCTGTCCGTGTGCCGTACGCCGTTACATTCTTCAGACAAAACGATATGAGCTGAATTTTTGAAATTTTCACCAAAAATCACAATTTTTGAACAAAATCGTTACCCCATTTTTAAGGGTTTCGGGGATTTTAAGGGTGTGATTTAAGGGGGATGGTCATATTAAATCATAATTAAAACAGATAAATAAGAAACGACTGTACAATCATACCTTCCACAGCGAAGAAAATGGTTTATTATCGAATAATAAACCAAAACTTCGTAAGTATCTCAATTTCTAAGAATTGAAAAACATCGCAAATCTATTGACTCTGGTGTTGTACTAATGCCTATTACATTGAGTGACAACCAGATAAAATGACGAATAACGAAGAAAAATGCTTTGTTTCATTACTGCCACGCGACAATCGATAGTAAAAGCCGTGTGTAACAGTTTAAATAAGTAAGTACCTTCCACCTGCTTAGTGGGCGGGTAAGTAGTAGAAAGCCACCAGTGGTTCGGCATGGGGTGGTTTTTGAAAGGGGTTGTTCAGGAGGTGGAACGTGGAGGCCTCACCAGTTGATTACCGAGAGAGCTGTAAAGTGAGACCTCAACCAAACATCTGTGCTCCCCAGTATCGACCCCGGTACTCGCCCCCGACCGTCGATGTAGTGCGCCCCGGAAACGGGAGGTGCGGTAAACTATCTTGTATTCGCCTACCGGCCTAAGGCTGTGTGGAAGACTGCGGGCGGCAATTGCTCCGTTCACACTGATACGGAAATTCCGACCTCATTAAAAACTCATCCTGATGATGATTAAGTTCTAATAAGTAAAAAGGCTTTGTTGTTACGCGAGGAGTGTTCATCAACATGAACGTATTTCTCGGCGAGGGACCAGATTTTTTACTTCCATGTTTACGTAGTAAATGGAAGTATTGAGATCGTCTGAAAAGTCGAATTCGGAACCGAGGTCCTGATGGAAGAAATTTTCATAGTAGTATACTCAGAAACACTTTCTGAACAAGTGTCTGTGTGTCTGTGTGTCTGTGTGTCTGTGTGTCCGTCTGTCCGTCTGTCCGTCTGTCTGTGGTCACAAACTGACATAAATCGCCATATCTCCCTGAAAAATGGATGAAACCCTATGAAATTTTGAGGGAATGTTCTCCCAGTGATTGTGCAAAATTAGAGTTTTCCGGATTTTGAATTACACACAGTACTTCCGAGATATAAGCGTTCAAAGTTTTTTCTGTTTCGATTTTTACAGGCTATGAGAGTCAATATTTTTCTACGTTTGAGGGCTTGAAATGTCGGTTATGGCCAGCAGAAAACACTAGATTTTTTTCTATAGTGGGTCACATACAGTGCCTCCACGTTATGAGCGTTTTTCACGATTTCACTAGTGCATGTTTTGTATTTTGATTTTTACAGGCCGCAAAACTCAATGTATTTGAATGTTTGAGGTCTTAAAATGTTGGGGTTGGCGATTGAATGATGCCTGATTTTTATGAAGTGGGTCACATGCAGTACTTCCGCGTTATTTGCACATTTGCTACATTTTGATTTTTATAGACCACAAAAATGAATATATTTGAACGCTGGAGGGCTTAAAATTTTTCTATATGACAGTTGAATATCGCTTGATTTTTAATATATGGGTCACATGCAGTACCTCCTCGTAAGACGCATTTTCAGTTACTTTATTTGTATTTTTTTGGGTCTCTTTGCTTTAAATGTGACCAACTTTGACCTCGTTCACAAAACTTAATTTGCATAGTTTGGATGACACACAGTACTTCCGCATTATGCCATTTTTTAACTTTTGAGATTTTAATAAACCGCAAGAGTGAATAAACATTAGACTTTAACTTTTCTATATGACAGCTGAATATTGCTTGATTTTTATTATTGGGGTCACCTGCAGTACTTCCTCGTAAAACCATTTTCAGTTATTTTATTTAGCGTTATTGTACTTTTAGGGTCTCTTTGCTATAAATTTGACCCACTTTGACCTCGTTCACAAAACTTGTTTTGTATGGTTTGGGTAACACACAGTACTTCCGCTTTATGCCATTTTTTAACTTTTGAGATTTTGATAGATTGCAAGAGTGAATACACATTAGATTTTAAATTTTCTATATGACAGCTGAATATTGCTTGATTTTTATTATTGGGGTCACCTGCAGTACTTCCTTGCAAAACGCATTTTCAGTTACTGCACTTTTTGGGGCTCTTTGCTATATATTTGACCAACTCTGACCATGTTCACAGAACTTGTTTTGTATAGTTTGGATAACACACAGTACTTCCGCCTTATGCCGTTTTTTTGCTTTAGAGATTTTTATAGACCACAAGAGTGAATATACTTTAGACTTTAAATTTTTCTTCATGACAGTTGAATTTTGCTTTATTTTTATTATCGGGGTTACACGTAGTACTTCCTCGTTAAACGCGATTTCAGTTATTTCATTCTAGCGCTTTTGTAACTTTCGGGTCTCTTTGCTTTAAATGTGACCAACAACGATCATGTTTTGTTTTGTTTTGATCACATACCGTACTTCCGCCCTACGCCGTTTATCGCTGTTGAGCTTTTTACAGGGTGCAAAAATCAATATATTTGACGCTAGAGGTATTAAATATTTGTAATGGCGAGTGAATGACGCCTGTTCTTTACCGCTAGAGTCACACGCCGCACATTCATGCTATCCAGTAGTTTTTTGGATCAGAAATATTCACATTAGCCAAAAGTCAATATAGTTGAACGTTTGAAAGGACGTGAAATGTTATCTATGGCGGGTGAATGACGATAGATCTTTATCATTAAAGTCGCCGCATACCGCATACCGCATACCATACTTCAGCTGTTGTAAATTAACGTTTCTGCCTTCGTACGATTTTCTCGATTTTATAATTGGTTATACCAGTTACCGACTCAAACATGGAAGTACTGTGTGATCTATGCACACCACTGGTTTTTATTAATATAGCTACTCGTGCTAAGTGCTTCGCCGTCACTATTTTTCATACTTTCTCCCCTACGGAGCAAATCCTGAGAAAAAAACGCTGCAAATGATTGTACAGTGGTTTATTATTCCTTCGCTTCAATAATGATTTAAGAAGACAATCCATTTGCGATAGTGATTATTCCGAACATTTGTGAACGTTCCCACCGAAAAACAGATTGGAAACAGATTGGAAACTCCGTAGCGACTATTGTCATTTTAATCAATGTTATCTTTCTTAATTTCCTAATTAAAATCTGAATTTTTCGCCTTACGGTAAAGTTCGATGAGCATTCCGACGAGTACAGCACGATTTTTATAGCTCCAAGAACTCTTGAGTTATACCCTCAGGTCAAATCTCCCAAAATGCATGCGATAACTCGAGAATCAATGAAGCTATCGACCTCACGATGGTCTCATTCGACTCAGTGTCCAAAAATCTATAGAAATTGATACCAAATACACCTTTTCTGAAAAAACGTGTAAATGATGAATTTTCTCCCCCTCAAAACCGCCAAAAATACCTAGCTAAAATTGAGCTAGCAAAGAGGTTCAAGTATTGGGTCGTTGTGAGGCCGAGATTGATTTTTGATGAGAATGTCAAGAATTTAGCTATTATAGTTTGGCCGGAAAAGTGTTGACGGCGTACGGCGGAAAGACAGAATTTTTTTTTATTGGATATTCGGATTCTACATACCTTGAAATGTTTGTAACGAATCAAATTTTGTGGGGGTTTGAAATTTTTTTTTCTTGGGCGATTACAATGGTTTATTGAAACCATTTTGATGGTTTATTGGTTGGGTTATTGAATGATGAACCAAAAATAGGTTAATAAATCGAACAAGGCCATTGAACAATTATCGGTAGAACGGCTCCTGATTCGATTGCTGTGATGAGGGAGAGATGAACATGGCTCTTTCTCCATTGGCCGAGATCTTTCGGCCATTTGGGCATCTTCAGGTCGTAGGTACCTGTTGGACCTATGTAGCTCGGAAGATGCCCGAATTGGCGAAAGATCTCAAAAAGAAATCTCAAAAGAATGGAGAAAGAGTCGCCAAGTTCATCTCCCCATCATCACAGTAATCAGGTGGAAAATGTTCTCAACTATTTTGGGATTTGAATTCTTTCCCATAAATGTCACTAATTAACCATTGATAACATTCTGCTATTACGAGAACGGAAGGAACGGACGGAACGGACGGAAAAGAAGGAACGGACGGAACGGACGGAACGGGCGGAAAAGAAGGAACGGAAGGAAACGGGCGGAACGAAGGAACGGACGGAACGGAAGGAACGGACGAAACGGACGGAACGGAAGGAACGGACGGAAAAGAAGGAACAGACGGAACGGAAGGAAACGGGCGGAACGAAAGAACGGACGGAACGGACGAAAAAGAGGGAACGGACGGAACGGATGGAACGGAAAGAATGGACGGAACGGGCGGACCGGAAGGAACGGACGGAACGGACGAAACGGAACGTAACGGAACGAAACTATGACAGATAGGGAGACATTAATTGAGCGATTTTTCAATTCACTAGCCAATGAGTGCTTAGATAGGGAATATTTCAATAGATGTTAAAAGGTTTTCTCACCTCTATTTTTCAATTTATGCACATAATTTTAGTAACAGCGTACATTTTAAATAGAGATAGATGCCAACGCTAGAAATAAATAAAATACTACTCCGTTCCGTCCGTTCCTTCTTTTCCGTCCGTTCCTTCCGTTCCGTCCCTTCCGTCCGTTCCTTCTGTTCCGTCCGTTCCTTCTTTTCCGTCCGTTCCTTCTTTTCCGTACTTTCCGGATTTTCCGGACTTTCCGGATTTTCCGGACTTTCCGGATTTTCCGGACTTTCCGGACTTTCCGGACTTTCCGGACTTTCCGGACTTTCCGGACTTTCCGGATTTTCCGGACTTTCCGGATTTTCCGGACTTTCCGGACTTTCCGGACTTTCCGGATTTTCCGGACTTTCCGGACTTTCCGGACTTTCCGGACTTTCCGGACTTTCCGGACTTTCCGGACTTTCCGGACTTTCCGGACTTTCCGGATTTTCCGGACATTCCGGACTTTCCGGACTTTCCGGACTTTCCGGACTTTCCGGACTTTCCGGACTTTCCGGACTTTCCGGACTTTCCGGACTTTCCGGACTTTCCGGACTTTCCGGACTTTCCGGACTTTCCGGACTTTCCGGACTTTCCGGACTTTCCGGACTTTCCGGACTTTCCGGACTTTCCGGACTTTCCGGACTTTCCGGACTTTCCGGACTTTCCGGACTTTCCGGACTTTCCGGACTTTCCGGACTTTCCGGACTTTCCGGACTTTCCGGACTTTCCGGACTTTCCGGACTTTCCGGACTTTCCGGACTTTCCGGACTTTCCGGACTTTCCGGACTTTCCGGACTTTCCGGACTTTCCGGACTTTCCGGACTTTCCGGACTTTCCGGACTTTCCGGACTTTCCGGACTTTCCGGACTTTCCGGACTTTCCGGACTTTCCGGACTTTCCGGACTTTCCGGACTTTCCGGACTTTCCGGACTTTCCGGACTTTCCGGATTTTCCGGACTTTCCGGACTTTCCGGACTTTCCGGACTTTCCGGACTTTCCGGATTTTCCGGACTTTCCGGATTTTCCGGACTTTCCGGACTTTCCGGACTTTCCGGACTTTCCGGATTTTCCGGACTTTCCGGACTTTCCGGACTTTCCGGACTTTCCGGACTTTCCGGACTTTCCGGACTTTCCGGATTTTCCGGACTTTCCGGACTTTCCGGACTTTCCGGACTTTCCGGACTTTCCGGACATTCCGGACTTTCCGGACTTTCCGGACTTTCCGGACTTTCCGGATTTTCCGGACTTTCCGGACTTTCCGGACTTTCCGGACATTCCGGACTTTCCGGACTTTCCGGACTTTCCGGACTTTCCGGACTTTCCGGACTTTCCGGACTTTCCGGACTTTCCGGACTTTCCGGACTTTCCGGACTTTCCGGACTTTCCGGATTTTCCGGATTTTCCGGACTTGCCGGACTTGCCGGACTTTCCGGACTTTCAGGACTTTCCGTCCTTTCCGTCCTTTAGGTCCGTTTCCGTCCGTTCTGTCTGTTCCTTCCGTTCCGTTCGTTCCGCCTGTTCCTTCCGTTCCGTCCGTTCCTTCCGTTCCGTCCGTTCCTTCCGTTCCGTCCGTTCCTTCCGTTCCGCCCGTTTCCTTCTGTTCCGTCCGTTCCTTCCGTTCCGTCCGTTCCTTCCGTTCCGTCCGTTCCTTCCGTTCCGCCCGTTTCCTTCTGTTCCGTCCGTTCCTTCCGTTCCGTCTGTTCCGTCCGTTCCTTCTTTTCCGTCCGTTCCATCCGGTCCATTGGAAAGTACGGAAAGTAGGGAAAGTCCGGAAAGTACGGAAAGGATGGAAAGGACGGAAAGCCCGGGAAGGACGGAAAGGCCAGAAAGCCCGTTTTGCCGGCCTTTCCGTCCGTTCCTTCTTTTCCGTTCTTTCCGTCCGTTCCTTTTTTCCGTCCGTTCCATTCGTTCCTTCCGTTCCGCCCGTTCCGCCCGTTCCGTCCGTTCCTTCTTTTCCGTCCACAATCAAATCAAATGAACAATGAACCGCTGTACGATAATTTTTAGGGTTTTTAATATAGCTAAACATAAGATAAACGTTTGAGAATGGCTCAATCACTGATCGGAATCGCTACCTTAATTTTACAAGTATTTTGGTGGGTTTTGAGAGAGAGAAAATTCATATTTTCCAACGTTTTTCAGAAAAATGTGTATTGGGTATCAGTTTCTATAGATTTTTGGACGCAGAATCGAATGAGACCATCGCGGGGTCAATATCAGCTTCATCGGCTCTCGAGTCATTGCAGCTTTCGTGTGGAATTTGTGCGATTTTTAGAACTTCAGCTATAAATTCTTGGGGCTATAAAGATTGTTCTTTATTTATTTAATAAACCTAAGACAAATAAGCATATTCAATCGTCTTTAATTGTCCATAATGAAAGGCCATTTATGCACAGGCCGTTTCAATGTGAACCAACCTTGGCTCGGGCAACCCTCCCGAAAAGCCGAATAATCAGGGGGCGGCGGTTGAAGCTGACACTCTTAGCTCCTACCTCGCCCGTTCCATCTCCAAACTCGAACAATCATCTTTCTCCACTTGTGTGATCCGCCTCTAGTATTCGCCGCCCACATGAGTGTCGCCTTATTCTCCAACTCTCCACCGCCCGTTCTTGTACAAGCTCTGCTCTGCGTGTTTATTAAATCACCGCATCAACGCGTTCAAAATTCCCGCGAGATGGTGCAAGCGTGTATTTAGTCACGTAGGCCACTGTGTCATCGGGACTTCCCGGTACCGGCGGTCTGCCGTGGGAGCCCCCGGCTGCTCACCGGTATTTTACCGGTATTATTTTACGGTCGGCGTGTGTGCCAACTCCCGTTCCATCCACTGGTTCACTATTGAAATTTGGAAGGCCGGAATAAAACCGACCGTCCAAAATCGGTGTGTGTGCAACTAGCCTAACGCTGTAGGATTGAGCGTATTTAGGTCTCAACGTTCGAAAAATGTAAATGAACCAAATCGTTCGTAGTTAAGTGGCTTATAAATGGTGGCTAATAAATTCATGGTTCAGTTACAGCATTCGCTTCGTTAACGCAAGTTAGTTAATTCAACTGTTTGCAATTGATAAAACGGTGATTTTACTACTTCCCTTACGGTCCAACTAAAAAAAACCGCAGCTAATGATTGTTCAGTGGTTTATTATTTCTTCGCTTCAATAATTATTTAGGAAGATTATCCATTTGTGATAGTAACTATAGGGAAAACTCCGTAGCAACGATTTAAATTTTAATAATTTTTTATTTTTATTAATTCATAAATTAAAAACTAAATTTTTTGCCTTACGGTATAGTTGAAGAGAGTGTTCTACGACCATTCCAACGAGTATAGAACGATTTTTATGGCTCCTAGAACTCTCGAGTTATACCATCATCTCAAATTTCTGAAAATCTCCGAAATTCGATTCAGCGTCTACAAATCTATAGAAATTGATACCGAATACACCTTTTTCTGAAAAACGAAAATACGAATTTTGTTCTCCTCAAACCCCCCAAAAATACCCTTAAAATTGAGCTAGCGATTCGGGTAAAGAATTGAACCATTGGCAGACCAAGATTGATTTTTGGTGAACATTTCATGAATTTAGCTCTTCTAGGTTCCTTACGGCGTACGGCGGACGGACAGATTTTTAAAAATTGGATATTCAGATTCTATATGCCTTGAAACATAAATTGTCAAATTTTGAGGGAGGTTAGAACATTTTTTCTTGGGCGATTACAATGGTTTATTATTGAACACTAAACCAAAATGCACATTAGCCAACTTTATGGTTCTATATATCTCCGAGGAAACCCGAAGGGCGAAAGTGCTCAATCAGGCCGGATAATCATTCACCTAGTTTATCTTTCCTCTTACATTATCATTTCTTTTTTATTCGAAGATTTTATCCTACGTGTAAAAATAAATGTGGAATGTTTTCAGTGAAAATGATCGCCAAATGTTGCAAAATGCCTCGCAATTAATAAAACGCGAAGTACGAAAAAAAAATCAAATTCCGCTCTTCGAGGAAAGTGCCGCAAAGTTAACTTCTGTCACTCGGTTATAAACCTCATTCAATTTTCTTTCCCCCGTCTTTCCTTATAATCGACTATATTTCCATCTCCGTCTCCGTCTTTCCATAAACGCTTATTAGATTCCCTCTAATATTCCGCCACTTAATCGAAGCTTATGAAGGATTAGTGAAGTTGCAGAAGCGAAAAGGTGAATAAGGGTTGAGATGAAAGCGAGCGGGCGGGGACGGGGGCGGACAGGGTTGCGCGGGAGTTAGTGTTTTATCAAAGGTTATGAGAGCACCCGTGCACCGGTCCAAAGGGGGTTGCTCGGGTTGATGGTTCCGAGAGATGAAGGGCTGGAAGGGTTGAGTCCGACCACCTTGTTTGTTTTATTGATTCACCCTTCCCGCTTCAACTCCTCCAATCCCTTCGTCGGGATCTGGGAGGCTCTTCACGACCTTCATGCGCCCCTATTTTCCACCTCACTTTTGCAACCCTTAACACCCAACCAATGAAACTACCCCTCTCCTTTCTTTCGCTAGACCTTTTAAAGCTTTTTTTCACCTCTTTCGCTTTTCTCTCCTCTACAACCTTTTTTACTCGGCTTTCCATCTTTCGCAGTGGGTCCGGTTTCTTTTTCAACTCATTCCGTTCAACAGTTAATTACCTCGGCCATCCGAGGGTGACGATTTTATTCGATCTCGATTTACACCTGTAAGCTTTAATAAGACGAAATAATCGTAGATGAGGATATTTAAAGGTTTGTTGCCCGAGGATGCCTAACGAATCGAAAGCGTCCGGGCAGGCCAGCAATAGTGAGCTTTAGTGCATTGTGTCTTGTTTTAACTTAAACGAAGGAGTTTTGGTAACTACTTTGTAAAATTATTTATTATGTCTCTAATGATCACCACAATCCTCATACACGTATGATTTAACTAAGTGACCAAAACTTTCACGTTTAAGTTAAAAAAAAAAAAAGTGCACTAAAGCTCTCTATTGAAAAGAAAAGAATTCGTCGTTTTTCTACTCGTTTGTCTCCCACTTTATTAGGATATTTTTGCTAACAAATAATAAAATAGTATAACTGAAGCAAAAACTATTTAGATTATAAGACCACTATAAAATAATTTGTTGCGATTTAGACGATGCACTGATGTTTCATATATATGATCTAGTCAAAAGATATTACTCATCGGATAGTAATAAAAGAATAGAACGGGTGCTCAATTCTCATTCCCTCACATTGTTTGTCACGATCATTCAACAAATTCAAACTAACCCAGTCTCCTCAAGAGGTAATTTGACTTCAGTACTCGTTACCTCATACAGCTATAAATGTCACCTCAGATTATCGTCTTTATTGTACATCATTACACGTCTGTAATTGAAAATTTCTCCTATTTTTTTTTTTTTTAAATTATAGTATTTTAAATTAAGTATTTGTGAAATGTAAACAAAAATAAATTGTGGCGTTCAATTCAAAGCGCCATCTTCTTATATTCCTCTGCAAAGATCTCCGCAGCGAGTTCTCTTTTGGTAGCTTTTCTTCCCGAACAGCTCATCAATCAGGAGGCAACAACGAACTCGAGTTTTTGCTGTAGATTTCCGAGATTGGCCTCTTGAGCGCACTAAACGGTGTGGAAAACGCGGGAAACCATTTCGCTCTCCGGTCGCCTCACGTCTGCTCCACCTTCCGTCTCTGTTGCCTCCGAGCACCAATCGATTCCAAAGGCAGTGGTTTCCCAGCGGACACTTCCGTGCTGAACATCATTCCGTATCCGCTTTCGCCTCGGTGTCTTCCATGAACTATCTGTCTAGAGGTCGCTTATATTGTCTACTAGGATTTTGTCCACTGGATGGATTTATTCATACACAAGCATAACAGCATCTATTGGATTGCGCATCCCGAGCTTCAAGCTTAATATTCTGACCAAGTTTCAGCAAAAATAAATATTTCAAAGGGTTGCGATGCTGGACGTCTCTAAACTGCTGGTAAACTTGGAAAATGAAATAGGGGCTGTAGAAGCCAAGAGTTCGCACAGCTCTCAAGATGAAGACATAGACATAGTTTCTGTCTTTGGCATCATCTGTGAAATTGAAAATGAATTAACCATCCATTTTGTCAATATCAAGCACTCAGTACAATATTATTATGATTACCCACACAGGATATTTCAAAAGTCTCAAAACAGGCTCAACGCCTCACTGAGGAGCCTAGCGGCTGTGGTAACCTATGGTTCCACATCGCCCTGAGGATGCCCGAAGGGGCGAAAGTACTCGGCCAGTAAATAAAAAATCGGAGAATATGTCGCCTGGTTCTTCTCCCCCTCACCAACCCAGTAAAGCAGTTAACCATCTCAATTTTTCGGCGAAAGAGGCCCTAAGACGAAAAATATAAAATAAATAAATATAATTATATAGGTGATAAAATGTGATAAATATAAATAAATAAAGGTATAATTATGGAAAGAGAAACATTCCAATTTTGGTAAATTAGCGACGACTCATATTATGGCAAAACTGAGATACATTTCTGATGAAACATCTATCTATAAATATACTTCCTCTTTTCCATCACAATCAATTAATTATGGATAATATACCTCGAAAACAAAAAATAATAAGTCTTTTTTTAATTTTTAATCGGTTTTAAATTAAATTTTTTCCCACTGGTAAAAACTTATAGTTGTCGTCGAACTCCGTCGTTTTGGCGTCAAATTCAGATTCAGCGTTCAATTTCCCATAAGAATAGCGTTCGAAATCGCTTAAAAACATATATTTAATTTTTCACCCTTACCGATGCCAGCGGAGCTCGAAATTTCGCCCGGTGAAAAACTCGATTACGGAAAAATATTTCTGTGGCGCTGTTCAACATTTTTTCACCAAATGTTTTGCTATGCACATCTGTAAGGCGTTCAAACGAAGTCTCCTGCATAATAAAACAATTGATTCACATGAATTTTGACCCCGAAAAGCACCATTAAAAGTCAATTTTCGAGAGTTTGAAAACTGATTTTTTTGGACCACTTGCTGATTTTTCCGAGAATTGGAAAAAATCACAAAAGTTCATATTGGTAAGATACAACTTTCCTGAAAATTTCATATTTTTATCTCTATTGAGAGAGGAGTAAAAAATCGTTAACTGATCGGTTAAAAAAAATCGCAGGGGTACCCCTTGAAGTTTTTGTGAACAATTTTTTTAATTCGATTTCGCTCAAATTCAGCATAACGACAGCCGATGGTGTGTATATCAATAATATATGCTTCATTCTTTGTTTCTTTCGCACTAAATTGATGAAAATAATGTTTAAAGTTGAAAAATCTGATGTTTTCGTCTTTATTCCACTGCTATTGTTGAAAACCTTACAAACGGTTGAAAAATGGATAGGTATATGACATGGGGAAAATGTGTACAGTTAAATTACCCATCTTTTGGTATATTCAAACATCTGAATTGACGACTTTTTGTTTGATTTGTCCACAGTGCAAGTAATAAATCTTGGAAAACTGATAAGTTGTTATGTCTACCTCGAAAATGAGAAATAATTGTTGTTGATATTATTAGGGGAGGTCGTCCAACAATCAGAAAGTGGCAGGTCAGTACGAGTAGTATAGTCTTTAAAATGTGAGTTGGTGATGAGTTGCTATATATGAAGTCGGGCAACTTTTGTTAACTTTTACTTTTCAGTTTTTTTTTTTTTTTTTCAATAGGAAAATAAATTTGTTGTCGGTTTTTTATTTTTTTAAAAAGTTTTCTATTTGACTATAGCTTTTTAAAACTTTTTCAAAATTCTTCTGAATGTGAGGCTAAATAATGCTGAAACCACTTCCATTCCGAATTCGAATTAGAGGAAGATCAACGACGAATACACTGAGTGAAAATAAATATGAGACGGGGATAAACTTTAGCAATAATCATTCCTTATTAGCTTTCGTGTTGAAAGTACGGTTTGAATTTTTATCCAACATTAGCAGGCAGCAGACAGCGTGAGGTCAGGATAACTTGTTACTAGAACACGCCAGCTCATATCGGCTTAGCCTTGATCTGGCACATGCATCCCTCCCTCGCATTTTCCTAGCTATAGAGCTTCCCACTTCGAGCTAACCCGCTGAGTGCATACATAATTTTATCATTCCACTACCGCTAACTACGGGCTAACAACCCTCCGTGTATTCGTTCCTGCTAATGCTCACCTGCCTTCGTACCGACCAAAGTTTTAATCAAATCTCCCGCCCCCGCTCTCCTGAATACAAGTATAATATATTCACTACACGCCTCACCGGTGTAGCCTAGTTTATAATCAAATAAATATACCCACGTTAGCAGGGGCCAAATAAATTACCGTAGTTCCTCGTTTATTCTAGTATTTTGTGAGAACTTTTTTTGATAATCGTCTTATCATTCGAAAATCGGTAAGAAACCTTATATAAGCACATAGCAACATTGAATCAGTCTTTTCAATACCGTCGTTTCAATGAGGATGCCCGAACGGGTGAAATTGCTGGGCCAGCCAATAAATAATCGGAGAATGAGTCTGGCTTTTCTCCCCCTCACACCTCCTGGACATCAACAAATACGACGACAAGAAGATTTTTATCATAGAAAAAACATCCTGAGCTAAGTATTTGTATTTTTAAGTTTCCATGCGGTCGTTTTTTTCTTATCCCCAAAAAAAAAAAAAAAAAAAAAAAAAAAAAAAAAAAAAAAAAAAAAAACTCAGTGAATGGTGAAAAAAAGCAGCTTTGGAAAAAGGTTCCCTTACAAGGATGATCGGGAGAAGCACGTTTCTTCAAAGGAGGGTGGAAGATGCAGAGTTGGAGAATTAGGAGTTTTCTAATCATTCAGAGTTCTCCCCTTTTCAGTTACTACTCTTTGCAGCAATGCCGCCCATCCAACAAGCGTAACAGCCCCTTGGGCGCCAAGCTCAAAAGAAAGCCTTTTGATTTTCTCTACGGTTTCTTGTATTGCTTAAAAAAAGAATGAATAAAAAGAGAAAGTAGAATGGGGAAAAAGAACAGAGGCAGTATATTACAATATACAATGGCTGAAATAACCGCTGCTTTTAGGTGACATTGAAGGGAAAAGGATGAGAATGTGGCTTTGCGGCGGAGAACGGAAACAAACAAAAGGTTTCCCCCTTTGGCTCTCTTCTCGTCATAGCGCTCGACTCGCTCAGTCTTCTCTCCAAAATTAAGGCGCTTTTTGATGTTCTGCAAAGCTGACTCTGTGATCTGTGCTGTGAGAGCTTTCAAGAATTCTATGAGAAAGATCGATCGAGCATGAAATGTTGAAGCGCAACAAACGTGACGAGATTTAAGATCCCCTTTGTACTTGATACATTTAATATCCTTTCAGACCAGACGTTTTACAAAGGTTGACTAAATTTGAGAACAGTAAAGTGAAATGAGAATTCCCGATAGAAATAGGGAATAGTGATGTAAGGAAGAACGCGGGATCAAAGGCACGCTTGCGGGCACGGTTTTACCTGTACTCCTACCAATCTCATTTTTACTCTCAAAGTTTACCAACAAGGTAAATCTTATACAAATGAGAAACGATGAATCTTGCTGCTATCTACGAAGACGCTAGGAACCAATTGGTGTGCAGTATAACATCAGATCGAAGCAGCATGCTTCACATAGGTAACATTATTGTGAGGCTCCTATTGTAATTTTATCAAATTATTGATGAACGTTTTTCAACCGAAAATTCGTCTACTAGAAAAACTTTTCAAACGAATGAAAAAAGAAATAGCTATATCAAAACTTGAAGGTAAAATAAATTAAAGTAAATTGGAAGTTAAGAAAACTAATAGGGTTTCTCATTCGCGAAGTAGCTCCTAGAACTCAACCTTTACCCGGAATACAATTATAAATCTGTAATAAAAATATTTAAAAGAAATTTTTTCCCCCATTTATGTTTCAAACGATGAGAAATTCCTCGAAGTCAGACGGAGGGGAGTCCCACTCGTTTTCTCTTCGCCTTCACAGTCAATTCTGATTCCTCTATAATTATAATATACTATAATTAACTAATCGATGTCAAAGTAGCCCAATGTCAAAAGCGAAACGACACCTAGTGATAATTTCGGTTCCAACCTCTGCCTAAACCGGATAGCTAGGACACATGGAAGGGATAGATAAGTATGATTCTAAGTTTTTATTGCTTGGACTCGATTAATTTTTTCAAAAATTAATTTTCACTTTTACATTATTATTTTGCATTTTACTGTCCAAATAGCACCTCAGTTTGTGTATATATTCTTCCTTCTTTCCCTGTAAAAAATTCCACAGCAGGTAACTCGGGTAGATTTTTTACGGTTGCAGCGCAGAGAAAAGGTGAATGAAACATACTGCCCAAGGTCGCAAAGTAACTGTATTGCCATTGGGTATTACATTAGAAAATATATTCTGCTTTTCCACAAATCACTATTATTCTGTTATACATGAAATAAATTGAGTGGCTTTTTTTCCATTCAGGTTTTATCATTTGGAAGTTAGTAGTAGTAGCATATCATAGCTAAAAATATAAGCAGCTATGTACATACTCGTAACGAAGACATTGCATTGTTTGTAAAATGTTCAAGAAATTCATTCGATTTGTGGGCTATTTTGAAAACTCAACAATTTATCAAGGGTTGTAATGATGTTTTAAGTACATACTTAGAACTGTAATTAGGTACTGACGAATACAAAAATCCTCCCATTGAAGGTAACAACAACTTATTGCAGTAAACATGCAAGTTAACATCTCCCGTACGAACTTACAGCAATACTATATCATAAAATTTCCATGTGAATGTTCAATGTCAGACATACATTGGATGTACACTCGGCTAACGTACAATAGACTATACATTGTAAAACTACGAAGGCAGTGTTTACTTTGGGGAGAGAGATCCCCAAGTAACAGGCCTTCCTGAACTGCAACTACTAAGATTAATTTCCATCGAGTAAATAACTCACACAGTCCGCATGCTTCGTTGGGCAATCATTTCAAGGGGTTTATTCAAGCAAAGAACTAAAACATTACCGCCTTGCGTCTTCAGGCAGGGAAATTTGGTTTTTTTCTTTTTTTGGCAACAATTAAATCATTATGTCCGCTGACACGATTTTCCCCGAAATTGGAGCTCACATTGGACAAAACATAGTTCTCATCACATATTTTAGTCAACCAACTGAGAACCTGAGAAACCAACCAGACTGTCAAGCAAAAGTTGTTGAAGAAAATTCGAAATTATTATTTTGAACTATAAATTAAGGTTACTGTAGTTTGACAGTCATAACCTCATAATCTGTGAACTGAGACTTTGTTTATGTAATATTTCAACGCGTAAATTACAATTTGCGCCCATCACTTGAATAATGATACGGGGGTCGCATGATTGAATCAATTTTGTCAAGCGAAAAATGGGCATAAATAAAAAAAGGTCTCTTTATTATTTTTGCCAAAATTTCGTCCGTTCAATTGAACAAGACGTTTTCAAATGAAATCCAGACAGAGAGGGACCAATCATAGATGAAATTCCTTAGCAATTTAAATTTACACAGCCATTTATATCACACGTGTTTTGAGGACATTCTGCTTAGAAGCTAAACAAATTTACGGTTAGAAAATCGTCCATTCAAGCGCGAACATTGTTAACAAGCGTTCGGACTGTGTGAGGTTTTTTGTGAAATGTTTTGAACCAGCAGGGTAGAATCTGAACAGTAGTATTTCTGACTGGGGAACATCGAATATAAAAATTTGAAAATTATAGCATGTCACTACAAACATCCACTACCGAACTTCAGGCCGTCGCCCAATGATAGGAGAACTTGAGTCATTCACAGGTTAACATGGCCACTAGGGCACGGGCGTGGTTTGTTTGGAAGGAAGACACAATAATTAGATGAGAAATTCTATTTACAAAGATATGAAGACGAATGAAAGCAAAGGTTGACTAGAACATTATTTTGGGTAACGTAAGTACTCATTGTGCACACTAAATTGCAAATTAACGCGATGATATTAATTTGAAAAAATAATAGGGAAAGTTTTATTGTCTTTTAAAGAAAACATAAAATGAAATCGATCGAATATATTCTTCCGTATAAAGTTATATACCTCCTTATTAAAACGGTCGAACCCCTGTTCAACAATGCGCGTTCAATTCTAACAACAAAAACATTGCAAGCGTAGACTACGGAGACAGCTGAGAATCAAAATGACACTGAAGGGCAATTTTCAGTCATTAAGGTCTCAATTAGGCCGTCAAGAAGCCTCTTCGAGTAAACGTTTGATGGAACCGTTCTACAATACAATCAAAAATTTCCGGGTCAGCAGGGGCATTCTTATCCACCGGAATGCTAATGTTATCATCTTATCATATCAAGCAAAATGAGCTGAGCAGAAATATATTTTTTTTGTACATTGTAGACCTGACCGATACTTTTTTCATCATGAGCCTTTGATTGCAGATTTCTGAAAACAAATACCTCTTTGTAAGAAGAACAGCGCATGATAGAAAATTCTACGCCACGTTAATTCGGATCAAATGGCCGCCTGAAGCTTCTTCCGGCGCACCTGCATTTAAAGGCTTGGATAAGATCATCATCGGGGGAAGAAATAATGACTCAAAGGCTAACCACGTAAGTAAGAATTTGCGGTCCGATCACAATTATTCCATAACGAGGCTTCAGTTGTGCCAACGACAGTGACAAGTATAAATAATCTACTCACATTTCCAGTTAAGGCAAAGTTCGCTTAAATGTTTACAAAATGTCCACTCCGCAGAAGCCGCTAACATGTTGATGCGGAAACACGCAAAAGATGTTCAACGCATATTCAGGTTAGTCTAATAATGAACAGATTCACTGTCCAGCCTCTGAAGCACGCTGCGACGTACAATAACAATTATCAACTGGCCAATAAAATCTCGGGCAATAAAAAATTTTAAACGATTTTCCGAAGAAATAACAGAAAAAAAAACTAAACATTGAATAGAAACGTTTTAAGCTTTTTTTGGTAGATCAAAGCCACAATCGAGACTCGTTAATGTTTCTTAACATTTAACAGCGCAGCTAACTCTATTATACATTCAACAACGGAATGGGCCATATCGTTAATATACAATAAATACAAAGGATACGACCGCTATTTACAATATACTGTATTTCAAGTATTTTATAATATTGAAAATATTATATACATCGCATATAGTCAACCACTATATTATAATATTTTTTTGTCCCCACTAATTTTTTGATTAGCTTATTAAAATTATTTATAAGTTAAAACTCTTGTAGTCTCATCATTTATCTCAATGTTCACAATTAATAATTCTTTACCTTATAGAGTATGATAACTGCTCTATGTTTCTCTTTCTAACAAGACTTTTGAAAATGTACTTTGTTTCGAAAATTGATGATCAAAGCACAGCGCGGCCATGTAGCACGCTTATTTTATACGTGCTGAATCGTATTTTATTCTTATAAGTGCGGTGAACCGTTTGTCTGTTTTCGTTTCTAAAATCCCTACTGATCAGTTGTGCGATAACCTTGGAGCGGCTAAATAGAGAGCTCGACAGTCATCTGCAAGGAACGAAGGCCTCAAGTGGAACATGATCAACAAGTATGGTGGTGAAAACCATTATTGGGAAGCAGATTTATGATGAAGGACGTTTCAGGAAGAATTTCAGAGCGGCTCCTTGGAACAGGAATGTAAATGAAGAACAAATGGGCAACTTGTTCTCATCGGGGTACTTTACTTGCCTACAGATTGCCTCACTTTTTTATCGAAATTTTTATCAATGCTGCAGCTCTGGAAAAGCACATTACCACTCGTTTGCAACATGATCGCCATTCCAAATCACACTTTTGAGAGTCCGAGCAGAATTTTTATTATATTTTTAGGCGTCAATGATTTCAGCCTTGAAAGAGTGCACAGCCGCCTCCAACCTCAGGAAGAACATAAAAGCCAGAGATTAGAGCACAACTGATTCACCTGATCGCCTAACCTATAAGAAAACTCACATTGCACGTTTGAACCCGAACACATGAAAAAAGAACTCATTGCATTATTTGTTACAAATAAATAAACATTTTTTAAAGAGCTAATAAGTTATGTACTTCAATAACGGCTAATCAAATAGGCACATCTTCATTTCAATTAAAACTATTAAATAAAGCCGATTATAACACCACGTGATTAAGTAATTTTAAAAATAGTGTGTTAAAAATTGCCAACAATATATTGTATATTGAATTCCTTCTCGCCATTTTCTATCAGCTTATTGTGTATCACTATTCATTCCATACAAATAAACGTAGTGTACAAATTATATTGAACAGTCACCATTGTACTTAATGATGATTCATCGTATTTGATTTTCGTTTTTTTCCTCTGGCACCTAAACTTGAAAACTTAATCTACCATCACGTGGCGCGGGTTAAATTAATTTTTTTTTCAAAAATCGGAGGTTTCTTTTACTTTTCCGATTGAATTTTATAACCATGGTCTACAAAGCTATCAACGGCCGTTCCTTATACGAGTATAACAAGAATGTGCAGGCATTACGGTATCATCTATCTAACCTTACGTTTCACAAATTAAATTTAGAAGAAATGTGTAGTTTCAAATAGTGAGAAATTGTATGGCTACGTTTTTAACCCTAATTTTTTTCTTTCCTTAACATTGTGAGACTATCTCGTAAAATGAACAGCTAAAAGTCTTTTCATAAAACAGCAATAAAATAATTTGGCCGTATATTTCGACTTTTTATACCGTAGAGTCAAATGAACGCAATAAATTATTTTCTAACCTAACGAGAGCGTACAGAACCGTCATGATATCTTCAATACAACATTATCACAGAATCTCAAAATGTTCTGCTAAACCTGGACTATTAATTTGTAAAATACCAAATTTATTTCTCTCTTCACTTCAAAATTTGTCATTGATATTTACACGAATAGAAACGTACACTTTTTTTCATTCTAGAAGATATCTATTAGAGATTTCTTCCCAAATCAAGAGGTAGCATCGCTGCAACAGATATCTCAAAAAACCAGAAATTGATTCATATTTGGTACCATTTTTTGTCTTTGTATTTGAGCATAAGGCCATGAGCTGATGACTGGAAGTTTTCAGCTTCGTTCATCATTTTCTCGGTGCGCTCTTCGAGTTGCGTCAGTTTTTCACCTCTTTCGACGACCATTCTATGAGCTTTTTGAATTTCATTGCAAGCTCTGCCCGATTGATCTTGAAGCTGATTGATGCCGGGAATGTGTTTAGCCACCGTCCTCGAAGCTTTGCCACTTTGTTCTCCGACTGCAAAAAAAGTTTCATAATAAGACCAAGTTTAAAAATTCGTGAAGAAACAATGTTATCACCACAATCACACAGAATATCCCTTCAACTCCAAATATTCCCTGTGCTAAAAAGTGCAGCCTCGAACCCCGAATTTTACAAGAGAGCTCTCATATTGGAAATACACTTTCATAAAAAATTAAAAGATGAAAAAATACCACTCAAGAACCGTGCAGTTGAAGAATTTAAGCATGATCAGTTTTCATACATTTAAGTACCGCTCGAACTTACATAATTCCTCTCTATCAAGGGATCTGGAACCTCCTCCGAAAAGTCCTTTGAAGAAGCTTTCCTTTGGGGCTTCAGGCATTTCGTGGGGTAAGAACAATTCACCAACCATTTCGCTTAGGCTGGCGCTGAAAGAAAATGGAAAAGTATCTTCAAATTAAAGTTTTCATCCGATAAGTGCCAGATTCGTTTCTATGAGCAATTGAAAATAATGTAGCCTCCCGTGCGAATGAGCTAAATGACCAGAGATGAGAAAAAATGTGAACGTACCAAAATTCCGCAGAAACGGTGAATTTCTGAATTTCTGTGGGCGAACATAGGAATAATCCGTGACCATGATTGCTAAATGAGAATGTTCTGGCGATCCTGAAATATTGGAAAATGGCATCAAACTAAGTCGGACGATATTTTCAAAATTATACGTACATCTATAAAACACACGGAAACGATCAGAAAAACAACTAACAGATATTTCAAAAAATGCCCTTTTAAAAATCTAATACATTTTCAATAATTTGTCAATGACGATATACAAAATGTCAAATCATGTTAGAAAATATAAAAGTTTACGAGGTAAAATTCAAATACAGCGGGCCTTGTGTCTCGTGTTTCTGTACGTAGGTCTTTTTTTTTTGTTATGTAGGGAAATTTCGGAAGAGATGTATTCTCATCTTGAGAAAAGAAACAAAGTTCGGTGCTCGAAAGTTAGCGATGTGCTGATATTAGATTTTACAGAAGTAAGGGCAATATACATGATGTGAGAAATACATGCTGAATTTTCTATTCAGCTGCAAACTTGCAGAAGTCAAAGCTAAGAAAACCATGCGAAGAACTATCTACAACAAGCTTAACCTAAATTGTCGACTTTAACGAGAAAAATATTGATGTTCTAACAGCAGTGCTGAGCTACTGAAAGATTGAAAAAAAGCTAGTGCATTTACAAGAATAAAAAGAATTGATCAATCCAACATAATTGGATTAAAGGATAACAAAACGAATATTTCGACGACATAAAACTATATCTAAAGGTGGCAAATGAGTCAGAAATTTCAAATAAACAAGAAACAAGCGAGGAGAGGGGATTGCTGTTTGTATAATATTTTTTTATCCATATTATTCATATTGTAGTGTTTTGTATGTACAAGTTGCATACACGTGCTAGGTGAATCGTGAACGTGGACAGCGTATTATCCTCGACAACACCTTTCGTAATTCAGCAAAGTGCAAAATTGAAATTACATCTAAACGCCCAGTAATGGGCCGCAACACCGAACAATAGCGATCTACTTCGGGTATGCCATCGGTCACTACTGACCAAAAATGTACTCGATATTTTGATAATTCATCCACAACTAAACAGCAATAGAAAATCTTCGTTTGGATAAAAAAAAGTTCTTCATTTTTCTTTCTCTCTTTTGTAATTATTGTTTTTTTCCGAGAGCACGTGTATGCGCTATAGTACTGTAGAGTGTGGCCCACTTACTGATCCGTATCCTCATTGACAAACATCTGTTGTCCCCAAATGGACAACATCGGGTCAACGATGCCCGGTTTTCGAGTCTGAAAACTAAACCCAACCTTCGTTATCCAGCCTATCCTAATATTAATACGTGATGAAAATAGTGAGAATAGATAGATAGATCGCATGTATTATCCCTGGAATTGCAAAGTCGGAGGAAGCCCTACAAGAGACACTATCATTAACTTTTAATGAATCAGCGCTTCATCTTGGCCCGTAAGTAGTCTTTTACTGCGAAAGAATTTACCATGTATCATGTACGAGAGAAATCAACGTTGGAAAAATGAAAATAAGATACCCACAAACATTGATTCAACTGTGTTGAAAAATAAGGTACCAGTAATTGAATATTTATACAACATCGCCTTTGATGATCAGAAGGGTATTCATAGTTGAAAAGAAAAACGTGTTAAAGATGCTACAAGCTGAAAAACTATTACGAGAGGACATTAACAATGTCATAGGTAGCATCCCTCTAGCATAATATGTTACAAAATAATCCATTATAAAAAAAATGCAGTAGTATCAGGAGAATTCCAGAAGGAAAAAAGTACCGGAAATTAATGGAGAAAATTAATCACTTCTAAGCTCAAATGCACCATGGGGAAGAAAAATATAATGAACAGAACATTATCGTTCCTGTCAAGACGATTTTACACCCAGCTGCCAATCCCAAAATGCACCAATGCAAATTTCTAGACTAATGAACACTTGGTTCAATAAAACCTAGCAGGGAGATAAAAATTCGGATACTTGGTTCAATAAAACTTAGCAGGGAGATAAAAATTCGGATACAATTGAATCTAGTTTATGTGAGATTGTTTGTAACAATCACTAGGACTGATAAATTTGCGGTTTAAAGATCTCTGTTCACGCAATACTAAAGAGTGTTAGCTAAGTACAAGTTCTCTGCACTAAATAATAAACATGCTTGCCTTCTACCAACAATGCTTTCCAAGGTATGAAAGCCTTTGGCGCCACCTGATGCCTCTATGATTGATCCACTTAAGACTGGGCCTATTCCTCAGCTCAACACAGTCAAATCGTACAACGCCGGTGTAATGTTACGAACGAGAGAAAGCATTAGCAATAAGTACTCTCGACTAAAATTCAGCACGTTCTGCCCTAAAATTGGCTAAAGGGATGTTGCATCAGTGTTTGACAGCTATGCAGACTTTCGAACGTGTGTATGACCATGTACTGTCTTAGACTTTAATCGGCCAAGCTTTTTGTTATGAGAGGTAGTGTATTGCGCTAAGGAGCGTGAAAACGTAGTGAGGAAGGTCATCTAAAAGGGAAAGTAGTCAGCAAGCTGTGCCAAAGGGTTGAATAGGATATGATATCTTTAGCGGCTGCAATTTCGCTACAGCAAATTAGATAACATGTGAACTGCCGATAAAATAATCACGAGTGCCAGGAATATTCACTCTTGTAAAACGAAACGTTTACAGCTCAAAAGACACGCAAAAGAACACACGACAGAACATCAACTACAGGAAGAACACGATTTTAGAAATATTATCGTCGTAAACCCCAAGATAACTTGATTGCGCACAGTACTCGTGCACGTGAAAGGCTTCGCTTGCCGGCAGCTATTCAAGCATCATCAGTCAAAAACCATTCTAGTTTCGTTGAAGAAAAGCAAGAAAATATATTAATATATGGTATATTTTAAATGTCAAATGCTCTAAATTTCTACCTGGGAAAGATTAGAGAGAAAAGAAAAATTGAAAGGAAAACCAGAGATGGAAATAGGTAAAATGATTTTTTTTAAGGTAAAATAACAGACTACTCAAGGGCAAAGCGCTAGCACGACTGCAATGATTGAATTTCAAAATTAAAACGCTCATATTTTTAATTCTTTTTTATGCCATTAATAAAGTGTAACCATTTCAACTTTTACACAGAAGAACAAAATTACTTGACAGATAATTGAGCTTTAAAAGATTGATTTTTTAAAATTTGATCAACCATTCAAAAAGGACAAATTTTGTTGAAGAAACGTTTACAGAGATCGAGGAGGAACACATTAGTACTTGACGGTGAAAGGAAAAGCAAAAGTTAATGTACATAACATAAATTGGAGATTCCACTAAAATGGAGAATGTGATCACATCACACCACAATGTGACGGCTGGAACATTTAAAGCATCTTTATTGTGCGTTGATAAACGGCTTGAAATCACCATTTGATGTGTACATGGAAAATAGAAAGATTTTGGTGATAATGCATGCTGAATTGTGCTATTAGACTTGATAATTCCATGCCATTATCTCTTTTCTATTCTGAAGGATCACGTGAGAAACAGACTGGGCAGAGCAGTCAAAACTTACCTCAGGTCGGCCAACGGAAGGAAATCGGCGTCTATCAACGTTCGAAGGCTCGGGAGACTGTAGGCACATATATGTCCATTGGAGATGTAACACACTAAACATACGCTATCTGGAATGAGGCAAAGAAGACGAATTTTAGCTAAATGAATTAAGAAGAAATTAAAACTAATGATTGTGGGGAGTTACAAATAAACTAATTTAAAGAAGGCAAAGGCTGGAGAAAATATGATTCGGGTCAACTAGTTTTTGCAACTGATTGCGCTGCGATGTATATCAAATATTAGAAAGTTGGTACGGAGGGGAGAGCTTAAATTAATGCTCCCAATTTACCCAACCGTGGACAGAGGAATAGTTGATGAAAATATAATTATTTCGTCAACATTATTAACATTTTAGTGAAAAGTAGATTATTTTTTTTCATATCTGATCAAACTGAGAAATGAATACTGAACCTTTCAAAGAAATAATTTCCGCTTTGACGACGAAATCCACTTCAGTTATTTGAATTTTATACACGACATTGTGCGATGGAAGAGCAGCAACTATGGCTTGTTTTTCACTCGCAATCACGACAAACTGACGATCGCAATTGACTTCTCCGATCGTTGCCGAACCAGGAGGAGACATCCGACTGCTGTTGCTATTCGTTCTCGAAGATCCTTCAGCGCAGTAAAAAAATATATTAAAATTTCAACGAAATAGACAAAAGAGAAGGAGTTGTGAAGGGAAAATGGTGAGAAAAATTAGAAAAAAGTCGGAGGAGAATCCGAGGAAATTACCATAAACCAAATGTTTCTACATGGCCTTGGATGAGGCCAGAAGGGACGAAAGTGCTTGGCGCCAAATGAAAGAAATGGAGAAGTGAGGAGTGTTTCATCCAAAATACGGTAAAAAAGATCCAGTCGTTGTTAACAACTCGATAAAATGATACAATAAGATTTTACTCACTTTGCTTATCTTTACTATCATCTCTCCAACTTTCAAACGTATAGGGTATAAGAGCACCATTGCAATCAAGGAAAGACATTGTGAGGATACTTCCTTTCAATCTGAACATTGTACCTGCACACAACAGAATTAAACACATTATAGGAACTGATTATCACAAAAAACATTAACAAAATGGCAGTTCACCGAACTCCTCTTCGTTACTCTCAGAAAAGTAGCAGCCTCAAAAATATGTTGTGAAACCTAACTTACCAAATGGTCCAATTGTAACAGGCTGCGTTGACCGTATATCAGATGAGGGTACGTTCAGCATCACTGTCAAAACAGATCCAAGACTGGTACCAAGCCACAAAGTGGGAAAAGTGGTCGAATCTGGAAAACAAAAACATGGTAAATAACAGTGAATAAAAGCATCAAAATTAACACGCGAGACCTAATTTTAATCCTGATGACAACCAAGATTGAGTCGTTGAACGTTCTGTATCAAAATACAACATGCTGCAATAATTGATAATTGGAAGGGCCTTCGAGATCAGGATGACCTTGATTAATCATTTCGATCACTATAGAAAGTAACAATGAGCATTAATCACTATTATGTTTTCAACAGGACACGTTTTGCAATAATGAGTACATTGCAAACATGTAGTATTACAGGATGATCTGTCACCGCTTGCAAGAATCAAAATTAATTTTCTACAACAACTGCTAACCTTGATTCTGGATGAAACGATTAAAAACAAAAAATGCGAATAGTATGAAACTGCCAACGTCAACCTAACAAGATTAACTTTTAGCTTCAAATCTGAGCATAGTTTTAATCGACCGACAGCGCGAAATCGGCCAAAAAGCCTGCTGTAATTCAAAACAAACTGCGTATACGTACTAGTGAAAATTCGAGCTCAATAGCAACAAGATTTACGCAGCATATACGTGAAGCTAGATAAAAATTCAAAATCCACCGAGAGCTTTTGATATGCCGCATATTGAAGCTCTATCGCTCTCGTTAGTCATTTTAAAAGCTAACGCGTACCAAGAAATCTGCAATTGTGTAATTCTGGTCACAGTGTACATATACCTGGCTCCTAAAGTAAGCTGTAAAAAATATCTCTCTTCAGTATTAGAAACGCCCCAGAACTTTTAGTAACTCGTGACGAGCGGTTAGCATTTAATGTGTCATTTCATATTTTCTATATAAATCGTATCTGCACTGTTTAATCTAGTCTGTTCCAAAGGTAAGCTCCCAAGTACAAAATAACTGAGCTCACTTTTGGAATAGTATTACATTAAGTAAAATGCAAGTTTCAATCCAGATAAACATTAGCGTGAATAACGGATTCATTTTCGAAGGAAATTATACGCTGCAATCGAGATGGGGCATTTATTTCACCACTTACCGTGTTCCAAAACAAATCATATTAGCCCAGTTTTGGATAAAGCCACAGTTATATAGTTTGCAATATATTTGTAGTAATTTAAAAAACAATATTAGGTTTAAGCTAGATAGGTTTTTTCAATTTATTTTATCAAGCAAATAATGGTCTGAATTGGTGGGAGGATGGCTGAATTGATAGACGGGAGGTAATGTACAAATCAAAAGCTAATGCCAACTGAGCAAAGGCAAGACGTTCAATAACGAGTTGAAGTTAAAAGAAGATTAGAGCTCTCCTCAAAGTACTGAAAGAAGCTGACGAAAAAATGAAGATCCTGGATATCAACAAGAGTATGGTTTTCACATTGTGCAACATCGCATCAGACAATGTATTGTGTATTAGCTACTATATATATGTATTATGGATAGTATTAGCTACTGCCAATGACGAGTAAGAGCCCTCTATACGCACGAGAAGCATACTCGTTCGTGAAATTCATGGATCTGACCACGTGAAATTGGCTCTACTAACCAAGCTGATGACAATGCGTAAAATAGGATATTTTAAATCACTACACATTTATTACCGCCGAGTCAGCTCTTAAGGAGAAAAATCAATGATTTGGAAAATTAAATAAATGACGATTACCTGTTTTTTTCGCGTAGGAATCAGCAAACGCTATGCACTGAACGGCTTCTGAACTAATATTTTCTAAGCTCGACATACTAGAACTTCTTGAGCGCGAGAAAGAGCTATCCAATTTATCTGAAAACGAATAGAAGCGTTGAAATTATTTTGCACTTTTGTAAACTAAAAATTAAACAATTAGGAGCAAGGGCGGTACAATAATTTACGTGATCAGATTTGAGCTTGTAAGGATTCAAAAAGAAAAAAAATCCTTGTAATTTAACTGTTCGGCAGAGAGGTTTGGAAATAATTTCCAACACTGTAATCTTACAATGATGTGTAACTGTACTCAAATTATTCATATTTCGCCAAAATCAATACGAAATTTAGCTAATAACCTACAAAATATAGAGATAACGCCTAATTTTCACACAGGTAAAAATCAACTTCATTTCTAATAAATTAAATGAGTTAAAAAATTAGAAAATAATTTACCACCTCGTATTAAAAATATTAGCGCTAAAAGCATGCGTAAAACTCAATACATGCATCGTTTCTTGACGGCAAAACGGGTTATAATGCACACAACACAGTATCTTGTGATTGTAATGATGACGTATGCAGAAAAATTTCGTGATACAAAATGAAAACGTTCGAACTGACTCAAATAGAGAAAGTCACAATTTCTATAAAAAGCGAATCCGTTTAAAATGTAAATTTGAAATGGCAAGTGTTACGTAACTCCCGTGAAAAAATGAAACATTCAATCTTTTTCGGGTTTCAAATCGAAAATGAAAACGATTTACGTAAATAGTTCGAAAGGAGGAGGTCGCAGAAAATGGGATCGTTTACGTACGTGAATAGCATATACAACTGGAGTTATATGCCTGTGAAAAATGTCTAGGAGAAGAATAAAAAATTCAATACAAAAATATATAAATACGATCGAAATTCGAGTTAGCGTAACAATTAGGTAAGTTGAAATAGAACACACGCTGTGCATTTATTTTATTATTTTAATTTAATTTAATTAATTGATTTTTTTAATATCAGCTTATGTTTGCAGTGTGTGCTATTCCAATATTCCAAAAAATTTAATAATTAAGCCAAAAACCAGCGCAGTAGCCAAGCATGGAACCGAGAACAGCCAATTTATTGTGCGGTAAAGAGATTTTCTTCTTTTTTTGGTAAGTAACGGAAATAAATGTAAATAAATATAGAAAATGAAGGAAAAGAGGACAGCATTAGACACAAGAGCAACGACAGATGTGCATAGACGGGGCGAGATCAAGAGGCCATGCAAGTGGTAACGAGCAGAACAGTACAGAACATATTATGGGTTTATGGTTGAGTGGGTATCCATCGATAAGAAAATAAAAATAATGATCACTTTTGAACAGAAAAATGGTGTGCGAAAAATGTGGTGATTAAATAAAGATTCACACGTGAGTAGGGCACTTACATGAAGTCAATTGCCTATTTCACCGAAGAAAAATGTAGAACGATTTTGGACAGCGGTCACCTCTGAAATATAACTAACTCTCGATTGGACTGGATGACTTGAACTTATTCGAACTGCGGTTCCAATTCACGATTGAGAAATAGTTAACGGACACTATGCCTCTTTTCACAATGGATCTTCAAAAAATGAGTCCTTAATATTAGATTTGTTGTTTTGAGTCACTTATGACCTTTGACGGTTGTTTGGAACACGAAATAATCGGTAGGTACGCACCAATTGGCATTAATACGAGTGGAAAAGATGACAATAATTTCAATATGAACATTGCAAACGTGACCCTATACTAAATGAAGAAAAACGATGAGTCGTAGTAGATGTTTATGATTAGTAAAACTCAGCTAACTCTTTTTTTGCCCTGGTCAAAAAAAGATATACAAGGACCGTTAATGCACCACACATCTTATAGCACCAAATTCAAAAATTGAAAATTCAAAAAATTCCCAACTGAAATTGGATTGAAAAACTCCTCAGACAAGAGATAACAATGACAACGTATCAATATTCCACAGATTTTGATTTGATTTTCAGTTCAAGAACTGATTTAATTTCGAAATTAAAATAAAATTCGTCACACCTCGAATTCACTTCATTGCCTCCCCCTAATCGAATTTCAGGCGACAAATTTTCCTAGAAATTTTCCGGCGCTTATAAACCTACGAACGTTTTCTTCCTCATTTTCACACAAATACGCTCGCACTTCTAGCATAAGAAGTGAGTAGAAGAAAAGATGCAATATATTCACACAATGTGGGAGCACATAAAATAAAACTTGTTCAGAATAGGTAAATAAAATACAAACGAAAATATAAACGTCGAATAAGATTCGAAATAGCACACACTATAGCGGCAAACAACGGCTGAAGATTTTGAAACGTGAACATAAACCGGAGAGTAAAATAGCGTAGTCAAATAAATGAGGGGAGAAACAAATATTACAATCGGTGAGGCTTGAAAATAGAGGAAAAAGAAAAAAGCGAGTCTCCAATATTTCAGCCAGGCGATGCCTTAGTACGCAGGTAACGTAAACATAAAAATATAAATTTTGATAGTACGTCACCTACATCCATGCTAAGAGAAGTGGATGGACAAACTAACAGAGGATCAGTTTTCAATTAAGAAGGAAAGACACAGCTGAAAGACAGAGAAATACCACGGAGGCAGCTTTGACAGAAAAATGTCAAATTAATTGATTTTGAATCCACAATAAATTGACGGTCAACATTTGTTTTGCCTACTCCTGCGCTAGTTATGTCACAGATTTCGCTAACTACAGAATTGTGGCACCTACAAGCGATGATTCTGCGATTAAGACTATTATCAGCATTAAGCCTAGCTCTATCTAATCGCTGTGTTGCTTTGTGGAGTCAAATCTAGAATTAGGCGATGCAAAGTGATACTAGATCAGTAAGCGTTGAAGCGGTTATCAAATGTATGCTTTCGTCTGGCACCAACTAAACGGGAGTGGAGAATTCAAATGTTTTTCAAAGCGGTAAGTGGTTGCTGAAACGGCCTGAGGACGAAGGCATTAAATGTAGGATATTGAAAGCAGCCAAGGGCAAAACATCATCCGCCCGTATCGCCAACTTTGTTTTAGTGGTCTTCAGAGCTGATTTTTTTTCAAATGAAAAAGCATTCTTAGCAAGTTTTTCAAGTCTACCTTGAGTCATATTCGGATTCAACAATTTATTTCCTAGCTACAAAAAAATCGAAGTTGAGCATTCTTTACATTCCACTGCTTCTTATCAAGATGAATTCATGCGAATGAAAATGAAGCCCTTCGATATTGAAAAGGGCCTAACTTGTAGAAAGTACAGCTTTCATTATATAGTACGATGACATCACATCAAAAATTATTGCTCTTCATCTCTTGAGCCTTATACTGTTCTTGAAAGTGAAACCGACCAGACGATAAAGCTACTACTGGCTGTAAGAAATTCTGTGGTTTGTTTAATATTGCGTTGCAGGTGCCACATTCAAATCAGCAATAAAAAGGGGTATTATTAAAAGGTAGAATGTAGAGGTGACTGTACTACCAAAGCTAGCGTACTGTCGCGAGCCTATGAGGTTATGCCGTGCAGGGATTGGCTCCGAGTACGAGAGCGTAGAGAGGCATTTAGTGAGGCGTCGCGTACCTTGTGACTTCGAGCGACGCGGCATGTCCCTCCCCTGCCTAGCAGGCGAGCCAGAGCAACCGCCTCCACCTCCACTCACACCATTTAACTGAAACACACAATAATAACAAGCCCCCCTTGGAAGAAAAAGTATTGGAATTCGCCTACGTAAAGTTCCAGCGTGCTCATATAGGTAACGCGAGTAATACATTTTTAGGCTTGAAGGTCACCAGCGAGAACAAAACGAGTTCCTATATTCACCTATTATAAATTGATTAAATTCTTCTGAAAACTTACCATGACAACAATGAAATCCATGGGTTTTGAGAAATATAATTGATTCTTGGAAGTAAGCCGGAAATTCTAAACCAAAGTAGATTTTAAAATTCAAATAGCCGATTCTAGTTTTCACCAACCACAGAAATCAGGTATAGGTACTGAGATGACCTAGGATCAGTGATTCGATATTTTAAACCTTTGCAAGGGCAACAACTGTTGAACCACAAGGGTTTCTCCAGATCATTGAACAGAAACTGTGCAAACATAGTTGCAACAATTTGGATAAACTGGCATCATGGCCTACCCTGGCATTTTTGGGCACTAATATTCTATAGATAACCCCTGCATTTAACTAATCGTAACTTGCATCATCAGCATGGGTATATAAAACCAAGGTAAGCTATATGAGTGATAAGCATCAACCACCGAACGGAAGACGAGAAGCGTTTTCAATTACGGCCAGCTCCCTTGGCTACAATGTACAACCAATATCCCCCTCAAATGTCCGTTTTTTCTAACATTTTACTCTCTAACTCTCATACTGAAATTTATCTCGTCGACAGTGTAGGAATACAACAGCTAGTGATCAACATGAGTTACCTACAACAAGCAGTTTTCATAATAGTCAGTTAAACAACACATTGTTTACCATTTTAAAGTGGTACAACCGCTCCATTTACGAGAAGGCTCAAGTAGAAGAAATTGGAGAAATTTAAAAGGGGATCGAGGCCCAAAACTATTTACAATATTGACTCAACACAGGAACTGAAGCCAACTTTCGAAGGCAAGCAGATTTCGTTAGCGGTTTAATGACGTTGCAACCTGATCGAGGTGCTATAGCAATAATTCACAGCTTGGCTAAATAACCAGTACGCAAGGGCAGGAGCATAAGATATGTACAAACATAAAATGACGTCTCATCAGCGAGCATATCTATCATTTAGAGACAATAAAACATACCCTGGTTACGCCACAACACATATCAGGCATTTGATACGAAGCAAGCCTAATTATAGGGAAGCTAGAGGGTTTTTAGGGAGCCACGCAATCCAAGACCTGTACAACAGTTGAGCCGACGTATATTATCGCTCATAAGTGGAGGGTTGTCCACAATTATGACTAGAACAATAATCTCCAACGAACGATCAATGGCTAAATAATTGTAACGACGTGAATGCTTTTCAGTGCAAAGTGACAATGCTATGGTTCAAAGTGAAGACAAGGTCATTCCTATTCTAAAATTCGTATCATCTCAGTGAACTAGGCCCTACGTCGCGATTTCACATCCACTGGAGATTCTCCTACAGGGCAGTAGACATACTTTTCGCTAAAAAAAACGTGATCTCAAATGCATGTGATATAGTCACACCATCAACGCTAGTTCAGTTGCTGAAGCGGTACATTACTAGTAAGCTGCTACGTAAAAATATGTTGTATACCAAATAAGTATTTAAGGCAGCTTGAGTTTGAGTCGCCATCTGAATCCTGAATACAATAATTGAAAATTAGAAGCTGAAGCGGTATGGGAAGAAAAATAATACACATTTTGTTTGCCGTGTTGGTTGATTGTTGAGAGAATTGTGGACTGTTCTGTGGAATCTAAAGGCCAATAAACGCGAATGTTTGTTACAGTATTAACAACAACACAGAGAAAGGAATGAAATTGATAAACGGTGAAATTTTATTCCATACAGCTACGTACGGTTACAACAGATTTTTGGATAACGTCTGACCTAATCAACATTGAACATTTTCATAACAGCGTGGAGGTTGATCAAGCAGGGGATATGTATTTTAAGAATGGTAATAACATCATTTCATATCCATGCTGTCCATATATCCATATAAAAATAACTTACATAAATTTTTCAAAATTTTTACAGAACGACTTGAGTTCTGAAACGGTTGATCAAATATAAATATGTACATCACACAGATATCTGAAGAAATATTTTGTACTCCTTGTGCTTCATACGTAGTGAATAAATAATTTTCCTTCAATGAGCTATTTCATGTTTTCAATTTCATAATGATTCATAACCATGAAATATAGTCCATGTTCGGTTTTAGGTTTCGCATTAAAAATGATCACTTAAGAAAGGCGAACAATTTAAACTGTTGTACAATTTTTTCGATAAAAATGCATCTAACAGTTTTGAATATTTTTCATTTCTAATTGAATCTTGTTCTAATTAAGAACCTATCAATTTTCAAAGGAATTTGACACAAAAGATTGTTGCACCAGAAAATACTGAATGTTCATCAGATGTACGTAGCAAAAATGACGGTAATCTACCAGTTGAAAAAAATTGCCAAAAATAACCTGTTTTTGAATATAACATTTTACCGCAAATAAGGCAGAAAAGGGGTACACATACGACGATGAACGAACACATGAAAAACTTACAAGCGTCATAACCCGTCTCAATGTAGGTTTCCTACGCAGTGCTTTAGCGGGTTTCTTCGACTCTGCAACCGTCAACGTCACTGTAAACTGTGATAACCTGACTCTGTACGAAGCACATAATTTCAGTAGGAGGATGTGAAAAAATATAGAAACAATCGCGCACACGCAATAGGAAATTACAGAGGAATCATTTCCAAGCCAACTGCTTTGACATGAATAATTGTTTTGTCAGAGAATTTTTCCCAAAAAATTTTCTAATGTTTATCTGGATAAAAGTAAACGAATACGGCGAAAGTGCTTGGCCAGCAAATAAAAATGTAAAGAACGAGTCGCCTTTCTCCCCCAGATCAGCTCGAGCTGATGATTTTTTCTCTACTAATGAATCCCAAAAAAATTCTGAAAATTCGTAAATCGAAATCGGGCTGGGGTTGGGCTGTAGAGTGTAAGTGTACGTACCTAAATTATTTCTAAAAGACATTACGTCCGGACTCGGATTCGAATTCTCCCGTTGCTCAGGCTTGAAACGGAGTAAGAAAAAAAAATAGATTAAAATCAAAGTTTATGAAATGGAAAACGGAATAGCGAAAAATTGAATTGGTAAAAAATAATGAAAGGCTCACTGAGTGGAACTGTTGGTTCCATAGTAGAAAAAAAGCAGTCCGAGGAATAAAGGTCTTTAAATACAAATAACTGTGACCAATTGTCAGACAGTTCCACGCGGTAGGGTACATGTGTCAGAGAAGAGGTGAACATAGTACAATACACACTTTACAACTGCGTTTGGATCGATTTTGTCGTAAACACTGATCGTTAAGACCACAGTCTTAAAAATGTTACATTATGAGGCATCTGTGGAGGGTATACCCTGACTTTAGAAAACAAACTTTGTTGGCCAACAAATTGTTACGTTTCAAACTCAGATGAATTATTAAAATAAATAACACATCTGATATGTTCTGATTTGAACTGTCTCTAAGTTTGTTCCATGGATATTCCTCAGAATCATTTGAATAACAAATACTGGAGCTGTTAGAGCACCCATGATAAATTTCTACGCTATTTAAGAGGCTTTGAGAAACGTAACTTTTTGGGCTTAAACACACTGCGTGATATATTTTCGTTTTCGTTAAGAAAAATTACTAGTTGGTTATCCAGTGTTTAGTCAACACCTCTGTGTTGAAGGATATAGTGCCACTACGTTTGATATGAGTCAGCTCAATCACAAAGTCTTCGAATTACCTAGCTCAAATAACCTACCTGTTCTAAAATCAAATTTCCCACTATCTTAAACTGTAGTGTCAAAGAAACCACCATAAAAAAAATATCAAATTTAGGAATTATATAAAAATTAGACCGGGAAGCACATCGGGTCATATGTGAAGGCTTCATTCCAGCCATTGGAGCTTTGAATATGTGCGGTGTAAGCAATGAACACTGAAAATTGTATTAAGATGTCTGTGGCCAGCAAAAGTATTTGATAATCGTTTCAGATACAATTTAAAAATTCAATACTGATTTGCAAAAAATAATTTAAAGGCTTGTTTCAATATGGCGTCAAGTAACAACGACCACACGCATAACCATTCGAAATATCAGAAAAAAAATGAATATTTTTACAGGCGAAACAGAGAAAATAATTGTTATAATTAGGCAATATTATCACATTTGTAAACACAAAAACGGGCTCAATTCATGAATTGTCGATGAGAATTTTGAATTCGGTAAAGGCAACATGCTTTTAAAGAAGTAAATAAAATAAGCACGGTTATAGAATTTTGAAGAAAAAAATTCACATACAAAATATGGGAAGAAAAATATTGTGGAAAAGTGAATCATTTCATGACATTCCGTGTAATGGCTGCACGTGTGGTTTTCTTAAAAGAAAGTGACGACCTCAAGATGATGCACAGTGCTGTTTTTGAAAAAGTTTTCAGTTGAAAAAATGAATATTTTTTTATTGAGTCAAAGCAATAAAAACTTGAAACCATACCTATCTATCCCTTGACAAAAATTTATCAATAATTAAATAAAATATATTTTTTGAATTTAATACATTGAAATCAGACTGACACCAGAACTCTGTCGACAGTAAGGAATTGAAATACGCGCTGATAAATATAGTGGAATCGCGAGAAATGTCTAGTGAACTGGTGCCGTGGGATATCGTTCCTTCACGTCTCATGAAATGCGAGCAACATAAACGGTGATAATGTGAAGGATAAGGAGGGTAGAGGGAAATGGTAGCGAAAATTCAACAGCTATTTCTACAAACTGGGTAATGCTACTCTGGCGATAGAGAACTCGATTCACACTACAGGGCTCAAGACCAAAGCTACGGATCGCCTCTAGGAAGCAAGGATATGCCCTCCACTAACAAAAATCATTTCGGCATGAATTATGTATCAGTAGTAAATTTAACATGGAACATCGCCCAATATTTAGATGTTAAAACCAAACATGCATCCAACACCTTCATGCATTCGTTTAGTGACAAAAAATCCAACACCTTTAAAAGCGAGTTTGGGACTTTTAATGAAAAGTCGGGACAAAATTCACCAAATACCTAGCTGCCAAATAAACTCCACTCTTAACTCTTCATAAACTTCTACATAAGGTTTCATTAATAATTTCTCTTCACGACAGATTTATTTAGAAATGGGATCATCTGTATTTTGAGTGGAACAAGAGCAAACAAACAAAGATAGGATTTTTTCTAAATAAAAAAGGCTTTACACTAAGATGTATTTTACCATAATGGCAAGACAAGGCGAACGGGGTTTTTCAAGAAAATCGAAATGTATAAAGGAAGTGTGATGAAATTGTACAATGTCCTTGGATTACAGAGGGATTCAAACCACGATCTCTGCAAATGGTAGGTAAATTTTTTCGAAATAAGATTATAATTTATGAGGAAACGAACTATTTCGGAGTGGAATTATTGCTCTTTATTTACGCTCTATCTCATCTCTCTGGACGCTCAAAATAGTTATCCATGAAAGAACTGCCATCAATCTTCACCGCACAATATCAGAAAACAATTGCACCAGAGAAGGCAGTCAGCTTGGTGAATTTGGCCCCTTGCTAGGCGGAAAATATTCAAGCCATTTGAACAGGGGTTATTTATTTCTTGAATTCAAATCTTAAACGAGACCGATCTTAGACAACAGACTGAGATAAGTAACGGTAAAATAGTCATAAACTACAGCGCATCCCCTCAAAATTGTACAGAAATTGTGAAGATATCTCGAAATGAGAGATAGAAGACGACATTTCCGAGGAAAAAATTATTAAAAATAATACCGAAAACGTATTGCTCAAGTTTTTGCTTGTTATTTTTGTTGCGAAGAAACTCAGACTTACTCATTTTGCGCACAAGAGACGACATGCTCTGATTTCCTTTCGGGTGGTACTTAATGTTCGGCACAGATAACAGCCGGGCATCTCGTTTCGTCGGTTCTTTATCCTTCTTTTCTTTTCTCGGAGGTGGAATCGGCCTCTCTTCAAAGAGTGGAAGCTCAGATGGCCGTTCGATTGGCTTTTCGTCGGTCGATTCCGGCTCCTTGATAACCGGCACAGTCTCTTCGTCCGGACTTAAGCTCGTCGGGCTTTCATCGGTTACATTGTCAGCGTAGAAAACCGAATTGGACCTTTTGTTATTTCTTGGTTGAAATTTCAATTTTATATCAACTCTGCTCAGTTGTTTTTTCAAGTTGAACTTTTTCTTACGTGGCTCGATTTCGTGTTCGTCATGAGGTGAAGCGCTTCCAGATTGGTTCAGTTCCTCCACTACATCAACACCCTTTCAAATAAATATAGATGACAGTAAAAAATGCATAATAAAACCCCATTTCAGTCCGAGAAATAATAAAATCAAACCAAATAAATAAAACGACGATAGCATAAGTAGTCAATATTCTGAGATCAGTTCCTAATTACACAATCACACAGCACAAGCGAGAATCGGTTGTCAAAAACGTAGGAATATAATCCAGTAACATTAACCAATCGGGGAAAGGAGCACTACATCTATGACATGTACAATTGAAATCACACGCTTCAATGACAATCTAAGTCTGGAGAAGCTATTGTCAAGAGCGCTAGCAATTAGGCAACTATGGTTGTACAAGGGTTATCAGCAGCCACGAACTTCTTCAATTCAAACTCGACCTCACAATAACAATTTTGGTGTGACTACAACACAAACGTTAGGGTACTAATTCGTCAGGTAGGTCATGTTCTTATCGGAACAATGATGTGGGTTAATTAATTTTGTTCCTATTTTTGTCCAAGTTGGAATTTGATTATTATTGGAACTCGATTGTTGGAAGTATAAATCACTTATTAGATGTTGTCAATGAAAACAATTAAAATCAGCAGAGCAAAAATGCCCATGATGATATACTCACCTGGTCAATGCTTGGAGAGCGACATCTGTCAGTGTCTGAATCGGGAGGCTGAGTTCGTTTTGGTGACTTGGGTACCCTTTGATAAGGATCAGCGCCACCATACAGATCCGGCGTGGCAATGTTCAATAGGCAAAGCTTGTGCACAATGTCAACAATCACAGCACCGGTGTCCGTCCCATAGGCTAACCTACGAATTTCATTAAGCTCAAGAAATCTGATAACGCAGCATTACGGAATTGCACAACAAAAACCAATGCCTGCGCCGACAAAATAGAGTAGCTAAAACTGGTCCAAAGACATTTCTATCAAAACAACTATGCAGCAAGCAAACTCAGTTTTATACAGGCTCATAAAACGAGCATTTCCTGAGGGACAAATGCACAGGAATAGTTTTTGAGTAAATTACTGGAGGGATTAAATCAACTTACAGCCCATAAGATGAATTGAGGCCAAGAGACGAAATTGGAGCGGGCGATAGGCAGACGAGTACAGCTTGAAAGCCAGGGGGTTTTTTCAGTAGGCCGGGTTTCACTTTCACAGATGGTCCACAATCAGCACCAAAAATCTATCAAATTTAAGTTGCTTATTTTCAAATACAAGGAACTAATTTTAATAAGATAACAATGAAAACAAAAACAACTGGTAGCAGTTCGTACCTGATTATCAGCCGAAGCTAATTTGCTCATATTTCCTCTTCCAGAATAATCGCATTCTGGAGATACTTCGGTGTCATCAAATGTTTCATACGCAACAGGGATATCCAAAACCTGTAACCAGAAAATATTCATACACGTTCATTGAAACATTCTCATGTCACAGAATATTCTCATGCAATGTCACAGAATATTCTCATGCAAAACTGTGCCGGATATATCGATAAACATACCACTGTCTCTGATGTAGCTTCTTGTCTTTTGAATTTGAAAAGAGTTACATAACCGGCTGCTCCGGCGACGCACATTTTTCGAGATTCAGGGCAAAGTGAGAGCAGCTGAACTGCAAACGGGTCATCGTCGGAGCCATCTTGCGATTTTGGTGCAGGCCTTTCGAAGACTTTACTCGTTTTCAATTTGTACAGAACTTGCAAAGTGCCGCAAGATGCGTCCCAGAATTTGATGCTTCCGTCAGAATGTCTGCAAGAGAGTGAATTCACAGAAACTTAGTTCCGAGGCTATTTTTACTAATTGTCATTTGAAAATGTAGAGCGTTTCAAAATATTGGCACCTTAAGAAAAAACCAATACTGACCCAGTAATGATAATTTCGCTATAGCTGCACGGGGGAGTTGTCCATTCACCTCCAGCCAGGGGCCACTCTTTATCGCTATAACCGGAACGTTTTGACTTGGAACCGACAGAATAGAAGGCAGGAATCAGGTCCGACGGACAGTCGGCCAAATATGTGCAGCATGTGACAGCGTATTCGTTTAGGTCCATAGGATGGGGACTCTCAAAGCAAGGAAATCCGGGACTAAGAAGATCCAAGACGACCATGTCGTTCTGAAGGATCACCAAGATGGCGTATGGCTCAGGAACGTCTAGGGCACAGAAGAGCAATGATTATTTCTAGAGAAACTATTTTGACCAAGGAAGATTGATGACTATATCGCCCAAAACAAACACCATAAAAATCCATTTTTGGAGGAGAAATATTTTCCAGAAACGTGTAATACAAAATGAATAATTAATTTCTGATAGCAAATAACTATGAGAAATTATATTATTATGTTGAGTGTAGATTACCACTGCGTAAGGGCTTTCACATAGCGTGATGAAGTCGACAACGTTTTGTTCCATTTCCAAGACGGTCGTCGATTTGCCTTGCATGATGGTGATACTTTGAGGTCTGCCTGCCTTTTCGTACGACATCCCGCCACAAAATATGATAAAAACCTCTCTGAAATCAAAGCGAAACAAGCGATATTCAACTTTTAGAAAATCATTTCAGAAAAAGATATTTTGACGTTTATAGATTTCCCCATCAGGAAAAAATATGATAAGCTGAATTTAATGTGAATTTTTCGTCCGATTTCATGACAATTTTTATGGAACTCCATGAACGTCAAAAAATTAGTAATCGGTGGAACAATTATGCGACAGCGAAGCTGAGTTCAAGTAGTATGCGTGACGATCGTAGTCTCCTGGGAGGCGTGCGGCTGCTAATGCTCGTTTTGTAATGAGATTACTCCACGTGTGTTTAAAATAGATAGCCGGACACAACTTTACAGTTAATCAAGCGACCTAAAAGTGAGTTAGAGCTGGTAGACATCTCAAGGGACTACTGGGGTTCTAGTCCGAACGACGAATTGAATTTACGAAACACTCAGTGCATTTAAACAGGCCATCCTGCAACGAGCAACTGAAAACTCGTTTATGGAGCCAATTTTCAATACCTCCAGAATTTGATTGATGAATTAGACATGTCTGAGGCAATTTATGCTTGATTGTTATAATCTATCGCACCCTCAAGTTTGAAACAATCCAAATTCAAAAGAACAGGACCTACTTTAAATAGATACTACCTTGCATATTACATACACCAAGAAACAGCTTTCTCGGCACGTTTGAGATGTAAGCTCTGTGCGCGGTTGAAATTAATTTCGTCGACTGACCCGACCGGTGACAAAGCCAACCAGTTGAAGGCACAATTAAACACTCGTTAATCAAAGCACATTAAGCTTTAACTTCTATAGTTAGTCTGAGGTATTTTCGACCGTTGGAACCCTTCTTCATATCTTTCATACTTACCGTCCGCAACAGCCTTAACACGGTTTCAATTAAAAGTTAGCGAGTTAGCCTTACTTTTTACGTTTTTTAGATCTGTACGAAAAAGAAGAGGAACAGAAAATAAAAACAGACAAAGGAATGACAAAGAAACGGATGGAAATGAACGAAAGTGGAAAGAGTTGAAACATGAATATAACTCACCCGCTTCGCGCTGCCTTCCATTCGACCTTTTGGATCGTTCTGCAGCTCTCAGGTTTCCCGTCCTTTCCAATTTTAGCTGAAACAGGTGAAATAACAAGAACGATTTTGGAAACGTGGTAGGACGAGTAGAAGAAGATTGATTACCTAGGACTAGACGTTCTATCGAAACGCATTAAAAAAATCCGCGGTGTTAAAAATTGTCAATGCTTTTTATTAATATTTCATTATAAATAGCGTTATTTTTCGTTGTCGTCATTGTTATTAATTTTTTTCTTTAGAAATGAACAAACTAGACTTAATTAAGCACTCGATAAACTGGACACAGTCAGAGATTATCCATTCCTTCCATAAAATTGATATCCTTAATATTACAAGCATTATCTATTCACCATGAGGCGTCTGAACATTGACTGGTTTGCCGGGTTGCCGAAGGCTCCATGTCAAGATCGTGCCATCCGTGTGAGAGGTGAGAAATTGCTTCCCATCGTAATACCAAGATAATGACTTCAGCGGCTCCGGCGACTGCCACCTCATTTCCGCCTGGCGGAGCCTCAAGTCCCAAAGTACAAGTTGGCCACTTTCAAATCCGATTAATAGCTGTAGGTTTTAACAGACGATATAAAAACGGTATAATTAACTAAACATCACTTAATTTGGACAAAAGCGAATTCAGTAAGTACAAAAAAGGAAAGTTTTCGTTTTTGGGTTGTCGCTTCATATCTTCTTGATTTTGAAGTTTGCGGGGGAGAAAAACTGGGCGACTCGTTCTCAATTTTCTTTATTGCCCGCCGAGCACTTTCGCCCCTTCGGGCATCATCAGGGCTTTCTACAATGGAATACATAAAGATCATTCAGTATCAATTATGGAGGCACTAGGGTGCATTCACTTATAGCAGCTCCATAATTGATACTGAATGATCTTTATGTATTCCATTGTAGAAAGCCCTGATGATGCCCGAAGGGGCGAAAGTGCTCGGCGGGCAATAAAGAAAATTGAGAACGAGTCGCCCAGTTTTTCTCCCCCGCAAACTTCAAAATCAAAAAGGAAAGTTATTAGGCAGAAGACCTTTTGGTTCGTAAATGTCGTCATCTAACACTAATAAGAACAGGCAGTACAGGCGCAATAAAGAAGAATTCCTGTATTACACTATACTGAGCTGACGTCACAAGAGGCATTTTCATGTTCTAAAAAAACCTAATCTATTGCCTGAGTAGAGTCCAACGACTTTCTCGGGACGTGGGGAAAGACGGGAATTACACCAATTACTTATTCATTCTATCAATCAATTTTAAACGGTTAATCCTCCATCGAAATAGATTTTATCAACACTTGATATTAATTTGTCCTTATATTGTTATTAATATAATACATTTCGAGACTAAAATGTTCAAAAATCACTAGATTATTTCGAAATAGATCATTAGCCAAGGGGAGAATGTAATGAGACAACGCTCGGGGTTGTAGACTGTTCCTCAGACGAGGCATGGAATCACTAACAACGAGGTAGGTAAGTTAGCTTAGGCGTAGGCTCATTAGTCAGCGTCATCACCTTGCTCGGGTCCAACGGATTGTCGCTCAGATGAACCACAGGGCCCGGGTGGGTCTTGCGCGACCTAAAACAAACATAGTTATCAAAGTTGAGAAACTTGACAAACTAACCTACCTCGTCTCTAGACCGTTTCACGAGCATTGCCTGTTCTGCTTCAGTCACCGCTTCGGAGGGCAAAGTTAAAGGATTAGAGGTGTCTATAAACGGGTCTATGAACCTTCGCGCTATTCAAGTAACTTGCAGAAATGGAAGAGTGGACAGGAAGAAGTTGGAGCGTTATTGATTCGAATTTCATCATGAACTATTGACGAAAATCGATGGATGGACGACGACGAAAACCGAAGATTGATAGCACTAACAAAAAGTAGAATGAAATCAAGGGATTGAAAACTGATAACAATTTAGTACTGGTAAAAGGTTCACTTTGGTGCATTGGAAAAGTGAAATAAATAAATTACTCATCATTAACCTACTTATAGGCTAGGTACTGTCAAAAATCTGGCAGAAAAAATCAGAAAAAGTAAGAAAAAATATTAATGAACAGAAAGCTTCATAAACTGATGGAATGCGGAAATTCCTCGTAATGTAATTCACACTGAATGAAATCTGGACCGTTTTATTCATTAGTTTCGCAGGCAAAGTTCTTCTGTTCGAATGAAACGACCTTTCGCGACATTAAACCGGCGGTTGGTTTGACTTCATGAATCTAACAGCAGAAAAATTACTCGAAACAAGGGTAGTAAAAGATCTCTCGTCGATTTTAAAGTAGAACGGAAATGCCGAACCATCGATCATTAAAAGCTGATGCGAACGGCGTTAGAGGATGATTTATGCAACTAGACCGTAAAACGGGTTGGACAATCAAGTCTGATTACGGGAGGTTCGCGGTGCTCGTTGGTTGGAAGGAAATCGCATAGCAAACCTATTAGCGGCAGCAGATTTCCCCGACACACGAGTTAAAACAATTCAGACTTTTCTAAAACCGCATCACGATCAATTACGAGCGACCGAGGTCCAAAAATCGTCTACAGGTACAGATTAAATACGCACGACGGTTCGGCGTAGCAAGTATAGTATACTTTTAGTATGAATTTAATTTCAGCACGACACTAAATCACGAACACTATTAAGCTTGAAAAAAACGAAACGTCGTAGAAGACGAAAATAGAATCAAATATTACATATATAAAACGATTATATCCCAAATGGAAATATTTATTTGAAAAAGAAAATTTTTTTTTCTTTACGATCATTCAGGCAATTTTTTATTTCGGATGGACAGATTAGAATTTAATTAAGGAGAAAGGTTAATAATGAGATTGCGAAAAAATTACCTTTTTTGGTTAAAATTGGGTTGTCTTCTCCTCATCTTCTGTGCCTCAAACAGCCTTCACATTAACTTTTAAAATGGATTTCGCGGAAAAGTGTGACCACGATAAGAAATTTCTATCTTTAACAAGGACAGCATTTTACGGAAGATGTTCGCCCATTTTAATTTGAATGATAAAAAAACAATGATACGACTCGTGACAGTATTTTTTACTACCTATTATTTCCCATAAAAGCCGCACTGTTCAGAGAAAATGGTAGCGAAATCACACGGAAACATGAGCCGGATTAAAAATCCAACATTTCCCAGCCGGAGACTGAATACAAGGGAGCAAAAAGCAAACGAGGCTCGGACCTTGCTTTACACCGTCCGGTTCCTGTCTTCATGCAGTAGTCAGACGCCGAGGGACATTCGGATAGTCGTAGCAGGTCGCACTGAGCAATGTGTGCTCACCTATACTGCCACCACGAACAAGAGAAACAGCGAGTCCGTTGCTTATAGTGACGACGGAAACTTTCCGATCGTTAAAATATGTATCGCCTCCGTCCGATTCTACCTGTGTAACACTACCCACAGTTTCCGACATGTACAATTATTACGAGATAATTACAATAACAAGTACGAGATAATTTAGTAGTCTAAAAAGAAATCATTTTTAGGAAAAATAGAAAACCACGAATGTTGAATAATTTGTACGAACTTTAAAGAACTGACGCGAAAGGAATTGTGACAATGGACAACAATTGCGTACGAACTTTAAAGAACTGACGCGAAAGGAATTGCGACAATGGACAACAATTGCGTACGGACTTCAATGAACAACTCAAATGAATACATTGAATGGTTGGTCAGAAATTACTGACCATTGAACAAACGAATCGATTGAGTGGAACAGCACTCAATACAAAAGCAAGATGATCCAACAATAATCGTCTTCCTTTCTGTCCCTTCAGGTATTGTGTTTGTGTGTCTTCAGTTTTCCAGCCCTGGCCGCTTGTGGCCATTGCGGGCATCGGCTTGTTTCCTATCTGCCAATTGTGAGGGTGAAAGCATTTTTGTATTCTGTTTGTCGATCTCCATCAAGTGTGTCTCGTGTGTCTTACGTGTATGTCATTTTTGATCAAGTATGTCTGTACTTCCAGTATCGGTGTTCCGGTCAGATTTGAAGCTATTAGTTCTTGAACTGTTTGTGCGTTGTATTTAGTCAGTAACGTCTGTCGTGGTTGTGATTTCGCCATCAGGCATGGCGCCGAAGCCACTACTGACACTACACTAAGACCAATGTTCACCCAACCTCATGCTGCAGGAGGTCGGTTGCAAGAACTTGCCCGATCGTACACTAATAAATTATTATTAATTAATTATTAACAACATTAATCCGAATAGACCTCCCGCTCGATCCGAACCGAAATTCACGGTCTATTTAGGCCAAATCCAACTACACCTCATGAGCACGAGTGAAAGAAGTCATTAATTGGTCGGGACCTCGTCAAAGTAATTTGTAAGGCAGTTGATGATTTGAGTATTAAACTTCCTCAATCTAGGAAGCCAGTGTGGGTTTATTTGCAAGCTTTAGGAAACCCTTTTCCATATCGAACAGCCTGAGTTCGAACAATGCCAGAGCAGCTCTTTATTCTCACCGTTATGCGAGTAAGACTGCTAATGGTCTGTCAAAAGCGTCTTGATCAGTTGGATTTCCTGATTGCTGAATGAGTTGTAAAAACCTCATACGGCGAATTAACAAACTCGTACACATACACGAAAATGATATAAGAATTCTAGTTAGATGGTGGTTGAACCGTTTGAAGGCACAGGTAGTTCTATTGTTTCAATTTATTTATTTGAAAAAAAAAAAATCTTCACATCAACAGAAATCAAAACGATAAAGAAATTATCAAAACGGCTGAAAATGCGACAATATTTAATTACGTATCTGTAGAATTGTGTTACTCACAGTTCAATGGCTTTATTCCAATTGATTACGTAGCCGGATAGCTGGAAAGACTCGATGTTGACGACGTGAACGTTTCCTTTTTGAGTGCCGACGTAGAGCCATTTGCTCTGAAGAGGAAGGAAGATGAACGTTATTCTGTAACGATAAAAATACGCAAATTTGGTTGAAAACGACCTTTCGAGAAACCGGAAATTATGTCAAATTGAATTTTTCTCATTTCATCCGTAGTCAGGTAATTTTTAGCTTCGTCTAGGATCGTGATTCCTGGGATTTAAATCTCATCACTGAGCTGAAAGAGGTGGAATTATTATTTTATTACTGCAGCCGAAATTAGCGCACTCGTGCAATCTATGTTCGAAATGCATAAATCCTTCCTCGAGCTTAGGAACTCTGAACACGAGTTTCGTAAAAAAATTGATACCGCCATTTTCCTCCCGCACGCCACCGGTTGGAATTATGAGAGGAAAACTCGAGGAATAATATTGCGATTTCGAGCTTCCCTTCGCAAAACAAGCTCATACTTGTTAGACGGTTTTTACCACTCGCAGGAAAACAATTCGTCTTTTTTCACCCGCTGGAAAACCCGAGGTTGAACTGCAGGGAACGAAATTTTTTCGTCGACCAGACATCATTATAAAAGAATCAGATTAATGCGAATTCTTCAATAACAAAGAATAAACGTTTTTAAATTTAATTTCACAACGTGTTATACGTTCATTTTTCCAAGAGGGCCAATTCTATAAGAGAAGCTAAATATTTTCCCTTGAAATGACTCAGAAAAATCTAGACCAGGCGAATGGTTCCAATCTCAAATTTCTTCTTTGAAGACGCGCCCTCGATAATAATTTTCCAGGACTGAGATCGTAGATACTATAAATAACCTACCGAAGTCGCATCAAACGATTATTCTATTGATAATACGAATTAAAGAACGATTCAACTCCAAACTACTAATGTCAAATTATTACTGCAGGTGGCCCATTGATTGTATCAGTTCTTCGAGGATGAAAAATATTACGAAAACTTTCGCAAGTTTATTATCTTAGCTAATAGGCAACAAGCGGTTCCCCAGCGTGTAGGCTCATACTTTTTCATTCAAAGTTACGACGCCAATGCAAGCCTTCTCGTTTCCGTTCGAATAGGCTACGATAAATTCAAATCCGCAAGGGAAAGTTCAATAAATTTCAGCTCCAATAAAAAAGGCCAACTCGGGGGAAGGAAGTTCGAACCATTTTTCAGCCCTTCCACCACCTACATTCAGGAACGAGCTTTCCATAACTTTTAACCCTCGTTAATGACTTTCCTTCCGATTGGATCATTTTGAATAATAGCTCCGTCAAGATGTACGCTTGAGAAAAAAATCCTCGTAAACGAAAATTAGCAAAACATGGGAAAAAAAATTATAGTAGCAGTTTCATCTCGGAAAATTTATTCTCGAGTTAGAAATTTTTCGCCAAATTTCTAAATATGTAAGTTACCTCTAAGAAATTATAAAATCAAGAAATTATTATAAAGTCCGTAATCATTCCGTGAGACATTTTTTACTAGCGGGCCTCAGAACGTATAGCACCATCTATTATCCTCAGTACACGTTTTCGCATTTGTAAAATTAAATCAATAAGGAATAAAAAAATAATAATAATAAATTTAAAAAAAAACACCAATAATGGACGATAAATTGTTAGAAACAATGACTAAGTTCCACAGGGGGATCTGAAAAGTGGAGCGATTCCCTAGAAGAATAGTATCGAGGAAAATATACGAGCGAGTGGAGGAATCGGAAAGAAATTGACCCTTCAGTACGAATCGGAGTGGGGTAACTGGTGCGAGAAGATTTATAACTGGCAGAGTACAAGTGACTTGGCGCTGGCGGGCTGTCATGGGCTGTCATATTGGTACGAGGGAACGAGGGGAGGCACAGGCTTGTCACACGCCAACCTACCGGGGTCAGCTATACATCTGCTATTACAGTTTTTTATCTCCGAGTCGAAAGTTCGGTACAACTGCAACGGGAGGAAATTATTCTTCCAACTTCCGACGTGACAACGTAATAAATTGAAGTAATCACATTTACCATGATTTGGAATTTCCACGAGGAACTGACTTTCTATCTAATATATGATTCAGAGAGAGAAGACAAAACTTTTTTTTACGTAAATAATTGTGGCTTACCTTTCTCTTTGAAACTGCAGACTGTGAACTAAGTCCGGCCTTTTTTGTCGAAAATTCCAAAGGTGAACGCAGTCATCAGTGGTAGCAGTGATCAAGGCGCCTTCGTTTACAAGGAACACTATCTGAATGACTCCGACGCCTTCGCCTTCATGCCATACGTGACAATCAACGCCGAACCTCCCGAGTCTAATAATAAACTGGTTAAAGAATTTTGAATTCGGAAGTGTACATAGATATTAGCAATACTAGAAGATGAACTCAGAGTAGATGTAGTAGAAAATGCAGAAAGATCATACTGAGAAAATATTCTTTATTATGGAGCGCAATGAAAATTCTGCAAAAATAGGTACATTTCAAGAGGAAACCAGTGGTGTGCATAGATTACACCGTACATTCATTTTTGAGTAGGAAGACTAGTATAACCAGTTATTGAATCGAGAAACTCATTCAAAGGTAGCAAAGTTAGTACAATACAATATTGTTATTAGAAAACTAGCCAGGAGCACGAAATATTTCAATAACATGGAAGCCCTGAGTGTGAGCCAACTGATACAAGTTTTGTGAAATGAGATCATTTTTACGGCAAAGATGCAAAAAAAAATAATAAAGTTGATTTTTTCAATACAATAAGATAAAGACAAATAAAGTCGAATAAAGTAAAATCAAGCGTCACTCACTTGCGGAAAAAACATGCGTTGAAATATAATAATTTTCACGGTCAGTGAATAAAGCAGAAGTACAGAGTATGACCTAGGCGATAAAAATCAGGCTTTATTCACTTGCCGTAACAAACATTTCAAGACCTTAAGCATTCAAATATATTGGATTTTGCAGTCTGCAAAACTTAAAATACAAAATATGCGCTAGTGAAATAGCAAAAAATACTCATACCGTGGAAGTACGGTTTGTGAGCCAATAAATTGGTTAAAAAAAAGCTAAAATCATTTTAAGACGTCAACCGTTCAAAATAGGATAAAACGTCGAACACCGCTGACTGTGAACATTCAATTATGCAATTCATTAAACTGAGTAAAAATCCATAGACGGAGAACTTTTGAGGTGCAAGAGGATAATTCAATGAAAAAATTGGAACATGTCGAACTTGCATTCTAAAGCCTCGCATCCGCTTCCGGGATTTCAGCGAAACGTGAAACTAACACACAACTATAGGCAAAGTACCAAAGTCGGAGGTCGCACTGTGAAATTAGGAATAAGGAGTTGAACATAAGTTCTTGTCCGGAGGGAACTATTTGTTAAGTTAAGCACCCTTGATGTTCATTGCTAATTCACCGTTGTAGGTCTCGCGTTTGTCCTATTTTGTTTAGCTCATTACGAATTCCGTTCGCATCCGAGGGCCACTTTGCCAGAAGTAACTTTCTATTGAAAAACGGTAGACGGGGCAGGTAGAAACGGCTATGAAGATGTACCCGAAACTAGAATTAATTCGAGATAAAGACGACTCCGTTGATCAACGACGATTTTTTCGTCTTTTCATTCAGAAAGCGTTCTACCGCGGTTGAGAATAAGGTTTACTATTTATTTTGCAGTGTCTATCATGAACTATCATTTACATCCTGGAGTAAATAAACCTTAATTACTCCAACCAGAGTAGAAAAACCGGCATTTTGAACAAAAATAAAGAACATAAAAAAGTACTTTTTCAATATGGAGATTATTCGTATTTTAATTTTTCGTGTTGTAAAATTCCTGCTGTGCAATACTATATCGAAATAATAGGCGAAAATCAAAAAATGCCCTTGCACATAAAAATCAAAATCCGTACTTACATTTGTGATTCATTTTGATCAAAAGTAAAAAAAAAACGTTCAAAGGACCTTTGAACATCAAAAGTATCTTCCACAAGAGCGGTCAATTCAATAATTTACTATACTCCCATTAGCAAACAGACGGCAATGCCGTTTGATACTTCAATTTGAAATTGGGCGCTCAAAAAAAATGTCCCCAATTCATCAGACGGTTCATCGTATCGAGAACGCCGCGATAGTTGAACGATAGTGGCTTAAACGGAAGAACATCTAATTGGGAGCGGAGGAAAAGCAGATCCAGTGCCAAGGTTTGATCGATTAAGCCGAACCTCCAACAGAACACTTCTGCTCGCCGGCTATGGTGACCTTTCGTCCACATTGGTGAAAAGTCATCGTCCTCGAACCATGGATGGAGAAAGTTCAAATCCAGGAGATTTATTGCCGACATTTAGTTAGTAATCAAAACTCGTCGTTCTAGGGATTCGATTGGTGATCTACTTCATTTCTCTAACAATACAAAAATATTCACAGATTCGAGTCGAGCGTTGCTCATTACACACACTTCGCTTTGCTATTTCACGCTTTCGAAGATGAGTTTTGCAACTTGCCCGATACAATTTATTTACTCAAAAACAGTTCGTTCGAAAAATTCATCGAAAATAATCTCCTAAGAAGAAACAACGGGAAAAGGTTGTCTTCGGATCCCGGGAACAATTTCTCCCGCGTTACTATTGCGTCGAATATCCTTACAGCTCCGAGAATTGAAAGCATTAAGGGACATTTACTTGCAGAACGAGGAGTCAGAGCTGCCTGCGAGTACGACATCGATAGAAGGATGTCCGGCGATGAGGGGGATGAAATAGAGCTCAGCTTTGTAGAAGAAAATATCTCCCGCAAAAGCGATGAGAGACAAAATGCGAGGGTCCGCAATGATAAGGAAATGGAGTGATGAGACATTCTAACAGCAGGGTTGGTTTCTTCGTGAAAAACGGCCAAGGACGAAAGTGTCTCGTATATACGAGAATGAGTCTGGAAACGAGAAAAAAATAACTACACAGAAAAAGACGAAGAGGAAATCATTAAAGCGGACAAAGGGAGATGATAGAAATATTAGAAACGCGAAGGGTTCTGATGTAATGTGTCCTTGGTTCTCCATCCGACGGACTACGACTATCTCTCGCCTCTTCTCTATTACAACATCTTTGTTCAATTCAGCGAGAAGAAGGTCTAACGGCCTAGAAACATCTTTTATAGCGGATTGCTAAAAGAGTAGCGTGACAGCTCCATTTCACACCGATTCCCTCTTTAGCTTTCAACAGGTGCCGACGAGACAGCTAACAAATTGGAGGAGAATTTTGAAGACAGTTGATGGGTACAGGATTATTACTACTACAGGTATAGGATCGTTTCCATACACAATAGCAATAGTGTCCACTATAAATTAGAAACTTCAAAAGCAACAAAATGATATCCAAAATGTTTTGGGAAATGACATGAATTTTCCGAGACCTAAATAATTACAAATTATTCAAAAACCTTCTCCCTCTAAAAATGCTCCATACTGATTTTCAAACCTATTTTGATTTATGTATTTCAACTCTATAGAATAAAAAAGGTTGAATCTCTTCAAACTGGTTTATAAACTGTCGGTTGAGGGATCTTGACTAAATCGATCGTGCTGAGGTGGTGGAATTCCATTTTTTCATAAGAATGAGAGACGAATTCCACTTATTCAAATCAGTTATCGATAAATCTATTTCAGCGTTTAGGCCATCATCAGTAGCAGTTAAGTTGTCAGTAATAAGATTGTAACTGATGCTGACCTAAACGCCGAAATCGATATAACAATATAACTGATTTAAATTAGCGTAATTCGTGACTATCTCTTCGTCTCTTATTCTTGTATTCGGTTGAGAAACTTTAATGGGTCTATTGGAGCAAAAACTCATATCCCAACACAAAATTTATTAAAACGGCGTGAAATTTCGATAAACGGCTATTGATGAATTATCCCTTCAAATAATAAAAAGGAAACTACTTAAAGTGAGTGCAACTTAATGGAAAAAACAAAAACCGGTGTTGCCAACCAGATGAAGCCACAAGATTTTGAATTAGGTTGGAGGGCGAATTTCTTTACAGAGCCCGTTTTCATTCATCGCACGCTGACCTGACCGCACATACGGTTCCTCTTTCGTCCATTACGAAAATGAACTCTACCGTAGCAACAAAAGGAATGCAAGCGAGCTAGCAACACATAACAGAGGTATGTCAAGTTCACGTACTCAAACGAAATAGAGGATCATGGTGGCACGCTCTATGAAAATTTTATTGGTTGAAGAGAGAGAAAAACTGTCTTGTTTTCTTGGTTAACATGCGCATTCTGTGGAGATACTCCGACTTTCAGACCTCAAAATGCCTTAGGAAATTGCTTCCTCTGAAATCAGGTAAAAAGTGGAAAATTGACAGGAAAATATACTCAAATAAGTCTTGAAGTTGAATATATTAGACGAAGGAGACCTCACAGATATTTTCGAGTGTCTGTATAACCTAAGCTGTGCTTTATTGTTGACTTTGCCGTGTGCTGAATAAAAATAACAGCCTCGTATGAGCAGTACGAAATGAAAATATAAAGGCTCCGAGCTGACAGGCAAGACTGCTACGCAAGTGGATCTAATTTTCAAGATCTCAAGACGAAGGAATTCGTACGCTTGATAGACAAAGTTTTACCGTTTAGTACATCGTTAAAAGCGTAGTGTCTTGGATGGATTCAAATTTGCGAAGTCGAAATCGCCCGAGGCTGATGTTAGCATAAACGAGCGATGAGACTCGGATTTCTCCTGTCGTTGATATCGGTGGGAAATTTAATACAAGCAGGTTTGACGGAGCTACCTCAATAACCTAGCTACTGATGTAGCAACGTTTTATCACTCAGGGGAAAGGATGGTTAAGCGAGACGCCACCAGGACCACTAGGAGCCAATAACCTACCAGTACAACTTCTCTTCCTCTTGAAAGCAATTACTTCAGGCGAAAACTTGATTAACAACTCGATTGAAGTTTAATTGGTCCGACCGTTTGGGTTTCGTGTTTCCAATTTTCGCATTCCCCGTCAGGTAAATAATTGGCACAGTTGGATCTGGTAGGATGCGCGAAGAGCGATGTAGTAAACTGAATAGTAGATGGGATTCTCCTTTGGTAACGATACTTCCTAAGATCCTTCGAGTCTTATTGAATGGATGATCAGAATGAGCCCCACGCTGATTTTTAAAGCACAATTGAAATACGATGTCTTAGGCGTACGTAATAATCATAATTTGATCATTTGATGCAAATAAGTTATCATTCCAGAACGTAACAACAGATCATAATATGAGAAAATGTCTATTTGTCCACGATTGGTTAAGTCATAAGTTGCAATAAATTGAATTTAAAAATAATATCATTGATATAATTAATAATTATTAAAAAATTATTTAAAAATTAATAAATATAAAATTATAAAATTCGAATACAATTTCGAATTTATACATAAATAATACTAGGTTTTCCATCGATAAATTAATTAATTACGAACACATTCAGGTTTTGAGTTGGAAGTTCGCTTTTGACGCAAAATATAAAGCTCATGGCGTTGGATAGGGTTCATTTCGAAAATCCACGGATAGTAGGTGAAAACAAAAAGCTGTAACAATTACCACTTTACGTTAAGAGATCAATTTTTCCACTCCTACCTTATACGATAGAATTCAAATTACATCCACACGAGAATACAAGACGGATCTGGAATAATGGCGACAAAAAATGGTTGCAATAACGGTGGGAAAACGGATAAAATTTATTCCAACCATCAATCTAGAATGTCCCAATTCACCTAGCGCAGGTATCGCCAACATCAGCTTGGCTCGAAAGGTTGTTTGTTCCTGCCCTTCAATTCAGAATCTGCCGATCCGAGATCTTAGACGTCCTTTACGACCGCCGTCGAGCTGACGTCGAGCGGAAGGATATAAAATCTCAGGAGACTTTGCTATTTTTAAAGCATTCCTTAGGCTTCCGATGGTAAAAACAGGGCGAGGGATTCACGTAAGAAAGAGTGCGACCTTTCGCAAAACGTTTCCGCCCGAATAGGAAGAACCAGAACTTCTTGACTGAGGGGCTTTCAAATAACGGCGGAATCCTTGGCATCCGAGTTCTACAGCAAAATGTATGTAAATACTCGATATTGAGAGAAACACACGATGTTGATAGAGACGACGGTCCATAAGAGGAGTAGCGTAGTTGCTTCGAATAAAATGTCTGAATAATGTGAAATAGAAGAGTATGAGGGTTGAGGCAGAAAACGTTGTGTGGGAGGCTAAGGAAAATGATGATGGATAAGCTTCCACTCGAAACCACTCCACTAATAACAACCTATGGAGTTAGATTTCTTTTGAAAATAAAACAGCCAAGAAAAATGCACCAAAAGCGGGTGCACTTCGTCGTTCCCCTTAACAAATAAATTCACCACACGTTGAATTTTTGAATCTTATCTCATTTGAATCTTTTAAGAAGATATTGAAGAAACAACGTGCAACAATGAGCTCGAACAAAGTTGGCTGAAAAAAAGTCGACCAAAAATGTATTTACGGAATTCCAACGTTATTGTCCACCGCAAATACAGAACGCAGAATTCAACAAAATACCTCAAGCTCGCATTTCTTAATACACGCAATGATATGATGGAATGAGTTCAATCCATTCCGCGCAGTGACATTCAGCAGATTCCTCCCTCTTCAAATGAGGACTTTCCTTTCACGAGTGTGTAAGCCAGCGGAGGCTTATCTCTTCCCTTTCCGCATACTTCTCTTGCCTTCCGGCCAAAGGTTGGCTTTCTGGTGGCAAACGTCGGTGACACGGGGAAAAGCCGTACGTAACAGCACAACATATCAAAACTCGAGTCGAGGGTTAGTAAGGCGGAAAGGATTACGTACGCTTAAATCGCACCTGATCAGCCGAGCTCCTGAGATAAAGTCATAAGCCGCAGATTATATAAGATGACTATGTTAGAAATTATTAGTAATTATTGGCTTTGAATAGATTAATATATTTTTTGGGAAAATTCTAAATAACACGTATAAAATAGAAATTAGCTAGGAATGAGAAGGGAATAAATTTCTATTCAGGTCGATCCTTGAAAATTCTTGAATCATTAACATTTCCAAGCTGGTTTATGGTAAAAGACCCAAAGATCTAGGGCGGTATGAACCAAACGAGTCAATTTTAGCAGGCGGTAAATATTCCGCGGTCTCAGCGGATTATAGAGGCTAGCCCTCAAGTCTAATTCGACCGTGACCCTGATCAGCGGTAGAGAGGATTTTGGAGCGAAGGACGATGCGGGATTAACGAATCCCTTGACGACAGGGATAGAACAATCAGAAATCCGTAGCTCACCCCTTTCTAACGGTTTCCGCTCGAAAGGAAATGAAAACAAATTATTCGAGACCAAAGAACGGATATCTTTCAGGGGCGAATTTTAAGGAATCCGCGACGAGAGACCGCATTTAATTGGCGCATAACCAATGCATTAAATGGTAAAGAAATTAGTTGCCTAACAAATGTTTACAATCAATTAACTACTCAGGAATAACGTAGAGTAGCGAGGGGATATTTTTTGTCTGAGTGCGCTTTCGAATAATTTTGATATATTTTAAAATTTCAACTGATTTACTTTTGATACTTGAAAAAGTAGAAGCACCACAATAAAATTGCATCAATTCCGCATTCGATCAACGCACAAAATGACAAGAAATAGGTAGATATACAACTCTGGCAGAACTAAGACGGTTAAAACTATCATTTCATATATTATTCGGCCACTTGAATTGTTGCTTTTTAAGGAAGTTATCGAGAGCCAAAAAATAACAACTCGAAACGATTTTTCGTAGAAGACGATAATATAGTACTCTATCATTACTCACGTCTGTCCCATATGTAGATAAAAATAGGTAGTGGAAAACAATTATTTCCGCAATAACTTACCATTTTCTCAACAGTAGTAATACCCAACAATCGTTCAAACTCGACGTTCAATCGTTTCATTGGCAAATTGGCGTCCATCATTTTCCCTTCTCTAAAGCAAAATGCAAAAGCATTGTGAGCAATGTAGCATTTATTCTTACCTCTGCGGCAAAACGTTTCTATAGCTCTTCGTCGATGTTTTTGATCGAAGTATCAAATATATTGGGAAAGATGAAATGCCCTCAGGAGTACGCGAACCGGTTTGTTCAAGCGATGTTAGGAGAATCCGACGCCGCCGACTACACTTTTTATATAGCGGCATCTAAATACGAAAATTCCCTCGAGGCACAAAAACGAGGGTATCTTATTAGAGATTCGGTCGGTTTCAACATCATTCTGCACGGCACGGCGCACCTGACTCTGACTGAGGATGTTCCGCAAGACTGCTCTACCGCTACCGCTGCCAGTTCTCTCAGAAGCTCTCATCCCCTCAGGAAATATACATTACTTGAAGGCACCTTCATCTGCCTCTGCGTAGAGTGTTTTTTCTCGACTTTCTACTCCACCGACCAGACCGAGAACTTTCCTTTAAAAATACAAATCCATGCCTCGGGGATTATGTTCGAATTTTAGAGTGAAATATTATCCCGTTCTAATAACACGCTGAAAGCTTCCGAGAAAAATTGAAAACGATGTTGGGAACGTTAAGGTAAAGCTTTTGATCAAATTTCCTTGAAAAGGTTCACAAAAAAACTGTAATCGATTTTTGATTAAAGGAACGAATTACCATAATTATTTGCAGTTGGTATTATTTTCATTTTATGTATTATTTTTATTCTCATTTATTTACTTAATTTTTTAAATTATTTTATAATTTTTTAATATTTCATTTATCCGTTTTTATTTGTTTATTGTTTATTTTATCTATTTGTTTTATTCTTTTTTTAAATTAATTTATTAGTTGTTATCTAGGTTAATCGAAAGAAGGCTGGATAGCCATCAATGTCTTTCATGAGCAGATAGTTGAAATAATTAATCAGTGAAAATAATTGATTTGTCGTTGCCCAACCTCACAAAACTGAATATTTAATTGTCCATACTTTTCCCGTTGAATAGACCGCAGAGAATGAACATAGAAGAGAAGAAAATGCTAAGTCAGAGGAAACTCACCACGAAAGGGTCTAAGGTCGACCTAAGCTCTTTACCTCTCTCATCTCCAACTCCAGGGAGTAATGTAAAATAAATTACGTCGCATTAAGGTTCCTGTCAGAGACATAATGCTGATTGTCATGAACGGTTGAATTCCAAGCAGACTCTCTCTTGTACGGCTCAATTCGATGAAATGTAGAGGGAGTGAAAAGAGGAAGCTACTTCTGAGCAGGTCGAAGCAAGGATCACTACTACAAGAACGGGAAGAGGATGGCAAACCTCTCGCTTAATTTGATACATCGTCGAAATTACTGGCTTTCGGATTAAACTCGATGCTTCCTTGCACCCTCGCTCACGGGCAATCTGAATATATTAGTTCCTGAGGGACCGTCGTCAAACCTATCCCATCACTTCCCAATCGAGACAAGCTTCTCATTAGATTTTCCTTCTCTCGGTACTATCCAATATCACCTTATTGCAAACATCGATCGCCACGTCGAACCTAACAACCGCTTGACCCGGTCGAATAGTAATCGCTTCCAAGGTGTAAACAAGTTGTTGATTCCCTTCGCGACAAATGTTCTCCAAATTATGGCTATCTCACTCAAATGAAGCACGAAATCGAGGAAAAATGAGCAATTGATTGGAATATGGATTATTTGAAGCCACGGTATTTTTACCAGGAATTTCAATAGAAACAAAACTGAAAATAAACATCAACTACGTCACATTTCTGGAGAACCGGCTATTTGAGTATTTCGACCTATCCCTTCATGAATGTCACCGTCATATAAGTTTTAAAATGAATAGTTTTGTTGAGGGCGAAGGAGCCGTAAACGCGTAAATTCCAACCAGCAATCTAAGAAAATGAAACAAAAGCTTCTCCATTCGGCTCGAAGAAAACCATGAGACTTGACGCCAGAAAATTCGAGTTCATGCAAAGTGGACAACGGAATGTAACAAGTAAGCGCTAGAATATGAGCACTATACCGTAAGGCGTTCATCCTTGAGGCCGAAGTTTACGATTATGAAACGAACCAGAGAAGGCCAAAGGTTGTCCTATCTAGGGACCACCTCAAAGTAATCATTTTTATAACTGTATAAAAGACGATAGCTGGAGGAGCTGTAAAATTAATGTATGTCCCCGCGACGGCAAGATCTCCTAAAAACGCCGATTGCCGAAGGCGAAAAGGGGTGTTCAGACGATGGATCATAAATAAGAGGAAGGTAATCAATTTTCATTATTACGATCATATTTTTGGGAGCTTGTCGAATAATATTGATTCGCCAGTTCGCTTAGGCGTTGCCCTACTTTAGTCCCACTGACTAAATGATTACCTTCGCGTAATGCGAATATATATTCACAGTGTACTGACAAAAGAATATTGCAAAATGAATCGCGCAGTTTTGAAAATATGGCAAAGAAAAATAATTGGTACTTCGGGATATTAATTAATTTATGATAAAATAGAACCTGTAATGCGAAACCTGAAGATTACTGAGTTTAGTTTTCGCTTTCAACTTCTGTACGGGAAACGCATCAAATTTAGAGATTATGTGCGAACTCACAGAAAATACTCTCTTTGGAATTTTCTCGATTCGCTCATTAATAAGGTAGAATTGCAATTACCTGAGCTCTGCATGTATCTATCTGGACTGTTAGTGTCGTGGAGTAATAGAATTTGTAAACCCTAGATAGAGACAAGACACCTGTGGAACTTTGATCTCCAATCCTTATCCTCTCATTAGCTAGACAGTGTACTTCCATTAGCGACGGGGGATTCTATTACAAAGCAACTCCGCTATGCTCAACCTCGTTTCAACAACTGTCATATTATGATTACCCTTGTTACTCGGCCAACATTGCACATCACACTGGTCGGCCGAGACGACACAACATAGTTAACGGTCTAAGCTATCACTATGATGAGGAAAACAACGTAAAAAACCGGCTTGATTTATAGTTACAAAATGAAATTAAGTTAGAATCGAATTAGATAGGATAGAAAAGAAAATTAAACCTTCAAGCCAAGTTAAAAGATAAGAGATGCCATTTTTAGGACAAGTCATTACATTCAGAGAAGCTGGGCAGCTGTCATGGGGATTGATTCTCCCCAGCTACACTGAAACGACACGAAGAGACAACGTTTAAACACACATTGTAAATACTATCAATTAAATTTTAGAAAAAATGTATTATTATTATTTTTTGTAAGACAGGTGAACACTGAACGTAGCGTCGACCGTAATTTTATTTGCTATAGTGTTTCCCCTACTCCCTTCTGCATTCTGCAGTGCAATATAACCCGTAATTCCGCCCACTAAATGCGTCGAGGGTAGGGATCGCTTTGTATCTAGTTTACTGCCGTTGTCCACCACGAATTCGAGCCCAAAGCGTTCCAGGGGACGAAATGGAGCGATGAAATATCACCCTGTGATATTTCCGTGATCGCGGATGGGACGATGCAAGTTGATATTGGGTGAGGATTTTTATCGCCGGCATTGAATGCGCACGTAGACTGCAGATGCGGTTGGAACGATGTGGGTCTTAACCTATGAACCGACCGCGGAGAGCAATAAAAGCAGAAGCGACGGACCGCGTTGAATGCAAAACAAAATGTCTTTCTTCACAACCGATGGCGATGACACATCTCGAATCAACTCTATTCAGAGCGATAATGTGGGACGTTTCATTGAAAATGTTCATTCATGTGTTCATCTATCGCGATCAAACGCTTTTGTGCGGGAACGGCAGTTACTATGCACTCGGTAAATCCCCTATTTCTATAAGTCGGATATTGGTTGAACAGAAAGTTTCATAACTGAAGCAGAGGCGTTATGAAAAAGCGAAACATTGCACAATCATTAGCAGGTTTCACAATAAAAAGAAAAGAAACGTTAGCTAACAAAATAATCAGTTACAACGTTTTTTGGGTAATTTGTATTGTAATTATGATGCCCATCGTACTAGCGCAAGGGTTTCTTCAGGGTCATGATTTCCCCTATAAACTGAAGCGCCTTCTTGATGGATCCAATGATGGGGAAAGAAATCCTCACGAAGCCGGGTGATAAATTGCTCCCTTCGAGGGGAAAGGACGCAACTTTGAGGTGGAAAGAAAGACGGTAAAGAAAACAGGAAGAGACCCAGGTGAAGGTATCTGACTATGTAGGTCAGTGTGGTCGATTGTTACCCTCAGAAAGAAGTAATTTACCAAGCCGTGGTGGACAAAAGCGTTCGTGAGAAACTCAACCGCCAACCACAGCTATAAATTTGGCGATTTTATATAAGATTTAATGACGTTTCAGCCACTTTCCATTCTTCGGCGCCCCGAGCGATATTTTCAAAAGAGCTTCCTTCAATATATCCTGCGGCGGGTCGACCTGGAACGTCGGGTGAGTTAAAAGATAATTTTGTCGAACGGAATCGTCTTCGACTATAGAATTTTCCATGCATAATCATGTAACTTTACATCAAAGTTCAATTTTATTTATTCGCAAATGGCAGGAGTAGTCTTTGTTAAAATGTAGAGTTTTAAATCAAATTCAAACCGAAATTTACTTCGAAAATTCACTTTACAGAGTGGTACACAGTTTCTCAAAAAACTACTAATAATGTAATGACAAAATTACAAATAATATCAATAATAATAATAATAATAATCATAAAAATAAAAATAATAATTACTAATGGCTCTTAAAGCTGAGGAAAAAGGAAAATCGCTCACATTTGAAAACCCTTGGATTAATTTTGTCAACCAAGATGAAAAACAATATTACTTGAATTCTCGGGTTGATAATAGGGGTAATTTAATGAATATACGAAGTGGTTAAGCAATAAATTGGTCTAAGGACGAGTATAAATAATGTGTTGTAGTTCTTATTTCTATGATCAACAGTTGAGTTCTTCATTACAGTTTCCCTACGGTGAGATACTACAAAAGAACTGGGTTAAGAGGGTTTCATATTGATTCCGGAGACGATACTGTCCCATCAACACAGCTTTATTTGTCTCCGAGTCCGCCACTTTCAAAATTAAATCGTTCGACTCGCGTGGAAGCGTTTAATCATTTTTCCCCCTCTGCACAGCCCTGGTCTGACCAGTCGACGTTGACGGGTGTCTTCCTTAATAAAAGTGTTTTCCAGCATTTTTCCTTCTTCTGCCGTTTACAGCGTTGAAGCGCACGTCCTGACCGACTGGCGCATGGAGGAAATCGTCGTAATTTATCGTCGAGTCATTCCGCAGATTAATGAGCTCCACTTGTAAACTCCAGGAATCGTTAGCGTTAGATTGTAGCCATATCTCAAAGCATGCGGCGTTCCGGCGTTTGCATTTGTGCTCTGCACTATAAAGAGGATCAACGGCGACTTCGAACTCACGTACAATCGGATTCCGGCTTGAGTAACTAATTGTGTGTCAGGCGACAAGATAAATTCGGGCGAAATTAATGACGTTATTCGGACAACGGGGATTCATTTTTTCTACCGCATTAGTCCGGTGAAAATGAGGCGATGAGGCTTGAAAAACGTCCTAGCTCAGTTATCGAGGTAACAATGCAGCGAGGCAAGCTGAGTGGAATAACGGTTAGGGCCCTAAATTCTCCCAATTACCGAACAATGGGATTTCTAATTTTGTTATACATTGCTAGGTGGAAATTAACCACACAGTAGACAAAATTATTAATACTAAAAAGTAAATAAAACGAGAATAAAAGTAACCGATGAATTACCTACTAAATGAAAGGCTGGTTCTTAGAACACAAAAACAATGTGAAGAACGCAATCTGAAGTGAAAACTGCAGGATTCATAAGTGAAGAATCATCTATCTTCTCTAGCACCTGATATTGCATCTGGCCAGCACAATTCAGATAGTTTCTACGTAGAATCATGTAATACGAGTGCACAATTTTTTGATCGGTGTACTCGATTAGTGAAACGATATTAAATTTTTAAAAATTCTTCAATTTTAATGGCAACGGGTAATAGTGATGAAATATTAATAATTCGTCAACACCAACACATTAAACCTAAGAAAATCAATTATGCGAGCTTTTCTGTTACTTGTGGTTCAGAAAGGAAAATCCACCATTTGGTGCTTAAATGGCAAAGGTCCTCGGGACTATGATCCACGTAATGGAGCTTTGCAAAAGCCTTCAAGTCGGGCGAGAGAAAATGCCGGATATGTGCTTCCCTGTGGCGTTTTATTAATTCATAAATTCAACGGCAAACGCAAAGGGGCCCTTGTAAGCGGCTCACTTCAACTCTCATCCCTTTGGCTTTCCCTAGGCCCAATGGGACGGATCAAGGTCAGAATTTTCAACCTCACAATTCACCTCTAATTTAAAACGTTGAGCATTTACGTACAAAGTAGCCCCTCGTTTCCGTTAACCTTTGGTGAACGATGAATCCAAATTAAGGAACGATGATAATTTCACAAAAATGCCAAATACGAACAGAGCATTTCCCCAAACGACATTTTATATGCATAGATTCCACTTCCTTGATCGTCCGACATGCGTTGAGTCTCGTAACCAGAGAATCGCCTCCGTATAGGGCGACCATTTGTGGTAAGAGACACCCTCATTAAGATGTCCTATCCAGCTCACACCAGCAACTATGATAACGACCAATAAGCGGTAGGACAACCGGTTTAACGGTAGTCGGCTAAATTGACCATAAACTGTATTTACAGTACGTGCATTAGAGAATATGTACTCTGACAACATATTCGAATTCGAATTAAATTGAATCCAAAAATCGGCACAATTCAAGCCAGTTAGTTGGAAAATAACGAAAAATGGGATCATGTGGAAGTACGGAATGTGACACTAACGATAAAAATTAGGTACCACAAACTCGCCGCAACAAACATTTCAAGACCCTAATAGAAGAAGAATATATATTCGTTTTGCGGCCTGTAATAATCAAAATACAAAATACGCAAAAGCGAAAAACATCATACAGTGGAAGTACAGTGTGTGACAAGCGAACACATCAGCACGTGAGTCTTCAGTCGTTGATACTTGAATTAGTACGAACGAAAACAATCAATCGCGATCGACTCACAATCGTAATCGCGGCATTAATGCGGCGAAAGAAGAAGGGGCAGAACCATGTTCGGACTAGGTAAGTGATGGAGGTGCTGTACTTTCTGGGCCGTCGGCCGAGGCCTAATAAGATAGAACATGGCGGTCTATTTGTTCGTAGTTGTGACGGGTAAGCGAATGTTGGTGAAATGGTTTGGAACTAATACGGAGCGTAGCCCTTTATCGCAGCCTCTCTTCCTGACCTGTCAACAAAACTAGGTCGGAAAGTAAATACCTTGAAAGGATATTAAAGTAGATCGAGTGACCCTTCTTCCCATTTATGTAATGCTTCACTTCGACCGGCTCTCTCGGCTTTCCGTAGGAAATGGACGAAGAGATGCGTTGCTATTGTGTTGGGTATAGCAAACGAATAAAGACCGTCACAATAATACCACCTCATCTACAGAAAGGGCTATACAGGTGACACGGCAATGGTGTGAAAGACCTGACGGAGCGATTTCAATTTGGTCGAAGCTTAGGGCGTATCGAATATTTTACTCGAAAAAACAACAATAGCAGAATTTAGTATCGACGATACCAGAGATAACGGCGATCGATCGTACGTTCCATGATGAACAACAAAGAGTCTAGACAACAATCTATTGTGAATCATTTCACGATTCAAGAGTTAATCGTTCTTTTCTTTCTTTGAATCAAACCTCTGCAACTAACTTATCCATCATTAAAAAGCAAGCTCCATTAAAATTTCTGCCGAGCAGATGAACCTTTACACAAGTTAAAGCTTTGGTGAATATTTAACTAAGTTCCACTGAAGGTTTAAAGAAATACAGCAGTTGGAATAACAACTCAAAAGCTCCAATTATCGCCTTGATTTGAATTTGCTTCGGATATTCTACCACTCGGTAGTCACTTGTTAACCTTAGTCCGGTGAATATACAGTCACGAGTGAACCGAAAAGCGATAAATATGATGCTAGTAAACCCAGTAACGACCTCGTACCACCAACTTGAATAGATATAGTGCCTCGGCCAAGAACTTCACCCCTAACTCGGATTCAACGTTTATTACCTTCAAACTCGTTACACGTTTCATGTGATTTAGTTGCTGAGGTGGATTCTCAACGAACTTGGTTAAACGAAGGAGGGTAAGTCGTACGCAATTTCAAAACGACCGATAATGTTTGCTTTTGGGATTGACAGCAATCAAAACGTTGTTATCCCAAAATGTGTCCTACTGAAAATTCGCGTCGTTTTGCAAGAAAATATTACATATCAGTGTATTCTATTCTTCTTCTTCAGTGTATGTTTATTTCTGTTTGCTACACGAAGGTAGCGGTATTTTTAGAAAATTTTCAAACTCAATACTTTCAACTAACGCTCGAATACAATCGTTTTACTAACGTCCCTGTTTCCGTTTATTGCTTTCCCCGATGCCTCCGGCGTAATTCATTTTAATGCTTTTGACGGCCTTCAATACCAAGTGGGAATCCGAGAGAAGCTCTTTGGTTGAAGGCTTTTCTCTCTAGAAGATAGCCAGAAGCGTAAAAAGAAAAAGGGTCATTCGTCGGCTTCAAATAAAAGTTTTATGTCCCGCTATATCGAGCACCGTCGAGATGCTTGCAGTACAGATACATTACCGAGTTCTCGGCTATACATTTCTCGCAAGCTCCCTTCCAATTCGAGATGTAAAAGAATGATAATCGTAAGCGCAAGGTGATTTGAAATAACCGTCGTCGAGCCTTGTTTTATTTTTAATTTGATGTTATACAAGTCGGAGAATTGTAGGTCACGAAGATGCTAGAACTTCCATCTCAGCGAAATAGAGGCATTTCTGCAAGTATCATTGAAATTTCCCGCTTATGTAATAAAAGAAACGGATGGTATATTTTCGTAGCTAGAAATTAAGTTAAAGAAAGCTCAAAATACACTGAAAATGGACGAATATCGCTCATATAATCTTCAACAGTCAGAAATGTCAACCGAAATAATAACCAAGCCCCATCAGCCAGTTACATTTTAGAGTACCGTAGAACGACATTATGGCTATGTTAGCAGACTTTATTAGCCTAACTTCATCATCATAGCCTCCGATGAATTTTCCTTCAACTTTACGTGTACCGACTGGCGTTACTGGAAAGTCGTAATTCATTTAGGCCGTCCTTTCTTTGGCCGACGGGCCATTGTAAATTGCCATTAAAATCCCGGTTGAAATTTCCAAAGTCAAAACTCGGTTAGGTCAGAGTAATATGGAAGCAAAGAACCGCTCGGAGTGCCGATTACGTTAATGCACTAAGTTCCAAGTCGTTCGGAAAACTTAGCTACCTCTCGTTAGGCTCTTTGCCACGAGGTAATTTCGATTCAGTTTTTACTCCCGCAGATGTTGAAGTTACCGGAGTTGCAAGTAATGTAACCCTAAGTGAAAAAATCAATTTGATTAAGCAAGAACCCAAGATATTTTTCATATCAGCGGTTCTTTCGAGCAAATTAATACACATTTACACCAATTATAAAAAGGCGAACTCCGAACCCGCTATTGAAAATCAATTCTTCCAAGCGAATTCAAATACGAGGAATTCCTTTGTCGATTGAATGAGAACGAATAGGTCAACATTTCAAATTATCGCAAACTTCAGTACTAAGGTTGTCACTAAACAACGTCAATCGCAAGCAAGTTGCTTCATCAAACGATCGTGATTGACGATTTGTTTGCTCGTTTGAGTTTCAACGGACGTCCCGCATTCGGATTGGTTCCATTCGTGCCTGGATGCATTCGAGTAGCAAAGCAGCTGTTATCCCGATATCATTTCAAAGCTCACGTCTGGAGCTAAAGCTACACGTCGGACAGGCCCCGAGGGCGGTCGACGCGGTACGTCTGGCTCATGTTGCTCCTGTGTGGTTTACGGCTGGTGATTGCTCTGTGTCTCGTTGTGGCCTGGCATTGTGGATGTTCTCTCAGCCGCTAATCACCCGTCACTCTGTTGCAGGGGCCTCGGCCATTTGCAGTGCAAAGCATAGGCATCTAGCAAACACGTAAGACGGAGGTGGGCGATTATTGTGCTGCAGACAACGAGCCGACCTAGTCCTACGTTATGTCTAACGGTCGATATCCAACCATGAAGGAAAATGTCTCACACAAAGTGGCATCATTTCGTCCACTTAGTTACCACGTGAAAGCAACACGAAACCGTGGTTGAAGAAACCTAGCAGAGAAGAGAGAGACCACTTTAATTCAACGCTACAATAATTTTTAAATAAAAAAGTATTCCTTTTAACTTTGCGGAGTCTCGAACGTATGAGAACGATTGATAAACGATTCGGAACAACTCATCCAGGGAAATAAATATGACATTGTGTTATTTATTATGGGTAAATTTCCACCGATTTCGACAACGAAAATTTTAACATTTGAGATGAATAGTGTGCACGTTTAGTCTTCTCTCAGGATAAAAATCTTTCCCAAATTTTCCACGTGAAATTGGCAAACGACCGCCAACTTGGGATACGAGGTTGAACCGAGATAAATTCCATCGCTGTAGAAAGGAAGCTTCATTACGTAGAGACTTGCGACAAAGACTGTAAACCTCTAACTACGCGAGGCTTTGTCTTAATCCTTATCACGAACTGCTGTTATTTATGTCTCCGATTCGTCTTGCGTCACAAAGTTTCCCAAAGGACGGTACAGCGGTAAAACTTGTGTAAATGATGTGGTTACCGAGCATTCGCTGCAAAACAGGTCGAGGAAAATGCGCGGCCCATGAAATATTTAGCAAACTTGCCTGGAAGGCGAAATTTAACGCAGTGGAATGGGAAAACATTAATATTTCAGCATCTATTTTGAATTTTATAAAAAGTTCAAAATCGTATAAATATTTTGTTTTATGCGTTTCTTTGTGGGGTTATTCGAACCAACACTAGATCTGTGAATACAATGTGGCAAGCTCAAGAAAAGAGACCAAACTTGCTCCGCTTCAGTGTGAATCCGCCTTTATATCTTGGACATTTTCGCTTTTAGCAACGGGTAATCGATACGTCAGAATCAACTTTGTTGTTGTACATCGATAGAACGCAGGAAATGAAGGGGCGAATCAAAACGAAGCTCTTCTCCCATTGGGCCTCGAGGGAATATATCGGGTTCTTCTCATCGCCGACATTTTTGAATCGCTGATTGGACAAAGGTCTGCTATGCGTTCAACGCGAGCGTCCCCCCAGGCCAACTAGAGAAGTTTTTCGCCGTTGAAAAGCAACGAAAATGAAGTGGAACACTATTTACAAATAAAGACACGCTAACGAGAAGAACCTGACATCAACAATCACAAGTCAAGGGAAAAAAATAAATAAAAAACTTTTGTGTGGAGTCGATAATGAGATTTGGCCAGAGATGAATAAGGCCTTTTTTTTCGACAAAATATAAAAATCAAATTATTTTTGCACAGCCGCATTTCGGTTTATTATTCAATAATAAACAAACGTAATAGCCAAAGTAAACAATTTAGGTATGCAATTAATACGATTCGCTATCGAAAATCAGTATGACGTTTTCAACGTAGTGTAGCAGTGAATTTTTTAAAGGTGGTGATGATGCTAAAATCCTCTTAAGGTAAGGATCGATAAACAATCGGTACCACAGGCTGACCGCACTTCGGCGAACCTGAGCCCATAATCGCTCCCACGTGGACCTGTCGACTAATAAGAGCGTTCTAACGAAGCGGAAACAAACCTAACGAAATCAAAACGTTTCACCGTTCAATTCTAAACACGAAGAGTGGTCAGACATTATCGACAAAAACTGGGTCATTTATGATCAACTAGAACTAGGAGAACATTGTGAAAATATGCTATCTAAATAAATAACATAAAAAACATTCATGAGATATGGTTCGGTTTACTTACGTCCGACGTAGCAACAATATGAGCAGCAGTATGAGTTGAATTATTCAAAAGGATACATTCTGACCGAACCATTTTTGCAGCCGATAGCGACGAGTTTCTGGATCGGGTCGAAGGCCACAGCAGTGGGCTGATGTGGAAACCCATGGCGGAAAGTCTGAAACGAAACAAAGTAAAAATTATTTATTTGGGAAAAATAAAATACCGATAAAAGCTTAAAATGAAGGCATAATTTAACTGGAATTTGAAAAGAAGCCCGAGATGTTGAAAACGATTTTAGTCGAAAAATGAGTGTTGGACGAAATTGTATGGTAAACGCAAGAGAATTACAAAAAAACTCAAGAAGGCCTGTAGGACTGACGATGGATTACGAAGCATTGGTTTATTTTAGCGTGGGGAGACTCACAAAAAATGTAGAAATCGGCAGCTTGTTCAGAACCGTGAAGAGTTGAAGATTAGGACAAGCCCTGACCGCAATGTCAACAGTGAAGTGGCCACGAGACGTGAGTTGAAAAGTTCGGGTTAGAGGCTACCACAGAAAAGTACTGCCTTTTATTGACCGGTGGTGCCGATGCGGGTTCCCAGGAGGAAGCAACTCAACTCTTCAATTGCTCTCTCGTGTCCAAAAGAAACTTGTGACATCCCACACACATGCGGATATCTTGATTGCGAAAAACTTCCTCCTTACAGTTGCGAGAATGGTAAAATAAACTTTAACAGAAGCTCAACAATGTCTATTATATTGAACGAAGGCGATAAATATGAGATGCTATGAGGCGGAGAAGCCCTCGCAGTTCGAAACTTTCTTAGTAGATCTCGGAAGCCAAACGGGAACGTAAGGATACACCGTCGAAATTACCACAGGAGGAAATTGTATTGAATCATTTTTCAAATATTCAATACGAGTTGTTAAACGTGTAAAACTACAAGAGCATGGTATCTGAAGTGTGTAGGTAATTAATATGTCATGTCACCATATCTATTGGGGCTCGCCTTCTGTAACACCATCTCAGCAAACGCAATATTAATCTTTTAGAGGCTCATCTTCTTTCTTCATAAAAGGACACCGTCTGATATAACCTGACAGCGATTAATTGTATTTTTAGACCATCGCCAACGTCGAATTCGAAGGTTACCTGACGTATTTTAATTTCGGATGAACTAATTAAAACAACCCATGAGAGAATACTCGAGTAGCCGAGATAAGGAAAGTTGAAATGGGCTCGCCACAGCAAATCGCGACTCGGTGTCCTTCAACGGTTTGGTTTATAAGGTGAAATAACAGTAGGGCAGAGCCATTGATAGGGGTTGCGGGTCGGTCCTGAGAGAAATCTCGCATTCGACGCACGCCTTAGCCCGGGATACCACCCCTAGGTAACCAAGCCCAACCACATCTCCACAACTTCAACTTCGGAGAGAACACCGAACGAATTGGGAAACCGTCCCTATTGATTCAACCCGGGTGCCTTATGATTGATGATGGTCCCGAGTTGCTGAAGAACGTCAAGAAAATGCGAACTCGTTTAGATTCGCCAATCGTCACTGTCGAACTTATATCCGCTCGGAATTGGGAGCTGGCATCATTGAGACCGCCAGGGGATGTCGACCGATTTTTTCCCAACTGCGATCAAGGGATTTGGAACAAGATAAATACGTCTGCATAGCCGAAAACAGTTGTGAGAGATAAGGAGAAAGACCATAACTCCGTTCCAAATTCGACTTAACGGACTATACTAATATTTACATTTAATACGTAAACTAAGCAAAGATTAAATTACAACCACATTTGAACTATATCTATTATTAAACCGAAAGTGATAATGCCATATCTTTACAAATCCGTTTGATAAACACTCGAGACTATTAAATCGCCTCGTTGAGCAAAAGCAGCGACTAAACTTCTCGGCTATTATCGAATAAGCGCTGAATAATTTCGCAAGGTACAGAAACGAATGCCATCACTAGCAGTAACGATTTTATGAGCAATGCTAAAAAAACCATTACGAAATGATAGGCCGCATCAAGTTAGGCAAACACTAGTTGTTTGTCAAGTTCGACAGTTCTGAGAACAATTTGGTCCCAATTCAACGTACAGAGGAACATCGTGCTCTGCATGAATGATTCATTCGTTCTATAACGGTGGCCATTATAAGCTTATAAGTTCAACGCCGCTTTTATGAGAGATATAATGACGTGAACGTTTACCCTGTACGTCGGATTACAAAATCGTTAGTGTTTCCAACTGAACCATCTCAGGCTCACAACGTGGCCAGCGTAATTTCTACGCAGAGATGGATTCTGCTAACTTCATTTTGATGATGCATCGAATAGGAAGATTCAAAAAAGGCCCACAGAATCATGCTATTTGTTGACAATTTAATGCTGAATTGAAATCATTTAACAGAAATGCTAAGGCTCATGTAGTTATTTTTTATAATCGTAAATATTACGAAAAATGTGATTTTTAAACAATTTTTTCATAAATACGGGGGAAATTATCTAGTCCTAGTCCAATCAATACCACACTTTAATTTTGCCAATTGGACTCCAATTGAAACCGTTTAGGATCACAAACAATGGAAGAAAGCTTTTGTTTTTATGTACATTGTATCGTAAAATATTGGATTTTCAACTTGCGCAAAGTTTCAGCCGAGGTAGACGTTTCAACTTTTAAGTTTTCCAAGATTTGTAACTTGCACAGTGGATAGCTTAGACGGAAAGTCGTCAATTGAGATTGAGTCGTTTGAATATACCAAAAGATCGGCAATTTCACTGTCCCCGTTTTCCACTTGTAATGTACCTATCCATTATTCAACCGTTTGTACGTTATTCAACAATATTAGTGGAATAGACATGAAAACATTTTTCAACTTTAAACATTTTTTTCATCAATTTAGTGCCAACGAAACAAAGAATGATGCATGTATTATTGATATACACATCATCAACTATCGCTATGCTGAATTTGAGTGAAATCGAAATCAAAAAATTTTTCACCAAAAATTCAAGGGGTACCCCTGCGATTTTTTTCAACCGAACAATTAACGATTTTAGAGATTAAGTACCGACGGCCGGCTGGTCGAGAGAGAGAGAGAGAGAGAGTGATTTTCAGCGCCATCTGTTGGTTCGTTCTCCTCGGAGGCACCTTGGGCCGAACCCCGTTAACACCAAAACGTGCAATAATCGCTTGTGCGAAACCAAAGGCACTCAAACTCTACGAGTTTCGAAGCTTGACAACAAAGAAAAAATCAGTTCAACCTAAACGACGATAGTTAGAGCGTCTGAATTTTAATAGGCACGAGTGAATAGTCAGAAGAACTCGTTACTGAATATAAAAGGACGTTTTAACAGGGGTCTCCCGTATCATAGGCTTCTGAAAAAGTGTCTGCCTCGTTTAACCCTAATAACAAATGCTAAACGACTTTTTGCGATCGGATCGAAGCGTAATGGCTGAGTAAGACTCAGCTAGCACTCTCGTCTCTAATGCTACAACTACGACACTGCCGCTCAAAGCAACTACGCTGCTACACTGTCATCGTAAGCCTCTTATCGTTCTCGTAATTACTAGCTCATTAGGTGACAAAGCCCACTGAATGTCCTTTTGAAAGGAACACGTACTCCATTGGAATCGTTCACGACAACATTAAACGGAGACTCAAAGCTCGTCCTATTACCAAGTATTCAGAGCAGGATTTTGTTATTAAACAGTTCACAGTATTCTCGAGAGATAAAAAAAAACTGGGAATGAACAGTTACGAATACTAAACCTGCAGACAGGTCAATACGATTGGATGACATTCAAAAAGTCAACGACAGTATAAAAACGATCTTTTTTAAGTAGCTATACAATTAAATCAAGAAAACATCGACCCACGGAAGCAATGAACGGCTGAATGATTTTAAGAAGGAATTAACGTCCGGAAATACTGGCAATTTGGTATACGTAACCCAGACTGAAGAACGTCTCAGAAACGTCTCAAGACTGAACGTTTCAGCGATATATTTTGGAAACGTCTCTCCGGAGGTGTCTCAGAGATGTCTCACTTCAAAGTCTCGGAGACCTCTTCCAGCTATTTTGTAAGGTCTCTGAGACGTGTATCTGCTGCGCCAGAATATGAAAATGGGCTTAGTGACAAAAAAAAACTGAAACTTTGCTAATATTTGAATCAGTTATAAAGGGTGTTATCCGTACAGTTTACGTGAATAAACGTCGTAAATACGAATGTTTTTGCATTAAAAAAGGTTCAACCGTTTAGCCTTTGTACACGGATAATTGTAGACACCGATATGCACTCCCGTTATAAATAGGAGACAATCACAAATTGAAAAGAACTCATTGCTGAAAAACCAGAAGCAAATCTTTTGTGAAAAGGAAAAGGAATCGCCAACATTTCATGGTTTTCACCGCACCCTCTTCATACGCTCGTGCTCATATTTAGTACGCAATGGAAGCAAAACTGATCAAACTAAAAATACTGAACGAAGTCGCTGAATATTTCCAGGTGAACTCGCTTTTCCCCCGAACGTTAACAGCGTTCACGATTGAACCGACGGATCTGAATACAGGAACAAGGGGCGCGCTTTCGCGGTTCATTGTGCGGTAAAAGTTGAAAGAATCAAGCGTGGTTGAGAGTAGGCGATGAAAAGCGTTTGAAACTTCTAGGGGTGAAATTGGTTTTCGCTACACGTTCGCAAGTTCACACTTGTTTTTCTCTGTTTACTCAACTTTTGGCCGTTTGACGTGTTTACAAGCATTGGCTTCATGATTGAGTGATCTCTCGTTCGGCGTCGACTAATTAAAAACTTCGAGGCTCCTTTGAGTTTCGCTTTTCTTTGTTCAACCGCAGAATTTCGGTCGCTTTGCACGAGTTAGCAGACGCGATTGAAGGCCTGTGTGTTCATTGAAATTTTCCCGCGTCGTCTTGTTTTCCTTAGCCAATCGGATTGCAAACAATGCGGTCGGCATCGATGGTTTGTTTTACGTTCGGACAATTTGACTCGGTAGAATGGAAAGAGCAAGAAGTGTAACTCACTGCACCTATCAGTTTGTCATATGAAAACAGATTAAAAATTTCCATCACCTGGACCGAACTTTAAACATAAATAATTGTAAAAAAAAATAATATGACAAATAATAATTGTAATAGGAAATATGAGAAATGGAATTTGCCCTAAAATTCTCCTCAACACAATTGCTACCGATAATTATAGCGGGTTATACATTTTACACTTGTCAAAAGCGCTACACGACAGACAACATTAATCTCATTATTTCAGTTCCCTCCGACTCGAACTGGGCTGACATCTCATCAAAAGTGAAAGACGAAGCATCAACGAGAGGTCAAGTGGCATAGTCAGGGCAAAGGTGAGTTGGAAGTAGTGCTAGATGGCCTGTTGAATTCCAAAGAGCCTACTTTAGAAAGAAGACTGCTCCGTGCATTCTCAAGTATAAGCTTAAGAGCAAATACACTTTCCCTTTTTGAATTCTCAACTTCCTTTTGAAGTTTGTCTCGTCATCTCTTATATTAAATGCCCTAAGGAATACCTACTCGGGAAGTAGGTGTTTAAAGCATCAAAGAGATAGTTTGTGTTTATTTTCAAGGTCGCTCTACACACGCCTTACCACTACACGTACACCAGTCTATCATTGAATCAAATCTTCTTCTTCTGTCCATATAAATTCTGAGCAACTGAATTATTACAAACATGTTTGAAAATACAACTATTAATTGGTTCATAAATATTTTGACATAAATGCTGCTGAATTTCGTCCTTTAGCGCTATATTTTCATTATTTAGTTCAAAAGTAAAAACAAAAATTCATTCGAAACATATTGAAAATAAAAACAGATATTTTTCAACTGAATATTGACATTCTATTAGGGTAAATTGAAAATATAAAGCGAAAAAAAAATTTTTTTAATTGTAAAATTAATTTTTTACTATTTTTCATTTATTTTACTTTTTAGTTTATTATTTAATAATAAACAACTGTACTAGTTTACGAAAATTTTCTTCCCCCCCCACTCATCATCTATTCCTCTATTCCAGTTGACCTTTATCCAATACCTATCACGAGTTTTCAAATGAAGGAGCCAGGATCTAACACATCCGAGCAGTGAAAACTTCGATAATTAAGATGGTTTTGACACGTGAGAATTAGTCCGAGGTAGATAGAAAATTAGACCGCTAGGAAGAGGAATGCAATTTCGAAACCGATTAAGCTAAAAGCACCAGATAATAGCTTCACTTAATCACTGTATCTGTCCAGACGTTAATTTAGCAGGATTCAGCTGAAATACCGACAACCAATCTTCTGCTGGAGGCGTTCATTACATAAAATAAGTAATCCGAGATTCCACTGCTTGAAATGAAACCGACAAAAACCTTCGAGCTAGCCCTTCGAAGGGTGTTATTATCTTATCTCGTCGCCCACTTGTTCCTACTCCCATTGCTCGGGGTTTTTCTCACTTTTCTTTTCCAAGTCATCAACAGCGAAGAAACGCATTCTTCTCTGGATCTTCACGGTGAATAGGGAGGAATCTCGGGGAGGGGCCGAGAAAATGGATATCGCTCTTTCGCAAGATAGATGGCAAAGCATCTTCAGTGCACTTTATGTTCCATCTCCGACAGAACGAAAGTAAAAGTTTTCTAGTTCACGTCAGGAAACAAGAAGTTGACTTCAATCCTTCATATCTACACTCCATATTATACCTCTCATGTTTCATCCAGCTTTGCTCTTCAGGGATGTTTTTTCCTCGTATCTACTTCGACATTCTTCAAATACATCGCAACACGTCAAAAGAAACATCGCAGAAATAGACATTGTTAGATACAGGTTCGCTCTAAAAATCCAAATTAATTGTACCCCGGTTGATTACTCGTAATCACAATTTACCGTTTCTCCTGTGATTAGCCCACCTTCTTGAACCCCATTAAAAAGCCGATTCTCCACTGTAAAGCCAGTCGAGAAAGTCCAAAAGTCAGCAACTCGCATATTCGATCGAATAATTTTCCTACGAGTGCGTATCGCGGTAGGCTGCGCATGAATGATTTCCTTTTCGACTTGGATGCGGAGAGACCCTTTCCTTAGCATAATCGCGATGGATATTCGTAAAATAATTCCTTTACCCCGTTTTTCAGTATTTAACGAGGGTTTCGCGCTCCGTTAGAGCAGAGAGAATATTTCGAACATGCAAAACACCTAATATTAGGCATCCTCTTTTCATTGCCTTGTTTTCCACGACAATACAGGATGAAAGCGGCCGTAAAGGTGAACGTGGGATCTTCATGAGGCCTCCTCACCTCTCATCTACCTCCAATTTCCACTCAGAGTACGATTTGACTTGCTAATATCGGTAAACTGAATCAAGGCTATCTGACTTGCGTTCGCCCGAGTTAGCGATCGGAGCAGTGAAGCGCTCGCAAGTTCCATTATGTATGCTGACACCGACTCTCCAACCGACAGTTCCCGATAGCTGAAAACGGTGCGGTCCCCGCTGTAGCGGAATTATTTCTCTCGCCTATTTGTGTTTTGTCGGTTGAGTAAATAGTAAAAAGTACGGAGCATCACCATATCGTTCGGATGCCGAACTCACGTCGAAGTTTAGGAGCGAAGAAAAATAGAAACTCGCCAACGTCGAAGACAGCAAAGTTATTCACGGATGCCGTCGACTTCGGAGGTACTAAATTCATATGTCAACCAATTTATGAGAGGGAAACCAAAAACTTCGAACATGGTAATCTAACTTCAATTTTTCAAACATTTAAATTTCACATTTTAGATATTAAAATTCCGACAGCTTCGTCGCAAAAGCTAGTGAGTACACAAAATAAAAGGTATCAGAGAGCCGACAATTGAGTAATTCATGGAAGATTGAAGTCTGGTGTTCGGGGTTAGTACGGTTTTCAACTGTTTCACCGACTCATCCAACTGTATGTTCATCGAGCCGTAGCATTTCTCAACTGATATCGCACGGAATTGAATCAGTGGGCGAGGGAGTACAAAATAATAATGCTTATCTTGTAGGTCAGTATTAGCGATCATTTTACGTTTAACACCCTTGGACGGAGAATACCGTAAAATAAAAGATTTATAAACTGTCTAGTGCTCATGTAAAATTCTGCGAAATCCTTCGAGTATGGGTAAGCGGGTTACGAAGAAGGGATGATTAGGCTTGCACTCGGACGAGAGCGGCGGGTCGATACGCGAATGGGTCACAGATTCCGCATTAGTGCGCCCTTCTTCTCGGCCATCAGCCCAGTCCCGAGGTTGGGGTTGAGGTCTGCGTTTGTCTGTTCACTCCGCGGTACAGCCAACTACAACTGGACTTTGCTGCTTCCAAAAGACTTTTTTTAAACAAGAATCAAACCGTAGACAAATAAAGTACCGAGTTTCACAACAACCTCACTCACAAGGTTTTGTTAAAACCTGCCAAATTTGTTTTCTTATAGCCGAGACAATTTTCCAACCAAAGTCGAATTTTTAATTTGACGTGCGATAGAAACCACAGAAAAAAATGAAGCGCACAGGAAAACCATTGTTATGAACAGAACGAAAATAACCTTAGTTGACTTCACCTTCAATTATATATATTTTTTTAAAAACAGCTTGCGATAATTTCGAAATACAGACACGGTAATTGAGCAATCGCAGAAGCGTCGCTGACATTCAGGGCATTGGCCTCTGATCTAAACGATTCCACAGGCAAAATTTTCAACGGTTAACTGAGGTCAATGAATGGACGAGGCGAATTATTAGGTCGAACACGTAATCAGTTAACCAAACGATTGAGGCAGCAACGTGTCACAAACAACAGGAATGGCAATGAAAGGGGCAGGAATTGCGAGCAATCCATAATGAAAGGTCTATTTCAAATTAAAAAATGTTATCTTAGTTTCAATTGAAAAAGTTCATCTTCAAGTATCGTTCAAAATTAAATTGTTCTTCACAAGTTTGATTTCAGTTCTATTTTGACGACGCATTTCTCCGACTATCGAATTGGTTATCGATTTTACACGGTTAGACCGAAATCAGGTTAATTACACTCGAGGTCGAATGAGGTTGATGGTTGTGCGCATTTGATTTCCTCATCCCAGCTAATAAAACGACCCATATTCGGATTGAATATAAAGGACGCAGCACAGTTAGAAAAAGCCGTTTAAACGTTCGCTCGATGATCAATGATGACCTTCAAGGAGCAATCCGCCATATTATGCTGAACAATAGGCAACATCGCCTAACGTGAACGGAAACCCGCCTTTTGCATGAGAGCAGAAGTCGTTCGTTCTAGGTCGATAGACACAGTGGCCTATCAAGCCACTGTAGTGCAACTCGGTTTTAATATAGTAGGAGGGGAGGGGAGGGGAGGGATTATTCGTAATCGTGATGTCTGACGTGTAGCAAAATGTCACCCGTGTGGTCATTGACGACAGACAAAATTACAGTTCCAACTCTCGTCAGGATAAATTTTATTCTTCAAGTATGTCATTTGACAATTTTTTTTTTTAATTATTTTTCAAAAATGCACATTTAATTTTTTTTTGTTCTCTTAAATGTATTCTGGTATTTATCAATTTATACACAAAATTACACTTTATACATTGTAAAGATATAGCTATATGCATAGATATATGTAAAGATATACCTACACCAAATTGCAATTATTACAGCATTTTTCTTAGTCAATTTTTCCCGCTGTGTGGGAGGAAAATATTTTCAAGAACAAAAAAAATTATAGCACCTGTTATTGGTGCACTCTATGCCAGTTTCTAGTCAAAGTTCACACTCCCAGGTATAAAATAGAATAGGCCAAAATTAGGTAACGAACATAAATCGGCGAACAAGAGTTCATTCGTAGAAATACAAACGATTTCACCGCAGCAAGACACACGGTGACACACTTATCACAGAAGAACAATCCTGGGCTGCCTCGAGTGATTGATTAACGCGTCGCCTTACTACGGCCACCGAAGGGCGACACACTGAGACCAACCGTAGGTGTTTAACTTGAGAGACACACTTATCGAATGGTAATGCGCTATGATTCATCGATATCATCCATCTATTCGCTTTTCAACGTCGCTAACCTATCATATTCGCATAAATCCACTCGTCAGAAGTTGCTACTTTCCTCCATCAGTATTCATATAAATACGAGCGTTTTTCGATTAAACTAGGTGCCATTAAACTCCCATCAATGGCCCATTTAAATTCAACCCGGATTTCCTCTCAAAGCTCAGGTAATGCAAAAATAATTCATCCTCATTGCTCTTACTGCGCCTACGTTCGCTTCAAGAACATGTTTTTTTTCCATTTTCAGCTGATCGTTATTGGCTAATTTTTTTCAGCAGTTTCAAATAACCCAATTGCGATTCGGTTAGACCACTGAGAACCAAATACGAAAATAACATGCTTGCTTTCCAAGTTGAGTTACAAGGAAAACAGGATTGCGAGGGAGGAAAAAGGTTTTGTCGCCGACAGAGTAACATCTGGTCCCAAGAAGACGGTAGTAGCACAACACTTTCTTGCAAGCGTGGAGCCCCCGCAGCGCAGTCAAAGCAATTACTCGAAAAGGCGACGGCGCCTCACTGGAAGCGCCAGGAATCCCCAGAATCTGAGATGATTTCAATTACTCGTATTATCGACACACGAGAGTAACTCAGGAGAGAAATCCGATGAGATAAAAAGAATGGATAAACTCAAGGTGAAATATGAACTTGAAAAATGCATCAATATTACGCCGATGGCTTTGTTTTTCTCTAATTTCTTTTTTACATAAAAATGGGGTATCATTTTCAACTACGAATCTCCTGTCTGTTATGTCAATTTCGTAGCCTAAATTTTTTTTTAAAACGTTTTCAAATCGAAATATAATTATTACAATATTATTACAATTGATGGGACAATATTAGCACCTCGCTTGGAATGATTCTCGGTACACTAGGATAAAAAGAAGAATGAAGGAAGAAGAAAAGAATAAAATCATTTTATGGTTAAAAGGGTGACTCAGCTAAGCTGCTAGCCAATATAGTGAAGAGAGAGACGACCTTATTAGGCTAATTTACGTTATAGAAAGACCTGGTTGTCCTATTTATCAACAATGCTTTGCACAGCACATGGGTCAATGTCTGTTCGGGAGCCAAAAATTACCTCTAGGATCGATCGACCCGGTTACGCACGGGTCTCATAAATAAAATGTAAGCAACAGCCATCTTTTATACGAAAAGGAGCAACTATGAAAATGAAAACTTTCTTTGCAGTTTTTAAGTTCAATAACGGTACAGAAATAAACAAATTACCTTTATCAGGCAATCTTATATAGTATTATGGTGGACGATGAGCCAGGAAGAGGAAGTTTCCGAAAATAGGACATGGAAACGTTTTCAAAAAAGTATTGAAATATAAGGATAAAATTTCTAAAAGCTTGAATGGTTCTTATCCTTAATCAAAGTCGACGAAGAAACTCGATTACTGAAAAGAGTATTCTTAACCGAATTTGAATATAAATTGAAAAGAGAAGAGCGCAGATGGCAAAAATTCACTAGTCAAGGCCTTTCAGTTCGTCGAAATAAAAACTTTTCTTCCCACCCGTAGAGAAGAACTTGGATTAGAAAGGAATTCAACTGAGTTATGAATTTTTCCCCTCCCGCTTTCCGACTTTTTTGTCTTTCGAAGTCGAAAAGAAGATTTTCCTTCAGATACTGAAAAGCGGGTTTGAAATATGCTAGACTACAATCTAAAAACGTGACAGCCGAAAGATCCAAGGAAATACAAGATTCCGTCTGGGAACTACAAAGCGGAAAAATCAGGAGCGGACAAGTTTATGGAAAAAGAACCTTTGTATTAATTTTCATTAGTCCCGATTCTTTCGCCTTATCTCGATAAATATCTACGGATTAATACAGCTGAAAATAACTAACAACGCAATAGCTGAAAATATGCCAACAGAACAATATGCTCAAATCCAAAATTCATAAAAGCGCCAAATATTATCAACCGCAAGTGAAGATTTCCTCGTCATTAATATTAGCGAATTATGTCTGAATTAATAATTGGAAAAGATCTAACGCAACTCAACTGCTACACAGCCGTTGTCAAAGAATAAGGCATTATAGGCCGAAGAAAGAAGTTGAAAGAGAGTAGTATAGTCGATAGTATTACTATGCAAATGAAGCATCAATCGGCATACGTTTGAATAGAAAAGGAACTGTAGTGTCGCTCTTTTGGCACGATAGGTTCTAATGCTCAACAATCCGAAGAGGCTTTTGAAAGCCGTTATCAGATTGAAGGTAATGGGCCTTTAGTCGGGCTTATATTGATTTATAGAGACGAACGTTGCAACCGATTCCTGTACTAGGGTGAGTCGGCCCGAATTACGACCGTTTGATCAATTGATAAAAGGCTCCCATTCATTTATATTACTCCATTTACGCAGTAACGATTCGGTGCAGAGACATCAACCAAAAAAAAAAGAAACAAAACATAAAAATCCTTAGGCGGATTGGAATGCGAGATTCAAACGATGATTTAAAAACAGGCGAATTAACAAACAGATCAAAAGAACGGGTTCGATAGAACGGAAATTGTCATTCGAACAGAGATAATTTATTCTGTTCTTTTTTTTCGGAACAGAGCGTGATGAATCACTTGACAAGGGTGAGCCAGAGCTTTGAATGAGACAGAATAGAATCGCACAGTTCCGTGAACTTCATGTTTCCAGGCGAAATCGCTGATTCGATGATCTCTCGGCATAGCGATGGTTCGCGATTGCTAAACACCATCTGAGATTGTAGGATCGAGAAGAGATGACGGTCGACGTAATAGATGTCGGCGAGGGTTCAGAAACCAGATAATCGAATTCCCAACCCTTTGGTGTCTAATCAGGAACTGCCCACCGCCGTAGCAATCCAACCGTTCGCTATCTGCTATGGTATTTCTCTTGAAATGAGTCCATTGTACAGCGAATGCTGGCGACAAGGAACATGATCAGAAGATCAAAAGCGCTGGACCGATATGAAAGCGAACGGTGATAATATAATAATATAAGAAGAATAATGTTGGATTCATACGATATAATAGACATCAATAGACCTTCGAAACCAAGGGAAATTGTAAGGGAATTGGTGAAAACGGAGCGCAAATGGTTTATTTTCTTTTGGGTTTCTGTTTCTGAAAAAGTTAAAAAATTCATTGCCAAGCAGGATGAATCATTGTTATGAATAAACATGAATGAAAATACGCGCAGTTAACTGGGTTTTGTTGGTAGGTCGAAAGGCGCGGTGGTGAGAAATATTCGGCGTTGTAATAGGTGTAGCGTGACGCTGGATTGTCGCCCTTCACCAAGTCACGCCTAGAAAGGTTAGTTCAACAGCGTACGGAAAGATTTTCATTTTCAACACAAGTCAAAAGCAATTACCAAAGAGCTTCAAACGAGAGGAAAGAAATGCTTATTTTGTGGAATAAAGAAATCGATTAAAATACATGCCTAACAATCGAAACGTAAGAAAAAAAAACAACTGAATTCAGCATCGATCGTCGGTGTAGATTACAGTAGAATCGAAGAAGTATATTCATAAAACACATACCAAGCTGCGGATATTCAACTAATATTTTAATTTCTATTTTACTACTATTACGACTGCTCGTGACTTACGCTCAAAGAATTCTATTTAAATTTCTCAACTCGTTAAAAAATTCATCGATAAAAAAGTGCGAGAAAAATGTTCAAAATATTGTCATAAGTGACGATAGCTAATTTAACGATAAATTTAAATTCACTAGCAGTACCAATTAAATATTTTCGAAACACTCGCAATTATTCTTAGCAAAACATCCATTCGGACCTGATACACAGAGGTAGAACGCGTGAATATAGGAGTCGTTTAATAACAAACGGGACAACGTTCTGGTGCCATTGTTCACTAGCGAATTACAGGGTAACACAGAGGTAGCCAAATAGTGCAGCGACACTCATTGAAACTAGAAAGGTCAAAACGAATTAACATCAAACCGAGTTTCAATTCCACTGGTGTGAGAGCAGAGGGATTTAATTTTCCATCGTTTACCTGTTGAATAAATTGCAATGACGGTAAAAACCATCTAGCAGGAGATGGAAGTTGACAAAAAAGTTATTATTTCCTACCCGTGTGGAAGATGATTGAAAAAGATTAAATTAGCCACAAAAAAGGGAACTAATGAATCACACTCGGGGTAAAAATCGATTATACTATAGAGCATTCGAAAATTTCCATCGGCAAAACAACTGAACCGGCGTAATTACCTCGGTGACAAAGGAATAAAACTCGTCTTCACTATAGTACGGATGACGTGCAGCAAACAGAGCCAAAAAGACGGAAAAATCGTCTGTTACTCTCGCAACAAGCTAAAGATTATTCGTGAAAAAACTACTCTGCGAATGACGTAGAAGAACTTCAAACATTTATTAAAGGTCCAGAAGAAAATTGTTATTCCAAAGAGGAGAAAAAAGGCTAACGAGACACGTTTGCAAATACATATAAACATGAAATCCGGTAGTCAATAAAAAATGAAGCTGAAAACCGTCCGGGATCAAAGGGTGAAAAAAGGGGGTTTCCATTTCATACTCGGGAAAGCGGAACGTGAAAAATGAGTGAGGAACATCTATATTATGTACGTATTCACAAAAGCAGGAGACTATAATAATAAAAAAAAAAAAAATCCCGCTAGACGACCATAGTAACCTCCTCCTTGTTTGAAGTCGGTTAAAAAATGGTCGCAGGCAAAAGAAATCTTACACGTCGATCGAGTCCAACCAGTGAATTTTTTCAAGGCACCTCTTCTGTTTAATCTATATTTTTCACAAGGCTGCCAGGCTACATGAATATCATTGAGCAAATTGAAACCAATTAAATTGACTCACTTGAAATTACTTTAAATATTAGGCCAATTACGCTTATTAACAGCAAGCATAAATTAACCTACTGCGTCTTTATTGTAAATACTTAATTGAAAACTACAATGATATAATAATTTTGCGTTCTTATGTTTAAGGGTTTTGCGCATGTTCCATCAATGAAACGACCCAATTTTCCATACTTAGAACTCCTTCGAGCATCTCAGACTCGAAAATAACAGGAGACATTTTCTCTTGAACTTGGGTGTAGCACTCGAACCTCGTAAATTATGTAACCTTTAGGAACTTCAACATTTTAACTTCCTAACTTTATGGAAACATGGAATTATTGCGATAAGTGCAGATGGAAAGTTCTTTAGCCAAGCTCTCGAACGATCACGACTGTATGGTATTTTCGAAATGGCAGGGTATACCGAAAACGACCGCGAAGCCCTTAATAATACCTCTGTCAGCGGCACACAATTTACTCGCCCGCATAGAGAGGGTTGAAATCCGCGGAGGTAATTTTTCAAGTGGAATTAGCAACCCACGGGCAAAACCAATTGGGCCAGGAAGGAAGGAAGGTGAAAGAATACAGGTTGAGCTTGGCTGATTATCCTCAGGGCAAGACCACTTTGAGGTTGTACCCGCTTCTATAAAACGACGAGTCTTCGCGAGAATTTCTAGACGTGCAATGAGGGCCCGTTCAAACAGTAAATGGACGAACTTTCATTTTTTAAAGCGAATCAACGTTAAAACTAAAAGAATTCTCAAATCCATTTGAACTCATTTAAAAACCCGTCCATTATTCTTCCATTATAGAACGAACGGGGCAATCTGAAATTTCTAGCCATGCAATATGGCATAATGAGCGAAATTTTAAAGGCTCTCAAGACTGTCAGGAATTACTTCACTTCTTTAATAACAGACCTACTCATTTTTGTGCGGATTCTATTGAAGGCAATGTTTAGCTAAAATCTGCTAAAATGCATGCCAACTTCTTGCGGACAAAGACGGAACTTTTTGAGATTTTAAATTACACACGTAGCTACCAATACACACCGTTCTCTAGTTAACCAGTCAAACGCATGCGGAATGAAAATTATTGGTCAAGCATGAAAATGATGATCATTGAGGTCCCCTTCGCTTAAATAAACTGAATTACCGGAGATGTTTTCCCATCGCAAAAACGCGGAATTATTTTGCGCTATCTGATGAACTCGGTTCGATCCAATCTCGACAAACATTCGTGCCGACGAGCATACAAATTGCTCGATAGGTTGAAACGTGGGAAAACGTGTCTTATCGTTCAATTTCATCGCATTCATAAGTTCCTCGGCTTCGAAATTGGACGCAGTTTTTATTTTTTGAATAAACTTAAAATTCAACGCGCCTCAATCGGCAAACCGAAAAATGCCACGACAGTCGTTTTTCATTGAAAATCAATGATACCGAGAATACGAAACAAGAGGGGTTTTCAACTTCAATTTCAAAAATACAGTCGGATTCGTACCCTGGGGGCGAGGCATAGGTATTTCGATTTTCAACTTCCATCTCTTCCGAGTATTTGACCAGACGATTCTCGCCCGAAGCATATACATTTTCTATCCCCTTTCGCTCAGACCGACGACAGAGCGTTTCCCTTTTTCGATCTCGAGTCCATCCGATACCATTACGTCGGGATTGAGAGCGGAAATCAAGTTCTCATCTTTTATCGTTTTTCCGGAGCACGTACAATCACCCCGATTGCAATTGATTCTCAAGAGATTCTGATGAAACCTATCAACGGCTGTTCCCTCGAAACCCATTTTCAATAACGCTCTCTCATTTTTCCTTGGCGAATTTCGTCCCACAAGGAGACCCCACTTTTCTCAATCATTGGCACAATATGGCAGATTGGGCTAGTATGTAATACATAACATTGGCCGTTGAGTCAATGACAACGAATAAAATTCAAAAGATGGTGGAGCAATTTACATACCGTGGTTGAAACGTCTGTTTTCTTTACGAGTCAGTTCGATTTGTTCAGAAAAAAAACAAGTGGCACAACATAAGATTTACATTAGTGGTTCCAATTTGGACTATCATTATTAGAAAAACGAGGACGACCTTACGCCGATTAAAAACGGTCTCGTAAAAGAACCTACGCGAAATAATAATATGTTAAAATATCGGTGGGAAAAAAACGTGTATCAACACCGTTATCCATGTTAGTCACGCTAATCCAACCCTCGATGCACCGTTAGCATTTTCAACAAGCCGAAGGGCCCTCAGGGGTTAATCTGGGTGGCGAAAGCATGACAGACTGAGAGACCGATCACACGTTTTTCAAATCAGATAACGGCCTGTTTCACGACTTCTGTCCACGCGATCTCATCAAAGTTGGAAGTCAATTTGGTAAACTCTGAGTTCACACGATGGTATAGAGCCAAGAATCTGAGTAAAAGGTCCAACCCACATCTTGTGATGAGAGGAAAAATGATAAGTATGAAGTAAACGAAAACAATTTTGACTACATCTAGACAAGATTCAATTAAAATATTGATCGTTATTTTTACATAACTAGAACGATAATTTATTGACTTCATTTCGGTTTCAAATTAAATTTCAATAATCATCATCAACTGCATTCTAGAATTACGAAACAGAAAGTTCGAAACTCAGATCCTTTAATGGCAATTGTTGGAGGTTATAGTTTGGTGAAAACATGAAATATCACTTCTGCTTCGTATAGCGAATAATCGGCAATATTACTAAAAAAAAAGTACAAAAATTATGATTATCATAATTCAATCTGATAATTTACCATTCAAATATTATTACTATTGCGCTTGGACAAGAATTGCAGTTTGCAAACATGATAAATTTTACAATATCGATGAGTTCAAACACGATCAACTCTCCTGCTCGTCAGAGCAGTGTAATATTGATAGAAAAAAAACGAGGATGTCGGCCTGACAGCATGACCTAACTTACTCCTCTTTCACCATTTGCCTTATAAGGGTTATGCGAATGAGGTCTTTGAAAATATTTGCGAAATCGAGCGGTTAAGAACTGACTAGACGCTGTTTGAAGAGCTGAAAGCATCCTAAAGCTGGAAACAGGACCCTTTTTCAACTTTTTTCAACCCCTTCGCCAAACTAATTTCCGTTCATCTTGCGAGTTAAACATGTTTTGAAAGAAATTTGAACTTTTAACGACGCTATTATAACGAGAGAAAGGCTGACGCACGCCGTCATCAACCTTTTCCAACGAGCTCGACCAACTAACAACGTTTACTATACAAAAAAAAAAAGTAGATTTTTTTTAGCTTTTTCAACGGCATCTATGGTTGGTAGCATTTCCAGGGTAAATATTCTCTGATAACATTCAACAAGTCTCCGAGCACGAGGTAATTTTTAATTAAACCCCTATTCGACAAGCTCGTTTGTGCTACACGACTCTTCCGTTGCACAGTCGTTGGAAACCAGCAAAACGGAAAAACCCTCGGACAAAAGAGAGACGAGGGCGAAGCTTCGGTGACGAAATGTATTTCTCGTCCGTGTACAACAGGATTCTAGAGCGTAAATAGCGACTAAGGGCGAGTATTCCCAAGGGATCTCATTTCCGCCCTGTTTCATCGTCGAAACGGAATAATAATCCTGTTTCGACTCGAGCGGGTGTAGCGCATGCAATAGCAAATGATTCAGGGAATTCGTTTCACCTGAGTGACGCTTTGTATGAAGCGGCTCCACGCGATCCGCTAGAGAACAAATCGGATGAAAGAAGAACGCCGGTTAGCGAATTTCTAAATCGAACAATTCTCCGTAGGATAAGCCTAAAATATTCTCGATGAATCGAGGAAATTGGAATGAAAACGGAATTCATTTATAGTTTCAGGAAAATACGTGACGCTCATTCATCTGGCAATAATGCGTTCTGGGTACTTTTTAAAATTCCTCTATACGAGTAGAAGAGCTTACGAAGGAATATTTTCTAGCTCCAAATTCTACGGTTTTTAACTCATAATGTAAACTTTATCACAGCATTAATCGTCAAATGAGTTAAAATTTCAGGAGGCCAAGTGCTACGACAGAGCTAAGGGAGGAAATGGCAGTTCCTCCTATCCACGAAAATCAAGTTTGAGTCCTTGCAAGAAGATCATCACATACCGGTCGATACAATAGCCCAGCAGTACTATAGATCAAAATTGAGAAAAGTTTATACCATAGTAAAATCCCACCACAAATTTAATGTAACCCCGGTCAAATAAAAACCAGCCAAGGAGAGGCGACGAACTCTGCTAATTAACGAAGTTGCTTATTCTCCACGATACACGTCATATCCACCGCGACGAGAACGGCGAAAAAATTCGGTGAACTTGAACAAGAAAGCGCACGGCTTTTAAGACGAATTCTTTTTTTCCCATTATAAACTTGAATAGCTTTAGGGAAGAACCTTCGGCCCAGAGAGCTACAGGAAACTTCGCCCGGGCGTACCAATAAAGCAAAGTGTTTTTATACGAGGTTTAGTTTAGCAATGAAGGAGGCGGATGAAAGTTTTGGATAAAAGCAAAAACAGAGAACAGCTTTCAGTTTTCTCGTCTATCTACACGCTAGTAGGAGCAAGGACATCTAAGCTCTACTGCCCCATTTAAGGTATTTTTAAGAGGAAAAACATCCCCAGTTTAATTCGAGGCTCGAAAAATTGAGCCACTCTCATTAAACATTAACTTTAATGGCTCAAATTGACTAATAAATTTGTCCATAAGTGCTCCAGGTAAATCAGACAACATATTGTTTGAAGGAACGTTGAAACACGAGAAGAATCATGTTAGCCATAATTCAAATCCCTTTTTTCTTTTTTTTTTTTTTTTTTGGAAGAACTGGATTTTATTGTAACACTCCCTTCCTCATCTTATCGACCCCGTTACACTCCGAATAATAGGAATTTCCCCCACAAATTCCAAAAAAGTTGTGAAGGCCATAGCTTTGAAAAAGTTTCGACTCCGCAGTTTCGCTAAATGCAGTCCACTGTTAGAAATCTATTTAGGTAAATACAGAACACTTAGAAAATTGGATAGCCGGATCTTAGAAAAGTAAAGTTAGCGGAGTTTGAGGTGACGAAAAAATTCGGGAAACCTTAAGCCACTTATGTGAGCTCCACATTCTCAACATTGTTATTCCACCACTCTCTACAACTTGGCTCAACTTTAACCGGCATGAAAGTCGAACACGCATTGAATTCAATTCGAAAGATATTTGCAACGGGTGGAACTTCTAAAGAAGGTACATTATAGCCGAACTAGGCAGATAAGTTATTCGCTTTAGTTTCAGCACAAAGTTATGCTAGCTTAAAGAGGTTTATATTTAGCCAGCCATCGTACGGTTTAAGGGACTAGAACAGGTAAATTATACATTACACCAACACAAAACAACAAAGTACAGAATCACGGTCCATCAACCACAAATAAACTATGATAACGTTAACAAATAGAAAACGCTACATTTAAGGCTCATTTCTTCATACTATTAAACGTCTACTTCTTTTATAACTACTGAGATTCTATTGACCACCAATCGGGTTCAGCAATTTTCATTACGAAACCGTCTTGAGATCGAGAAAGAAAGAAGCCCACTTCAAAAACTTATTTTATTATGAGGTTTCGCTAAAAACTAAGTTGGTCCCATCAGCTTCCGAATCGTATGCACGTGACCCCTCCTCTGTCAAATGAAGAATGAAAATCCTAGATATCAACAAGAGAGTCTTGAAATCGGAAACAACTTGAACAAATCGATAGCGCTCGAAACCCTTGAATGAAGTACAAGAAAAGTCAGCTAGATCTTCGTACGGAAAAATGACGATGATTGAAAATCTCTTCCAAAGAAGCGAGGGAACGGAATATAAGAGAGGAAAATAGAGAGAAGAATCTTAACCTGTTGCGCTTGTTCTCCAACTGACAAGAAAATGTCGTGACATACGACCTTATTGATGGCAAGTTCGATTATTGACAGCGTTTAAACGGATACCTTCGCCGCAGTTCAGATTTTTACAAAGGAGAATCACCACAATAGCATTGTTCCGTTTCTGATTTTTCCTCGACGCTATCTAATTGGAAAATTTACAAAGGAAGATTTGTGAATGGTCTAATTACTAGTCGAGATGATTAGTTTTGACCAGCGGATTGAAGGGTTTGAACAAGCCTAGGATTAAAGCACAGTTGTGGTAATGTTTCAGAACTTTCGCCCGTTCGGGCGTCTTTGGCGCGTTTAATCAATGATTTATCCAGCAGGCATTCTCAGTTTTTGAGACTAGAAATTATATTATTGCGGGCTGAACAAATTAACGTTAGAGCGTAATGAGCGCGACTCGATAGACAGATTTTTTTTTTTAACCAAGGAGGTAAACTTGGGTTATACAGTAACGCTAGGCTGAGGAGTTGGTCGGGACACGGCCTAACTGACGTTGCCTAAAAATCCATGCAACAAGCAACCGTTCGCGATTCTCATCGATGCGCTTACATAGCTGTACAACTTAAATCTCAAAAATTGAAAAAAAAAAAATTGGTGTCTACGACTAAAAATGCAGTATAACGATTTGAAATGGTAATAAAATAGAAGAAAATTGCAAGGAATATGATCAAGCCTCACTATCCGAGAGAACGAACTTTAAATCCAACAAAGTCTTGATTGGGTTTAAGGTTAATAAGAAACGAGAACAGAGTTACATAACGAATGAAAGCTCAAAACGCGAGACGAGAGTGAAGTTAAATTTCTAATGGAGACGGAAAAGTTGCCTCATCGCTAATAAAGACGAGATAATGTTCCTTATCAAACTAGGAACATGGACTCAAGTGTTAAGACGAGCAGAATGGAACAACTAGGGCTGAAAGGAACAACCAGGTATTCCAACTTGGTTGATTAAAGCGTCGAGCGAGAGCGAAAATAAGCAGGCGAAACTCTCATGGTTATTCAGCAATTTTCCAGCAACAACCGTCTCTTTCGCCCTTGACGCTCCAACTGGTGAAATATTCTCATTTCCTTTCTGATAAATTACATCGTATTGATCGATTCTCGAGCTTAATTTGGAAACGTGATGAATTTCGAGCCGGCATTCCCACGTAGCAGTGGAATATTATTCAATATAACCCGACCCTTCGAATGGAAAGCGAATAAAATAATCTACCACCGTGAAACATTTTTCTATCCACGCCTTGAGATAAAAGTTGCGAATGATAACAGCATGATCATCGCCAGAGACAACCACTATACCATTTTGGTGCTTTGCTTGAATCAATTCAAAAGTATATGTAATAACTGAGCTCTGCAGTGGATCGGTCAGTCGCATGACCTAAACCCGGACGTGGCCGTTGGGACGAATTTGCATAAGTGGGCATTCGAATTGCCAATCGATGGCGATCAAAAAGATTTCAAACCTTCGCGGAAAGTGGGAATTAATTGTGAGCTGCCCCCAGCTTGTTGCATGTTCATGGATACAGCCATTAGTGGGTCAGAAATAGAAAATTGAGGACCCTTTGAATTGAAAATTGTTTATTGCTTAGACAGATTTTCCGTTTGACCAACAATACAAATAGAACGAAATTGCATATAAAAACAAAACAGGTACTAATCTAAATTTTGCAAACGTCAAAAAATTTACTAGTAAATGTTTATTATATGAAGGATTAAATCAGAACGAAAATAATTGTAAAAACGTGATAGAATTTTTTCAGCTCTAACTTCAGCGTTTCGACATTAAACATCGGCCGCCCACTAGGTGTAGAAAAAAGGAGGAAAAATTTGTTCGCCAAGTAGACAATGAAGGCGGGCGAAAGTTAAATTACAATTCCCAACATGATTCAGTATTATGACGGAGTAATAAGTGCCGGAGTGGGCGGAATGAAGAGTTAATTCAGTTTTCCCACCGGTTTCAGTTTTAGAGAATATCTCGGCATCGCGAATTGAAGTTGATAATGAAGCTAAACTATTTTGAAACTTGAGATGAATTTCAAGAGCGAGAAATTGAACGGTGATTATTAACCTTGCGAAAGAATAAAAGCGAATAACTTTCCAACGATAAGGTGAAAAAACGTTCGACGAAGGCTTCATTCAGTGTTTCAGCAGTGTTCATTCATAAGAATATCACTAAAAATGCAATACATTTCATATGATTAAATATGAACCAAATTGAAAATTTTCTAGGGCTACAGAAAATGCTAAACAAAAAGAACTACGCGAATCCATAGGATTAAGCGAACAACCTAAGACACTTTTACGAGGGAGCTGAACTCTGTCTATCATCTTAGTATGTTCGATATATCGATAAAATATTAAATGTTCTTCAAATTTTGCAGAAGTGCTGGCATCTCGAAGCAATCATTTTCTGTGACAGCTTAGACGTTTTCGACCGATCGAACTCGGTTTATTCAATTAGCATAGCCTTGACGCTCGTGTAAGAATAGAAACTGCCTAGTCACTTGTCCGATCTGAGGGCGAAACTACCGACTTGAAGATAATCTCTTTACACACAGCTAGCTGAGTGTAACCTTACAGAAGGGCGCGACGCAGAAGAGGCTCATTTATTCGAGGAGAACAAGTTTGACAAGAAGCCTGCGATAGTACGATGAGAGTCATGGGAGTACAACGAGACTTAACCTGAGATTAATGAACAGTCGACTAGATGTGAAACTAAGGTCACGATCACAAGACGGAGCAGAGCTGGGTGACAACTCCATGATGATTAAAACCGAGATTAAAAAGAGATGGCTGAACCGAGGAAATTTTTACACGAAAACAGGAAAAAAGGTATAGCGACGATGTTGTAAAATCGACCCGTTGATGTTGGCTAAGTATGGAACCTGAATATTTTGCATGAAAATCACTAAACAGGCTACATAAGAGATTAGAAGAACGATGAGAACGCATCAGTGAAAGATGTTGTTCGCCACAATTCGAGGATTAAATAGCTACTGTACAAAGAAGTAAAACCCTTTCGACTTCGGCTTATTGAATATTAAAACAGGCGGATGAAGAGAATGGAGCGAAAGAGTATCTGGCGGCTGAGAGGTCTTCATACGTCATTAAGACGGCTCATCGAGACAGGTATTCTCGTTCTAGCCTCCCCAGTCCTATCAACACCCAATCCGACCGAGTCCTTTCATAACAGTTCGAACGATGGACGAGATGAGGAATAGGTTTGGATCGAAGGGGGTTCAGTCGGCCGAAAGCGGGAAAATGAGGTTTCTATCCCTCTCCCTCAAGACTTTCAGAGGAGCAAAGCTTTTTCCTTCCTCTATATACTCTTCAGCTGGCGGTTCAACAGATTGAATCTGAAATCCGAGGAGGATTACTCAAAACCGTTTCTCGACATGGGCCTTTCCATACTACATCAGCAGTTTGAAAAGACGGTAAAAGGGAGGTAAAAGATTAGGTAAAATAACATCACGAATGAAAAGCCTTCTTTTTTTTAACCTTCTGACGCAAAGCAGCCCTTAATGCCTTTAGTAAGATTGAAGAAGAATCTGGATTCACCAAGAAGTTTACAAACTGAAAACATCTAGTAGATTAAGTGAAAGAGAAAATAAGGCAGGGAAATCACTCCGAGAAGAATCATCTTAGAAAATTATATTGAGCGGGTGACAAAGAATAGCGCATAAAATCTGGACGAACAGGCACCTAATTATTTTAACTACGCGTTATTCAGAAATATAATAGGTTCTTCCAGACCAAAGGCGAAAAACAATGAAATCCCTAATCGCAAAACAAAATTCTAACAACTTCCTAATTCGAAGCTGTTCTCATTAAGTTATCATTATCATTTTCCTGAGCCTTCTTAAGGTTAAGCCACGAGCTAATAGTGTGCGTCAAAGCCTCCGGCAAACTTTCCAATTTTCACGCTCAATTTCACCCAAAAGCACAATATCAAGCACAACTTCGCCAATGTCAACAGAGATTGTTCTCCTTCGAGCTCTGAAAAGTTTATCGCTAACGAACGGCGCTCCGAGCGCAAGGTTTCCCAATTTTTCGACGAAAACTTTCAAACCGACTTGACAGCATAACATGGATTTACTACCTTCCCTTGCGTTAATGTAAACTCAAAAACAATATTTTAATTCAAGGTAAGGAGGGCTCGCCGGAAAGTTTTAGATTTCTAGGTCAGCGTTTTGTAGTTTGAAAATATTGTTTTGTTGACGCACGTTCTGCACGCTAAATGAAACGTAGGAATCCCCAGCTACGATCAATAACACACAATTCTGTCAAACCACACAATATCGTATGATTTTGGAGTCAAAATTAATGTCCAACTACACAAAATGCGACATAGGCGTAGCGAAATGGCTCTCTTATTGCTCGGAGATCATGGATTTGTCGTTGCCACAACGGCCGTTGCTATGATTCTTTAGAAAGCATCAGAGCTCTAAATCATCAGACCTCGAGAGTATACTTTTCTAAGGAAAACTCCACAGCACTTACCAGCCATTCGCCCTAGGTCTTCCTTAGGTCTGTTGATCGAGGGAGGAGCGCGTACATTACCAGCATACTATGGGCTGCATAAGCCGCCTTAATCTTACATTATAGCAATACAACGCCAAAATATTGCATGATTGATAGTAGTAGCTTTAGAGATTTATGTCATCCCACGGGCACTCCATTTACGGAATATTTCGAGTCTGGAGAAAACCTTTTGGCAGATAATGGATAGCAGTATCCGGCTGAGCTTCTTCACGAAAAATCAATCATTTGAAGTGAACGTCAAAATATATCTCCTCCTCCGCGCCGATATTTTCATTTTCTCAAATGGATTTTCACAAGCTTTTTCAAACAACTACCAACAATATTTTTGTAATACATTAACTAGGTCGTTAAAATCTTCGTCTTTTCCCAGAGTAATGTAGCAATCCATTTCTCAACCTTTTATGCGGAAAACAACAACATTTGGAAAATTCAAACGAAAAAAATCCATTTATGAACATGAAATATTTGTCTCATTCATTCAAAAGAAACAAAGGATGTTGCATATATTTTTAATACGAACCTCTTGAAGTGTCATGAAACCAAATTTAAACGAAAAATAACATTTTTACGCAAAAACCGATCAGTTTGATCTTTGTAAACGATCAGTTGATAATTATTTACTCGACCACCGAAGATAAAATTAAAAATAAGATTGAAAAATTGAAAATTTTAGGAAATTTGTAGTTTACCATGATATATAAGTGTACTTTCTTTTCTTGTACTATAAGTGATACATATGTGTACATTCAATCCTCCGAAAAAATCGAATGTGATAAAAAATCAGTTTTTGATTTCACAAAGATAAATCTTTCACCGCGCATTACTAGGTCAAAACTTTCAAAAATCAATTGGTGTATTACACTGGAGGCATCATTAGAATTCCATTACGATTTTTTTCTCGACGTACGTGTATCGACAGTTTATTAGAGAATTATTCCAGTTTCTCCCTCAACCTAATACCCAAGGGTTTTCAAATTGCGCTTCAAGCTATTATAGCTTCATCAATCATTGCTGAGTAGTTTTTTTCGACATAGAATTTGCAAGATGATAATAAGGTCTCGAGTTAACTGCCATAAAAATGAGCAGCAAAATTGCCCGCGTTAAAATACATAAGATACATAAATGCACACTTTGCGAAAACTTATCAGATGTTTTCTAGCCAGTATAAGCAACCTATTAAACTCAACGATCCCAGACGTAAGTGAACTGAATAGCAAAGATAAAAGAAACACAGTATTCCAGGGTTAACGATGCCAGAAAATTTTCGTCGGCTAACGGAGCTCCACGAACGGTTTAATTTACCAGAGCTAGCTTTGCACGTCGTGCTCATGCGAAGCTCTTGCGGTTTTTTAATAAAACCTCTTCGCCTGAGTTGACTCGTAAAGCGAGTTCACGGGATCCAGCCGACACGGTAAGTAAAACGTAACGCTCAACTACCAAAATGAAGCCTCACGAATACTACACGAGAACTATTCTAACACACGTAGAGAAAACAAAGGGGAAGGAAGAAAATCCTCAAAATTCCGATAAAGTAAAGGAAATCATAGGCAAATGTGGGATAGGCGGAATCAGAACTTCACCGACGAATTAAAAAATCGAACAGTATCTTAGGAAAGTGTAGCTCCCACAGTGAATTTTATTCACAAACATTGAGAAAATACTAGTCACTTCCATCACATTAAGATTACTTTATAAGGAGATTACAATACCGATATTATTGCACTTCAATTTCAGATGAATCACTTGATAAACCCGTGTTTTCCATCTTTCACGAACCCTTTCAACGATTTAAGCGTTGTCAGATTGGTTGACTAGATAAAAAGAGAAAATCCCAGAATTCGTACATTCCGACTCGATGGTTCTTGAACCGAATCGACGACCTTTCGAGCAGGTATTTCACGGTTCATGTAAATTCCAAGAGATTGGGTCGCGAAATAGAAGGGTAGAGGTAGTACAAACGAGCTTGAAAAGCTTTTCTCCCTTGGCTCTTTTCCAAACGGTCATCCGATCGTGATGTGCTCGCATGATCAACGGTTTTGGTCTTATAACTTTTTTTCTTACTCGTGGTAAAAATTGTGGATCGCTTTGCACTCGAAAAGGGCAATATTAAAAATAAAACATCGTTTTGGGCTCTTAATAAAGAACAAGAGCCAAGATTCAAAAGAAAATATACATTAAAATACAAGTGGAAAAAATATTGGCAAAGTCCAAAACATAGAGAAAACAGAATTTTAAGAAGCATTAATTTTTTTAAGAAAATTACCCTGTTGAGCTTACAGGCTCAACTCTTAAGCGATCTACACTAGAAGAACGGCTGACCTTCGCAAGAGATTTGTCAGAGGCCGCATTTGGATATGATTCACCTCATGGCGTTCGAGATGAGCAGTGTCTACACTTCGAAGGCATCAGTACAAAGCTATGCATCTAATGTATGCATTTTCTGCAAGACGAGAGAGGCAGGTTTCAATGATTTTTTTCTATTTTTACAAGTTCAGTTTGAATTCATTTCCATCCGTTGTTTTCAGTGAGAGTTACAATTTTGTCAAGGTTTTGATTTTGTTTTATGCTTTACAAAAAGCATAACTTCGTTCATAGTGAAGAGAAAAATTCTTTAAATAGAATATTATCTCGATATAAAATATTGATGCATAAGAATAAACTGTTAAAATACAGATTCTGAACATTTCCAGAACTAGCCGATCTATAGGTGCACTTTTTGATCAAGATGTTTTCGAAAAGATATTGTTCCCAATTTTTTTCATTTTTTTTTAATTGAACTGATTTGTACGATTTTTATACGACGCGCGTACTGCTATTAAAACAAAGAAAATTTTTAAAAATCGCGAAAAATTTACTAAGATGATTACTCTCGATAATTTATAGGTAAAAATAAAATAAAAACCATTATAACCCGTACAACTGCATTTATGTCATTAAAATACACACTATTACACGGCACTTTCCCGTGTTCCTATGATATTGCGCCGTGCCTAGCCAGCATAACGACCAAGATAATGGGACGGAATATAAAAATGATTTCGATCATTAGCCCAGTGTTTGTTTCAAGTATGCTCAACGGCTGCGAGAAGCTTAATCAGGGCGAACATTATACTGCCCCGTCATTAACGCTATTCAACCTAGAACATGCACCACTCCAACTTTGCTACCTCTGCTTCAATTACGTCTCTCGCACATGTATCCACTTTCTTGTAATTAAGTTTGTTCATTTCGAGTGAATTAGTTTAATTAAGGCGTTTTCAATCTCTTTCATTTTATTATTCCCCAGAATTAGGAGAAAGCAAGGTACAATTTGATAAATTAGAGCGCTCTAATATAATAGCTACCGCTGAACTGGAGGAAATAGAGGCGGATTGAAACCCGAGCTAGAGCGTCGAATCAACTATGCTCAATAAATGTAACGCTAGTTGAAAGACGTCATCGATTTGTAGCTGATACTTTAAAAATATTGCATTCCGCGCGAAAGATATTGCGGATAGACTGGGATTTCTGAAAGAAGGCGTAATATAAATTCAGCCTCGGAACTAGACAGATTCTAGTCGAGAAGAACCACGTTGGGGCATTTGGGAAAAGAGAGTTTCTATTGATCTCGCCAAAAGAGGTAAAATGTCTGCCGAAGCGGCTCGGTGAAAAACACATCGTTTGGAAGCTATCGCGTGATTCAGGATAGTAAAGGTGCTCCGAGACTAGTAGGACATGACCACGGGTACTGACCCGCTGACCGTTTGCTATCTCGGCTTGGACCTTCGTCTGGGAAATTTGTTCGAACCTAAACGACCCTCGAGTGTTCAGAGATGCAAAGCATTATAGAACAGCGACGTCAAACAGGCAGTCAAATGAAACAACTTATTCAGATGTGACCTTTCATCAAGCAATATTGAAGGATTTATGTAGAAACATGAGGGGAACGTAATTCCTATTTTTTTTTTATTCACCATCCCATCGTGCTCAATTTGGTTTTAAAATTGAAATCCCGTTCGGACTACATAATTATTTTCTTTGAACAGAACAGAAACGACTGATTGATTTGGGATCGATAAGAACCTGATCAAAGTAAACAATCTCAAGGCGAAAAGGGTCGAGCAACTAACCAGCTCAGCAGAGTATACCTGCAAGTCAGCAGTGTCCATTTCCACATTGGATCTACTTACACTAATCGACCGTAGGAAAGGGTTCTCTAGTTCTCTCGAGAAAAAACTCGACCTCAGATCAGAAAAAAAATGGACCTTCCAGAGGAAAAAATCGGTTCCTCTCTTTCGTAAAAAGAATATGTCTCTCGTAAGTGTGCACATTTGACGAAGGAAGATTTGGAACAGAACAGTATTCGATATAATAGCTATTTCTTTGTGGTATTTCCGTAATAAGGGAAGTAATAGAGCGAAGAATACCCTTCAACCATCTCAGGTCATTTTTCTTTATCATAATATTTTGATGAGGAGGATCAAACTTTTCATCGAAATTTAACTGATGGACCTATGAGCCCTGAAGAAGCCCGAACGGGCAAAAAATCTAGGCAATTAAAAATAATTGTTTAAGAATGAAAAGGATCATAGAGAAATATGCACCGATTTGGTCTCCCCCTCATCCCAACACTAGTTTTGTTCGCAATTATTTCAACATGAAATAGCACCATTCAATATTTCAACAATAAATGAACGAGTCTAAATCAAGTTCTGGACCACCCTGTAAGGGAAGCGTTTAAGCATTGTAGGAAAAGGACCACGCGAAAAGTTGAGTCAGAAAATCGCTGAAACTGTATTTTCAACTCGTAGCTAGGGTACCTTCTATCTTTTTCGAGTCCTTGTTCAAAACAAGTTTGTCAGCGAGTTCAAACGTTCTCTGAAAAGGAAGCCGAAAAGGCGAAGGAAAGTTTCCAACTAAGGTACAGCCAAGTCATTCCAAGGTGATTTACTTTCAACGTGGTTCAACTACGTGAATTGAGGATTGTGAAATAATGAGGTCAGATATATATGAACTCTTGCGGCATGAAAATACACAGAATATACAATATATGCTCATTGGTATACACAACACATGCTCGCTGAGTATTTATAAGGTGAGAACAAGTCAATTAGAAATACCAATGTTTCAGACAATTTAGATGAATTCTCAAAATCAAATATTATTAATTCCGCTAAATACGACAAGAGGAATATAAATAAAGTTGGAAAAATTATCGAAACATTAATCAATGCACCATGAATATTAGGAGTCAAAGGTTGTCATGAAGTGTACAATTGAATGCAACGTTTTCATTTTTATTCCACATTTGAGGGGGTCAGCTATTTTCCAATTACAAAATTAGGGCAACATTTTTACTCTCAGATATTGTATTTTTTCCTCTGAGATTGTACTAAGGAGCGCTAGAAACAGGGCACTTGAACGAAGTTAGGGTGCGGTCGGTCTATGCCGCAGGTGTCCTAGCTCCCAAGCCACATCATAAACGGCCGATCTTCATATTCGCCTAGCCTTTCGTGGGTTGTTTAGGGCACCTGTTCACTGGCCCCTTCTCTCATCATTATTACCTCTCAACTACCGAAAATACGGAGGTATAATAGAATATTATAGACAACAGGCATGTAAATAAAATCCATTCGATTGGCCAGAATAATACAATGAGAATGTGGGGAATCGGAGATAAAACGTGAAGACATTGTGATCAAACTCTAGTCATCTAGCACCTAATGACCAAGCATCAATAGGTAGTTCGGCGATTAAAAAATGCAATTTTTGCAAAGGAATAATACAAAAAATGTTATACTAACAATAACAACCCGTTAATAACTCCCGTGGCCCTGTTTGGGTAATAAAGAACAACCAGTTACAATGGAATTACCAAGTAATAATTAAAACCAGAATATTCATCGCATAATTCGACGGATGTGAAATTTGTACCGTAAGACGTCAAATTGGCATTTTAAAATTTCTTTTAAAAAATAATGAAAAATTATCAAATTAAAACAATAGATGTTGACATGTACATCAGTGCATAGGTGTATATTAATGAACATTAATATAACGGTCTAGCTCGCAATATGGGTGCTCAAACGGCATTTAATGGGATTGGTCAGTGAACCGCGAATGATACGGATACCATTACAATTCAGTTGGGAATTACCATCTTCGGATCGTTAAATTAATCACAGCAGATATAGCGGTGGAGTATGTATAAACGTGAGGCATTAAACAATTGACTATATTAAGCTCGCCGCGAGATACACAAAGGTTAATGTAATAGCGTTAGAAACGGGCGGTTCATAGTTTGCAGTAACAATAGCCGTATGAAATTAAATAGATTCATTGTCAATACCTTTCATAATTTAATTGATAAGTTTACCACATGCGAGTTTCTCTATTACCACAAAGGCGTCAAAACCAATGCGTTAGCAAATTCATCCCGTCCTCAGACGTCATCATTCGTCTTGGCACCTTCAATTCTATATTTTTAAAATAGTATTTTCGCCCATGGATGGGGTGGACATAAAATGTTCTTTACAAACCGTTCGTGGTGACAATGAAGACAGAAATATAAGAATAGATGATCTCCTAATCTCTACAACCAAATGTTAAATTTTGTTTTGCGTGAAGGATAGAGCTGGAGGACCATCCTTCACCGCTTGATGACCTTTTGTTGAGGACAAATTAAGCTTGGATGATTTCTCCATGGAAGAAACAAGTTGGATTCCCCGCTTTGTCTGATTTCCAACCAAAACTAACTTTCGGCTTTGGTTCGGTCCATTCAGTCATAGTCAGGGTCTGACATTTCAACAACTCGTTCACAAAATACAATGATAAGAAACTGGACAAAAATTGGAAAACAACATTAACGCACTCCGCCAAAAATGTACACACTCCAAGAAACATACTACGCCACGGATTAATCAAAACTGAGTGAAAACGTGAATCCAGCTCTATACTGCTGCCACTACATTCACCCATCGTCCGTATCGCTTTTCACTGCCCATCGAGATGGTCCAGCTTTCGTCAGGAACCATCTTTTGTCGTAGGCAGGGAAAATACTGAGGAGAATAGCCGGCAAAAAAGAGAGGAAGATGTGGGAACTAAAAGAACTTGAAGGGGTTGACACGGTTTTGGCGCACGTGAACGGCTAAAAGACTCACCAGCACGGACCTGGGTTTTCCCACGGGAGATTTTCGGGAGTATCAAGTAATTGGCCACCTCCACCGTCGCCTGAATTCTTCGTCTTTATCCCGCAACGAACCTGGACAGCTCTCTCCCTTGCGTCGCCAACGCAGTCTCTCCATCTATAGCCTACGTTTCCTCTTCGTCTTCTTCTGTCGTAGCTTAGAACTTCTCTCTCTATGCCAATATCACTTGGCCCTGATCCCAGTACAAAATATCGATCAGACACCCTTTATTAGTTTCCAACCTCGTGTGTTACTTTTCTAGACGAATTTTCTTTTCTTTTTATTTCGTCTCCGAATTGGATCAGTGGCTATACAAAATACCAGCCACCCCGGCGTATTTCCTTTTTGTTTGTTTTTTCGTCCATGCGCATCTCCCTTATTTTATTTCTTTCCTTCTAAACTCTTTCCGATTTCTCTCTCTTTATATCCCTCAGTCGACGACTGTTCCTACTTATTTTCCCTCCTGCCAGTTCTGGATAGAAGGGTTTCGTTCAGTGCTATATTTTTATGGTCCACTAGTTCTCCATCCAACAACAGAACAGTGGAGTCGGCTTTGAGTCCCTCGAGCTGTACTTACAGTTGCCATCTTCTTCGTTACGGTATCCTCAAATCACATTTTCAGAAACTCGGTTGGCGAATGGAGCCCTTAAGGTGGCAGCCTGAATTGCGTTCCTCTTTTCTTCCAAACAATACATATCAAGTTTGCTTTCACTAGAGTCGAGAGAAAATTGCCCGACGTATCGTACATCCGTGCCGTCTACGTAGAGCGCACGGATAAGTTTTATTGGGAAATACTATTTCTGGAAGTATTCATCGAACCTGGAAATACTGAGCGCGTTATTCGCATCGTCATCGAAAGCTCCTTTGTCGAGCGATAACTCGCACGGTATCGAAGTTTCCGTCAACTTCAGGGTACAATACCTTCACTTAATCTTGAGTTGAATGAAGTTTGACCAATTTCCAGTGTTCTTCATTAGGGTTTCTTGTCGTCGGCTCGTCAGTGAATCATCGATCATTGCCCAACAATAGATTCTTGTTTCCGCCGTGCCTCTGATACTGTTTTTCAGTCGGAGATATCCGATGAAAGGAACGGCCCTGAAACCTATTCGCATGTTGAACGGGTAAGTTTCTCGATGATAGGATTACTGGGTGAGTTGAGGCTTTTGATCTGAACAAGACGAAGATAGAGCGCAACAATGACGACCAAAGGATACCGGATGAGGGGGGTCTTGAAACTTGCTCAACCCAATTACAGAGAAACACCACACAAGCTTCTGAAGTCGAATCCATTTGGGAGTCCACTCTGAGAAACAGCCGGTACTACAAGGGCTTAACAGACCTTTTAGTATCCTCGATGTAATTTAGTAACTTGACTATAGGCCATTCTCACTTTACTGCTCTATTTAGTTCTCTGGAACAATCGACGTCAGTCAGGCTTGAGCAATGTCAAGTTTATCAGATCAAATTACACAGCGAAGTTGGAGGTGTTAGTTTCAATATTCCTTCCGGGTGAGTAGTTCCGGGTGAGTGGTGAAGTAGTCGAGTGATAAAACTCGCAACTTTCTGTCATTAGTGTTTATTCGTAATCTACTCTTTAGCTCAACAGCACCTCCTCAGGAATTATCTTTTTCAACATTTTACTCCACGATAAAATTATGTTTATGCGCGAACAGATTATGATGGCTCGATGATGATGGCTGCCAGTTAAACGAAAAAAGCTTGACAATAAACAAAAATTAATGTGAGAACGTCTGCTGATCAGTTTCCCATAACATTAATTCCCTACGAAAGATTCCAAAGGAGTTCATGTTGAAAATCAATTTCCTGACGAACAATCGGAAAATTAGTCAAATTAAGAGTTGATTCAATACGAATTTCACGGTCGGCCGAGCCTTAAGAAACGTTGTGACGTAAAAAGCCTTAATCGGAAGAAGAACCGATTTCGCGATGATCGGAAAATGATGGCTGGAAACGGCGCTCGTTAATAAACGAGATTAATCCTTTCAATTTCACACAAGCTCGAGACGGAAGACGAAGGGCGGACTAGTGGATCAATGGCACCATTATGGTGATAGACGGCGGATAATAGAGACTAGCCGCGTTCTGAGCAGAGCCAGAGCAGCGCTTTCGGCTGTTGAAGGTTAAGCATCGAGATAGAAAAGGTGGGATGAGGAGGAGAGTTAGCAAGACGAAGCTAAGCTACGAAGGAGCAAGGGGTTCGCCGCAGAAGTCTCTCTCGTGCAAGCGATTCCAACTGTTATCGATTCGGATGATCTTTCTCCGCAAAACAGAGAGCTTTCCTAAGCTCAGCAACGGATGACGGCCTCGTTTATTTTAACGCGATGGATTATACAGCGGAAACGTGAGTTGACGGACGAATAGAGTAAAAATCTGTGCGCATAGATCATTGAGTGCTTTCATGTTAAGGTCGGTAGACAGATAACCAGTCATAAAATCATGATTTATACACCAGCCACGGAATAGAATAGAATTTTTTTTTTAAGAATCATTTGTCAATAACAACATTAACAATCATTTTTTGGGATAAACAATAAAAAAGTACATAATAGTGGCCATGCAAAAGTAGCTTTTTGATATTTTCCTCGACTCGTTCATAGACAAAAAGGCTTTCGGATACTACGTACTGACGGAGCGCAGAGTAATTCCAACCTACTACCTTGGGGGTGCTTTTCGTTCACTTTGAAAGAGCAATTTTCAAAAAAGAACACCATCGTCAACCCTTCGCTATTATTCTCCTGCCGTTTGTTCCGTCTTCATTTTCCTGCGCTCGCTTCGTTTGTTCTCGAATGGTCCAACGAAAATGTACCAGCGCAGTGTGGAGGAAAAGTGGAAAATCGAGAGAGAGGTACGAGAACGTACAAAGAAAGGTGTTTCTTTTGGACGAAAGTTGGCTGCGGTAAGTTGGCTTCAGCGGCTGCAGGATCGATGGGCTCAGCTGCATTAGTGTCCTCAGACCTCTCCGCATTTTCGGTCCCTGCTCGTGCCGAGCTTTTCCTGTTTTATTTTTCCCATTTTTTTTTACGAAGCCTACAATTTATTCGCGTCCGAAGACCGAGATCATTCCCTCGTTTTTATTAGCGACACCTGCGAACGTTGACGCGGCTCTTTAAGAGACGGTTTTTCCAAGCTAGAGCCAAGTGGAAAATTTGCTCGAGTGCCTGTCACGATAAAGCTGAATTCGTAATTTGCCCGTCACTTTCTTTCAGAGCTTTTCACGACGCTATCTGATCATCGGAAGTTTATGCTGCACTTCAACAGTATCAATCATCCACGAAACGAAACATCCTTCTCCTGAATTTTGATGGCGCATATATTATCCTCCGATTACAATAACATTCAATATCGTGAGATCGGTTGATATCTTCGCGGAATAAAATATGCTCGCGTCGATCGTTCGATAGAATGATGGGTAAATCTATGCGGAAGTCATCCCTGATGATTAATTTCGAACAAGAAAAATGATTATTAAATACACAGTCAACTCAAAGTTTATTTTATAGGGGCTTGATTTATGCATTGTAGATCCGAAATTCAGAAAGTGGAAACGGAGCACGTAGGAATAAAGTGATCGATTGCCACCGAATTCAGTTTGCATATTTTAGGAGGTTCGTCCCAACCGCCTGTACGTTCTCGTGCTGTCATTGCGTAGGCTTTTCTGCGGCAACGTCATTTTCCGGGCCTTTCCTTCCGTCCTATCATCTTCATTCCATCCTACGAGCTACGATTTTCATTCTTTATCAAAAACGTCCATCGAGAGCCTCTTTGAAAATGTTCATCGGGTTTTCTTATTTGCCGCTCAATCTGAATATAAAGCCAACAATTTCATTGTAGACAAGTCACATAAAACAGTCAAGTCGGTATAGGTTTGATTCATGATTGCCAAATTGTAGAGGGAAGCATTGTTTATCAGTCTTGACCTATCTATATACAGTCAAACCAAAACTTTCGTAGTTCAATTACTGAATTAAGAGGTCGAAAATGCCAAATAATTGGACGGGATTGAGGGGCAACCTTCAAGATATCTCCTCTAAATACTATATCTAGATAAGTATTGGACGAATATATTTTTCACTTCAATACTACCTAAATCGAAGTTGGTAAGCCTTTTCGCTAAAATATTTGATCCATTCGAAACAAAACCTAGGTTCTGAGTGAGCTTACCAAGTTGCAAGAAAAAATGTCTCCGAAAATTCCAAATAGGAAAATTCACTACAATCTTACCCATCGTTTAAAGATAATTATGAAGAGAGCTCTAGCTAAAATAAGACGAAGTAGAACGAGCAGAGCAGGCGCTCCGGAGGGATTAAGTCAAATGCAGGGCAAGCGTATGAATCAATTCATGGGGAGCGATGATGGAAGCTCTTCCTAACCTTGTATAATGTCCTGAATGAATAATGCGATCATTTCCACTAAGGGCACTCGGTTTTTCACTTTCAGCAACAGAAGGTGCCGTGGAAGATGGCCCAAGAAAGGAAAAATATTCTCGTCTTAGCTGTTAAAAATGGCTGGTGGCTCATGAATTAGGAGATCTTGACCTAGCTACGCACTCGCGGAAGGAGTGAGAACGTAAACGTATAAATTACGGGTAACAAGCGGACGATAACAACGGCAATATATCAGGGTCAATGGAGAGTCTAAGTATCTCAAGCCTGAGAGGCAACGAGAGCGCGACGTTGTTGAATGAACGACGAGGCGATCAATGAAATCAACAGGAGCAACGTAGTCAACGAGACAGTTATTGAAAATACTGAGGAATAAACGAGCAAGATTTTCAACTAATTATTATCGAAAGTTGAGATGGAAAATAAAAAATAAATGCAGTGCGGTAATTTTCATAATTTACGAATAAAAAGCAATAATAGTGGCAAACAAATTCAAAAACATTAACGAGAAAAGGGTAAGATCAAACAATTTTAAAACACTAGGAGTTTATAAAACCATACAAATAATATCAAATTTAATTTTTAATGTACCCTAGACATTTTCCTTAGAAATTTTTCTTTAGAATAATAACCTAACCTATAATATCGAAGCAACATGTTCTCTCGAAGAATGGCAAAAATGCCCTCAAATAAGTTCGGCAAGCCGAAAAAGGAAAATTATTGCCAAAACTGAATCTCCGAAAGGAAGGAAACGGGTCGGAAAAGTAAACTTCACTCGAGTCCGATAACTCAATGATATTATTGACAAGCGGCCCGCCGAAGTCGATTGTGAACTTTTCCATCGAAGGTGGGAAGACCATAGCATAGAAATGGAGGCCAACGTAGTAAAGTTGTTGGAAACTCAAAGTTGCGCGAGTTGGGTTCGAAATTCGACTGAATCTAAACCCGGTTCACGGTCATAGGAAAAGCGCGATAATTATCTAGAAATTTTATAGAATCATAGACAAAATGCAGCACGTTATCAAGGTTAACCAATTAATTTATTCAGATCACCGACAGAATTTTTCTTTACGCTCCAATGCGCCAAGTATTCAAATGGTTCGATTTTGAGGGAAAACGCGAAAGCTTTTTCGCAAATGCACACCATCAAAAAGATCCGCATCATGTTAGGCCAACACGTTCTGCAAGAACAGCTGATTCGGTATTCAGACCGTGTGGCCTATACGAACAGCTTCGTTCAAGCTGACGTCTGACGCGAATGGTAAAAGCTAATCTCGCTAGTCAGTATATACGATCGAGCTGACAACAAATCACGAAAAACGAGACGATGGGAACTTGGAGGAAAAATGAAAATTGAAAAAATAGCCCAAGTTAATAAAAAAAAAAGCCGAAGTTAATGAAAAAATGATTAGCGAGTTCGAAAAGAATCGACGCAATATTATAGTCACAAACTGGAGTGAGAACAATTTTTTAATGGAAGATGAGCGCCCAATTTCAAAATCTCCAGTCCCTTAGACGCGGTTGTTAACCGTTTAAGGTGCTGAAAAATGCATAACTTATCTGCCCGAATCTTTGACAATAGACCTCTTAACATCTGCTAAAGATTTCGGCCCAATACGATCAAAAGTGTTTGGGAAAGCAAGTTATGAAGCCAAAAAAATGAAAGCTTTACAAAAAGTTAATTACTAGAATGCCGTAAGAGTTAATATTAGCGCACAACTAATTTCATCTCAAAAACCCTAAATCATTTGAGTTTCATCAAGAGCGCAGCTTCGCAGAAATATGCACAAGTCCGGTTTGCTTACGTACGATGTTGACATAACCAAGTTGTATGTAATTTCGCAACGAAACGGTGAAACATGAAGCGATAGCGACGCTGATCAAACAACAATCCCAGTTCAGAATACAGTCTCAGCCAACTTCTGTCGCCCCACTAATGAAATTAGCGACGGCGAAGTGGAAGTTAACTTGAGCCGAGGGTCAATCCTGAGTCTCATATCAACTCATATCAACTATGAAACCTAGGGCTAGGTTGTACTTCATACTATGTATGTACCAGTATAGTTAATTAGTTTAATATTCGAGGGTGGAACATCGAGGGCCAACAATTCGTATTAATTGTAAAATTCGAGGAATTAAATTTAAAAAATTATTGAAAAATTAAAAAATTATCAAGTTAAACTAAAAAATTAAATTCGTGAGTGACTGTACTGTACAGTTATTTAGAAGAAATCAACAGTGAATTACCTAGCGAGCAGCTATGGCCTGTTTCACGTGTTGTTTGTGTGTGGCCTGTTTCTGTTGTTTCTGTTATATGAAACGCGATAATACGGCATCTAGATGACCAGTAGAAAAACAGAAATTCCGAACATTACCTCAATATTTGGCCAAACATGACCACAAAAATACTTTCACATGAACTCCCTTGACAAATACATACTACCCTGAATTGAATTCTCCTAACTTGCGACCAGACTGACTTGAGTTTTCAAAATACCCAAACAAGAAAGTTCGACTGTGCACAAGCCAAGCTGAAATAAAAAGGTGAGTTCCGAGCTTTTTTACGATACTGAAATATAAATGCTTTTTATACAACTGAAATTGGTTCCTTGCCAGAAGCACAAAACTTGAACCTTCCTTCGCCTTTATTGCAATGCTAGTAGCCCAACCGTTCCGCATATATATTTATATTATAGTGACAAACTACTTTCATGAGCAAATTGAAGTCGCCAACGCGTTCACGCAGAAGAAAGGAATAGACACAGACTCGCGAATCACATATATGGTGACATGAATATTGCGAATCATCCCATCCACGGAGTATATCTCTTTTTCCACTTTGCGGTATAGAAAAAGAAATTCCCAGCCGGCGAATTGAAACAGGTATAGGTCTCATCCAATTTATGGCGACAGGAACATCTGCGGCACCATCCACCTATCTCGAGTCGTACCTTCCTCTCAAATTTTGACAAACAACTCTAGTACTCTCCTTTCCTTCATTCCTTTTTCTGTCACTCAGCACATGGACTACTTCCTACTTCGGTGCGACCCTTATCCCTATCATTCTGAACTTGCGAAGAGTAGCCAGACACAAAAATAGTTTGAAGGAAACCCATCGCCGAGTAAGATAAGACATTTTACGTTACTAATATGAATTTGGATGTTACGCATTGAATTTTCCCAACCACCCGGAAAGCTATTGACCAAGTATATCTTATTCCCGTTTATCAAGGACTCCATAAATTATAACCGAGCCCGTACGATATATTCATTTAATGCGGGCTGACATTAATCCAATAACAGAGTACACCTCGCGTCCAGACGTCGCGTCAAGTCTGAGACGAACTATTCATACAATTTAGATGAACCTGAGCGATATCGAGAATTTAGTCCAAGGGCGAGATGCAGACAGGGTCGATGGAGACAATGTACGTCAGGAATAGAAGGAGACCAACGGTGATAGGGCACAATGGAAATATCTCACTTTACCATCTCGAGTGCCATTTAGCGCGTCTGACAGAACCCCTTTCCCAGGGTAGACGAAGCACAAGCCACGACAAGGCTTCGCCATCGAAATACCACACCTGGCAAACCCACGTCACAATAGTCTACCAACGAGGCTAGCACGTAAATGAGGAAAATTCGTATATCGGAACGATCTCCCGAATTGCAGAGATCACCGAAGTGGAAAAGTGGAGTTAATTTAACGACCATACAAAAGACCCATTTTGGAAACAAACTGTTCAAAAATTCGTCGCTTCTGAAATGAAGCGAAATTCTCTCCGCAAATTACTATTCTAAATAAACTATTCAAGTAAGCAAATAAAGTAATAAAATCAACCTTAGAAATTAATAAATTTAAAGGGATTAAATGCATAAACAATACAAAAAATTCAATATACGCCCCAGAATTAAAGGGGTAACTGAGCCATGACTAATAGAAGAATATAAATATACAGAATATACGCAAGAAAAAAAAATACCTCGCCAATTCAGAGTCGATTAATATTAACCGCGTGAGAACTACGATCAATTAAAACACTAAAAATACGTAAAACTAGAAAATTCATCTTGTTGTAAAAATAGACAAACCATGGTGGAAAAAAAACAATCAATTACCCATTAACATAATTTTCAATTATTCGTTAATAATTATGATATTTGCATCGACTCGATGAAAATGGCTAACCAAGATACTTCCATCTCTGGCACTGAAAAAATGATACCGAGACAGTTTAAAAATGAACCACATTCAATACTTGCAAAATGATTCCTTGAACCTCCCAAGAGAATCTGTCAAGATACCGAGCTAAATCCGATCCCTTCAATCTTCTCGGCTTAAATATCGCTCTCGGAGGAAAACGTTCGCCCAAGTCACCGGTTCAAATCCGTATTTTAATGAGCAATTGTCATTCAGACCGCGGATGATACGGCCGCTTGGGCAATCTATTCGCGGGGAAAAATATAAAACGACACTGGAACCGAAAGATTCCTAGGGGATAAAAACCTCCAGAGAAGATCGCTACGCTAATTGGGGAAGGGCAATTTAAAAATGCTACTTCAAAGCCTGCTTGAATTGTTGAAGAGCTGATACTTTCTTCCCGAGAATCATTAGCTAATTAAAACGAACAGGGAAAAAACTGACCTGGAAGCAAAGGCGTTGAAAAGGGAAAGCTCAGTTCACATCAAAATGGAAATTCACGACAGAACTTTAATTAACGTAGGTCGCGGTATAGAGTCTAGTTTAAGGTTAATACCGTATAAGCTAGAAGCTAAGTCGGCTAAAAATGTGTCTCGTCGGCATTCGTTGACTAGAAGAGGAAAAAGACTTGCCGTCGCAGTGAACGCGATGGTTACATGAAACAGAAACAATCGCCGTCGACTGATAGAGCCTAAGTACGCAAGTCTCAAGGTAAACTGAAGAATTTTTCGCATTGAAATCACAAAACAGTCAGAAGAGAGAAATTTAGGTTATAGTGGAATTCTTCAGAATGAGTTCAATTCAATAAGTATTTTATGAAAATATTTAGCAGCCACCGATTTTCGAGGTAAAAACACAAACGAAAGCTCTACTCGCCGAGCCGTATAAACTAATATTTTTCAAGTTTAGCATCTCAAAAAATTAATATCAGCTAGAAAGTAGGCGATTTTAATGAGGTATGGAGAACATTCTGATTAAGCCGAAGAAAAATCCTGGCAAGAAAATATTGCACAGAAAAAAATACCTACTTGAAGAAAATTCTACAAGAGGTTAAAAAATCGTCATATTTAACGAGATTGAAATGTAGAGTCAACTATCAATCTACTCACTTATAATAGTTTATAAAAGAAGCCACTTGCTCACGTGACAGTCACACATACCTGAAACAAAGAAAAAATTATCTTAGAAAGATAACAATCCATCATTTTGCAGAATAATTTATAAATTATTTAATACGGACGAGGCGCTTCTTCAATGAAGATTACAAAACGCAGAAGACAGAGCAATTTCTTTTTGTAATTATTATACTTCAATACAACCACAAGTGTTTTGAAGCTAATTAAAAAATTTTCCTACAAACCTCCAAAATCCCTCCGTCGAGCTGGAGCGAAGTCGCACATCCGAAACAGTTCAATTTATGGTGGTCAGTCGAACTTACAAAATATGAGCAGAACTACTCAGTTCGTAGAACCGGAGAAACCGCACAGAAACAAGAATATGCCATTATTCGACAAATGAGACGTAAGGATTTCATATTCGACACTGGAATAATAGGATTGCGGCCGGAACCGTGCAACGCTCTACCGAGAAATTAATTCATGCATTGAAACCATAACGAGCTCCTATTCAATTTCGCTCCAAAGCGACCGAAGTTCAACGTTAAACGAAAGCCGAACTTGTAAATGCACGATTCCCATACACTGCAGTCTGAATTATTCATAACGGCTCAAATTACAGATCGAAACAAGAGTCGAGATTCTGTACGGAGGTAAAGGTCAATTTTTGATCTGATCAGCTCAAGTGCCAACAGGACAGTCATGCGTTCTAGTTCATCTACTTTCATAACTCGTCTGATAAAAGAGGCATCGTATGATTTTCTGCCAAGGCTGAAGCCCTCATTTCGGAACGGCCCGTATATATTCGCATTAATAACTATGAGCTCTCAAATTATCGCGAAACCTCGAACCTTGTACATCATCCGAAGGCTGATAAGAACATTCTATTAGCTAGCAATTGAATAGCCACGAGCTTTTTTTTCAGGCGACCAGAAAAATCCAGGCAGAATGGAACAGATTCGTAATCCGTAGTGTTGGGCAAAATTTTCTACTATAAAGGGCGCAAAAAGAGGTCGAGGTGTAAAAGAATGCGTCTTCGTCTGAGGTCAGGCGGCTACAATAGAACCTTTGAAGCTAGAGCTAACCCTGCATATGTATAGCAAAGCCTTTAATCATCTTGCACGCGATTTATATCACGTTCTAACTGGCGAGCTGAAATCGTGTAAAGCTTTCTAGAATTAGACAGCCACCGATATCCATGGACTTCATGAGTAAAAATGCGGAGTTCTCCTCTCGTTGAAAAATTATAGCAAGAATATCGAATTTTTGGACATTTTTAGAAAACCGCGGTTAATAGATATTGGAAAATTATAATCAAAAGAGGATTTGGTATATACGTCCTTCTCCAAAATAATCGACACGGATAAATCACCATCCGTCCGAGTTAAGTTGAAAAAATGAATAAATAATGCTAGTTCCAAAATGGAAAATAAAAATAATCCAAGTTGTCATTACGGAATCGAGAAAATAAAAAACGTAAATACAAAATGAATTTAGAAAAAAGTAAATTATGGAAATGAATGAATAAGTTAGAGGATGATAGCGTATCTTGTGTTCATAAACTCATTTGCATCCGTGAAAACGTTTGATGCAGCTCCTCGAACGTTTTACTTTAAAATTGTCCACTATTGAAAAAGAGTATAATTTCAAATATTAGATCCCGGGGAAGGCGAAATCCAATCACATTTCTGTATCAAGCGCTAGTTTCGTTATGCTTGAACACGAACCGAATATCAGATGAGCCTCCTTTAGCCTTTTTAGCCGAGCTGACCGGTCTAATCTTCAGAATCAGCTGCACACACGGTCCTATCGGTATATGAACACGTGCCAAATGCAAATGAAACGGTAAGAATTCAAGGACCGCACGAGCGAGCTTCCCGGAGCCACGAATGTAATGAAAATGAGGTTGAGATTCTAATATATTTATAAATACAACCACCTTGTTCATTTTTATACGAATGCACGAGGAAAAAATTAATCGTCTACATTCGAAAAATAAGATGGAATGGAAGAAAATGATCGAATCAAAGTTTCGGGAAAAGAGGACACGATATTGACAGCGATCGAAGGATTTGCTATTTGGAAACTTGTGGAAATATAAGATGAAATCTTTAGTTTTACAACAATTCCTTCTTCGGACTCAAAAAAAAATACGGGCACCCATTATCTGGATATTGTGATAATTTATAATTCAATCTGCATAAAATTAAAATTAGAATAGTTAATTATTGGATAATAAACAAAAAACGCAACTTTTCTGAGTCTAATACGGGGAGTTAATTCTATAAGAGAGTATGCCAAAAAGAGCAAACAAGGAACACCGTTATTAAATCAAGCAGGGCGGACAATAAAGGGGAATAATTGCGGAGGGACGGGAGAATAGTTACGAGGAATAAAATGGGGACGAAGCGCGAAGAAAAGGAGGAGCAACGGAAAAGGCGTGGCGAATGAATGTGTAGCCCGACCTACCCTTCACAACATATGCCATGCATCCACAGCTCACCCCCTCATGTTGAGCTGCTTTCATGTTATTGAGCGCTGGATAACTCGAACCGCGTTATGGAGAGAATGAGAATAGAACTAAATTAATAGAGCTCAACATTTTGTTTTCAAATGGCTTTTCATCGACTAGCGAGAAAAATTAAAAAGGCAAATAGAATTGGATTTCAAAAATAAAGGGACCGATATTACGAAATAGTGTGAAGCGATCTGCGAACCACCAACTAGAAATAAAAATGATCACCTGGACTGAACACAAAAAAAAATCACCAAAAAAATTGGAAAAGTATGGACATAATAATTATTTCTGGATTGAAGTGGCATTCTATTCTGGCCTCAAGATGCAACATCGGATTTCGGAAGCAACGGTGAAGCACTAGAGACGATCTAAAATACCGACTCGTTTCTAAGTCCATAAACGTCCAATCAAATTTTTCGCGTGGTTTCGAGCAGGTTTTTTATAACTGTATTGGTAAGTTTAATAAAAATGATTATTAATAATAAAAAAAATCAATTTCGACAAGCTGCGTTGACTGGAAACTGAACGGCGTCGGAGGAAGAATCTACTTTTTACCTCAATTTTCCGATACGAGGCCGAGTTCCTGGTTAATTGATACACTAGCGAACGAATTCGCGTCACGAGGGATTGCGGGTTCGACGACAAATTCGATGATCCAGGATGTATTTAGCAGCGTATTTGACGTATTGGAAGACAAAGTCTCGTGACTAACGCTAACTAGTTCGGAAGGGGATTTTAATAACGGTCGACGGTAACTGCAATCAGCTAGACGGATCGACTAGGGAAATCTGATCAACTTCACGGAGGGAAGGCGAGAAAATATTTCCGCCGGATGACCCTCAGGACACAGCGACATAATTGAGACCGTTGGGAGCACAAATGAGCGCGCTATTGAGATTGATGACAAGCTGCAATTGAATTGAATTCGCATGCGATTATTATAACGAGAACGTCATAGAACTAGCAATTCCTAAGGTACATAATCTGCACTAATATAGGGCGGAATGAGGAATATGAACGAGCCGTGCATAATCGAATTGGCTAAGATGAGCGAATGCGCGAACTGAGTATAAAGTAGATACCTATGTAAATCAAAAATGCATCAGCATAGTGTACAAGGCAAATATAAAAGAATAAAGAGCGTAAAGCAGAAATAAAAAACATGCAAACAATAAGCATAAATATCGAAAACAGTAGTTAATATAATTTTCGGTCGACATTAAACGTTCTGAATCTCCGATTCTAAGTTTAACAGTAAATTGTTAACACTGACAAAGATCCGAATGGTGTGAAGGAGCAAACATGACACGTATTACTGCTCCAACGTAGCTCACGCGGAGTCGTTTTCCAGTTCCAGCCGTAAGAGCAGCTGCCGGCTTGTTAGCGAAATAGATTATCGGTAGTCCACAAAGTACACCGGACTAATTTGTTCAACAGCAGACGCAGAACAATGCTTATACGATCCCACATATTCAATTCGCGAATATAATACTCACGTTATAATACTCAGTATAATACTCAGTTCCACGGACGGACATTACGTTTTTTAAATATAGTATATTCTGAATCTAAATGCCTTGGAGCGTATAACATCAAATTTTGAGAGAATTAAAATTTTTTCCTTGGGCGATTACAAAGGTTTATTACTGAATAATAAACCAGAATATTTCCTAAAAATGAAATGTTAAAATTCGAAGGATCTTTATCAAGTATAAACGGAACTCGTAGGTGGATTGTCTTCGAAAGCTAACTACAATTGTTGAAAATGACCGGAAAGGGTGGAATGATAGGGTGAGTGAATCGCAGTTAGCTGGGGTCTTCTTCAGCTGCGCGAAGGCTTCCCATTCGAGGTTACTAGGTCATTTCGTGGCTTCCTGACTCTGTACCGGGTGATAAAACAATATATATTTAACGCTGCAAATCCGAAGCACCGTCTATCCATAGCCAATTTTCACTCATTTTCTATAAAAACATCTATGATATTTCCTATCGACCATGAGTATATAATTATTAATTCTATTGACCTGGTTAATAACACAGGTACAATTACAAGGAATAAACCGATAGCTTCACCCTAGAACCAAATCGATTGTGGTCACCACGACGATTAAAATTTCACTCCTCGATAAAAGCGAGCTTACCACGAGAACGGTTTTAGTTTCTAGACTAAAGATCTCAACCTCAAGTGAATACCGAGGACAGGCTTTGTCCAGTCCAGAACGAAGCCAACGTTTGAATCATTCATATCCGCCTACACTAAGCCCTTTCCAAAAGCATGCGCACCCAACGCGTGCGATTATTTGTGAATATAGACTTAGGGGAGCCCTTCGTTCTCGAAAACCCACTCTCACAGTCACGTGGGGTTTAAGGGTCTCCGAGAAAACCGAAGGTAAAAGCGGCTTTGGACAACCCTCGTAATTGGCTGACTTTTTGTGAATACCTCGCATAAGCGACTAGTCAGCATATAAATGAGGCCGAAATCATTGGTATTGCCGAGGGTTCATTTATATTTGCAAATCGCCCAGTTCTGAATGATTCAAACGCTTTAGTAAAAACCTGGCGAAGTTGTTCATTCGAATTAAACAAGTACGGCGTACAAAAAATCGATGAAGAGTGTGGACTGATGTGGCTTGAGCGAGAGAAATTTCTCAGACTTTATTCAATTTCAAACTTTAAAATACTTCGCGAATGATCTAATTACGAGTATAATCGTGTCAGGGATTCTGTTAAAGTTTAGGATAATTACTCAAAAGATAGTTAAACGATTTCACCCACGTGATACCACACACGAACCTCATCCTTCCGAGAGTGAAGTTCGCACGACGAAGGTTCGCGTTTATCGTCAAATAATTATCATCATAAGAGAATAAACCGCTAACTAATCTACCCACCAATGTTAACACGAATATTGTAAAGTTCCACAGTGAACTGAATCGCAGAGTAGCGTATCAGTTAACTTCGAAAGGGATTGATGTTAATTAAGATTTTCAAACGAAAGTTCCCAGACGAGGTCGTTATGATATGAAATGTTTGGAAAAGTAATGAGGAGATCGACTTATGGTTTACAACAAATAGGTAACTTATAGTTCGCATACAAAGTTCACACCGTTTACTTCAAAGTTCACCGTTGCAGCAATGTATAATGTCGGTTCATGATATACCAATTAAGCAGCCGCAAGTTTCAAAACTTCCTTGAACACATTTTGTTACATTGGAGTTCGGATTGAATGGTTAAAATTGAATAACAAAAGAATTTTTTTTTCAATGATATAAATTGTTGAAATAGGTTCTACATCACTTTCCTGATGCTCAAAGAGGCGACAGTACACCATAAAAAAATCACCCCATTAAAAAAGTTTCATCGTGTCTTTCTCCTTCTACGTTTCAAAAGGTTGACCTAAACTATTACAATTTTAATTCGCTCGTTTAATGAAGAATTCGGACGTCTTTCATTCTCAAGATAATATAATTTAATAAGGCGACTGCTCAGTGAAATTTGCAATTTTCCGAAATGCCATCCGGCGGAAGATAATAGGAGTCAATGTCAGAGTCAAGTCAGTCGGAGTCAAGTCAAAATGAAACCCCTCCAAGTGCCTATAAGAGCCTTTAAATTCCTCGGCCAAGCTGGAATCTAATTAGTTGACTTTCGACAGCTTCTATTCGTCCCCTCTCCACTCTACACCATCACAACAAACTGGGCCATCCGTCAGCAAGCAGCTGCGCCATAGTCAGCCGTTTATGCAGCGATCAGATAGTTGCTGACCTGCGGATGCCCTTTCCGAAATTCTACCGTCAGCAGCGCTAGATTTTCCTTTTCCTCATCCTTCGTCCTCACACCGAACTTCGTATCTACCCGCAACCTTTTCAGAGCGTAGACTTTATTTTCTCTTTTCCCATTACCGAGGGGTTTCTATAGCTAAACGCCAGTGCGTTTATTCTCATAACAACCTTTTCTCTTTTATCACGACGGAGCTGCTCTATCCGCTATTCAGCGGTCCTGAATCAATACTTAGAGCCTTGGGGTTGGAAACGACGCTGCTCAATATGCTGGTCTCACGCAAAATCTGGTCTTTTGGCGAAACAGTGTTCTTTATTATTGAATTCAACCCGATTTTTCCGAGGTGATCGGCCAACAACGGAAAACTAACAAAATAATTTTTATTGGAGAATTCAATGAATATTAGAACGTTAATTCTGAGAAGAGAGGTAGAAAATCATTTCTGTTCATCTGTTTCTAATGATCACCTGATTACAAATCGATGAACAGATATCGTTATAAGAAGCTAAAATTTCAAACACGTCGAAATGGAATCTAATTTACTGACTGAACTACTGGTTCTTGGAACTAAGCACGTACGCTCTGAATTAACACAGGGCGAGGCTAGGTTTCACGCGTTGGTAGGCCCTTTACGCTGTACCAATGATCATAGATCACGCGAATCGCATACATGGGTGGGCTTTCGACATGAATGCAGATGGCCGCCCTGGGCCTTTCAACGCAAGTGATTTACGACCTTCCTGTTAACACGGTCCTACCGAAGTTTCGAGATTACGGGATGAATGTCGATAAAAGAGAACATCCTTTCGATTAGCACTGGACGTTATCAGGAGGAAAGACAAAACGTTCGGACAAGTGGATGAAAATAGTATGATTGAAGACAGATTCCACCTCCGCCGGTGCATATTTTGAACGATAAAAATCGGCAGTAAAATCAAATCAAATCAGATTTTCACAGGTTTTTGTTGTGAAGGAAAAATTGAAAATCACCCAGAGTAAAGCTCTACAAAAGGTGTAAATTTTATTATTTTTGAAATGATAAATCATCGATAAATGAAGTTTGTTTAAAACTTTCATTTCTAGTTGATCATACCCACTCTTTAGTGCCTGAATTTAAACGATAGCTGAAACCATAAAAAAAAGACTAAGATTCTATATTTTCTCTATTGGCGAATAAAAAGTTCCTTTTATAAAGTGGAGACTAGAGATTCTGCGGCGTTGTTCAGACTCGACGGTTACACCTCCTAGTCACTATTTTTGTGTCTCCATAGCGTGCGGTGCCGCGTTCATAACCAGCACTTGAACATAGCACAGGCACAGCCCAGACTTCTCGCTATCGCCTTCCCGCTCGCACCTCCCGTATCGATTTCCCAGGCAAGCAACGCTACCCCCGTCGACCCTGCGTTTTCTTGAAGGCCTCGTAAGGCCTCGGGCTTTCCTAGCTTTTTCCAACCCGTTCATCTCATGCTTTTTTTCTCTTGCATCCTATTACCCACAAGACCCGGCTTCCTCTTTTTTCCCTCTTCCTTCTTATCAATTTGCCTTTTCCGCGTTTAAGCACCAACCGAAGGCCCAGAAAGACCGGAAGGATGGGGCATTCCACTGACCAAAAAACCAACCTATACAACTTGGTCATATCGATAACCAAAGATCACACGAACGAAGTTAGAAAACCGATACTTCGACACACAAAGGAAATAAAGCTGCAAAAGATTGTACAGTGGTTTATTATTCCTCCGCCTATTCCTACAAAAGAAGATTATCCGTTTATGATAGTAATTATTCCGAACATTTGTGAACGTTCCCACCGGAAAAGATTGGTAGGTAACTATAGGGGAAACTTGCGTAGCAAAGTTTGTAATTTTAATCATTTTTATTTTTCTGAATTTACAAAGTAAAAGCTGAATTTTTGCCTAATGGTGCAGTTGAAGAGTGTTTGACGACCATTCCAACGAGTATAGAACGATTTTTATAGCTCCCAGAGCTCTAGAGTTAAATACCCTCATCACAAATTTCTGAAAAGCTCCCAAGTTCAACAAAAAAGCTGCGATAATTCGAGAACGTATAAAGCTATCGACCCCGCGATGGTCTCATTCGATTCAGCGTCCAAAAATCTTTAGAAATTGATACCAAAAAAATACATCTTTTTCTGAAAAATGTAAAATACGAATTTTCTCCCCTCAAAAATTTCCTTAAAATTGAGCTGGCAATTAGGTTAAAGAATTGAGCCGTTGTGAGGCCAAGATAAATTTTTGGTGAAAATGTCAAAAATTTAGCTTTCATAGTTTGGCCGGAAAAGTGTTGACGGCGTATGGCAAACGGACAGAATTTTTTTTTCATCGGGTATTCGAATTTTACATGCCTTGAAACGCAAAAAGTCAAATATTTTTCTCGGGCGATTACAATGGTTGATTAATGAACAATAAACCAAAATTGGCTGAAAGTTTGCCAAAGTTTAATTTTATCTAATAATTCACCGCATTAATGCTTTTCTCCGCTTGAAAACTTGGTACGTTCAAAAGAACATTTCGGGCTGAAAATCGGGGAAATTTTGAATTCAACCATGAAACCCATAAACATAATAAAACTAGACATAAATACCCCTTTATTGTTGGATTCACATACCCACGGATAAAGCGGAAATGGAAAGGGCGGACAGAAATCTGATTGGAAGTCAGATGTGAGTTCCTTGTTTGACTACGAGATCGCAGTCGCTATTTCTCTAGGCGTGGTTTCCGTCGGCGTGTGAATAAAGCATTACGGTCTCATAACATCACAGAGGACAGAAAGAGTTGGGCACACACACCATTCGACTGCCACATAGTCGTTTAAAACGGTCGCAAATTCTCCTCTCGCTTTTCTAATTCGAGCTTATCAACAGCGCCCATTCTGGGACAGCAGCTGAACCGAAAATATCGCTGACAACGGTTAAGCGCGCAAACATCAAGACTTCGAAGAGAATGCACGGGAATCATTCTAGAGGAAGAACCTTTTGTGATAACCGCTATGCTCAAACAGCATCAACAAGTTGGACAACTGAAGCTATGTCGACGACAAAGTCGCTTCTGCCACCGCGGGCAAACATTGAACCGCGGAAGCTAAACTGTTTCCATCGAATGGAGTTCGAACGTGAACTTGGCACTCGAACTTGACGCAAGATGATAGACAGAGCGAGTGGAAAGTTCGACAGTTTGGGCACGTTTCGCCGAGCGACAAAAGTGGATAAAATAAACCCGGTCGAAAATTGCGTTACGGAACAGGCCACGAAGCATGGGCCGAATCTAACAGTTTGAAAACGAGTTGGAAGGGCTTCTGTAAACGTGAAACTCTCCGAATCAGTTTATGGACAAGAGCCGAAATGAAAGGGAGCATATTGTGGCCGATCCAGGTCATCCTAATACCCTATTTCCTCCTGAGTAGCTAGTAAAGGTTTCAACAGTGAAGAGACGGAACTAAGATCACATTGTACTAAGCCATTTTACAACATTGACAGTACACAACTGAACAGTCATTTTTTCCCTGACTAATATACCAGTTCATTTCGAAGCCATTGAAATGTAATTTATGCTGTTGTTACCATAATATTATCAAATATGTAAGTACTATTAATCAACTGGAAACTATTTTCTACCCAATTAGGTATGCATACAGAATGGAAAATAACAATGGTTTATAAATCGAGAGGCCTCATTTCTACATCATACATAGGAAAAAAAATTCGCTGATGTTTTGAACTATGTTTGCTTTTCTGTTGAATTTTCCATTGCTGAGCGCTGTCCAAATTTAGCTCACGACTGTGAGTAGGAGTTTTCAACGGCTTCTGACAGAATTCGAACGTGGTAACAAACAATTATTAGAGCAGTGCCTGAACGTTCGAGCCTCAGACGATTAACTCGGTCCACAAGTCCGGTCGATGGCAGAGTTAGAGGATGCACTGGCGAACGTACAGCAGATGGGTGTTCATTACACAGTCGAACGGTCTCGCCGACGAGTCTTGCACACAGTGACGAGGAAATAGGTAGAAGAGGGGATGCAGGTATCAAGAGCTGATGACCTCAGTCTCTCCTGCAGCAACTACTGGCCTCAGGGTCGAATATAGCAGCTGGTGGCAACAGTCCTTTCCCTAGCCGCAATGGCCGGTGACCGGAGATAAGCCGCTGACTCGACGCAGGTCGCTTCAGCTTGAATTCGCCGAGTGTAAAATGCTATTAAACCGGCGCATCGGTATTGGACCATTAGGCAGATATTTACGCGTCCCAGGTTGAGCTGATGAGACGATGAGAACACAGTCCCATGTCGAAGTAACAGGTTGTAAATGACGTCGAGAAAATCGAAGCGGTCATTATTAATCACTTTGGACCCTACGGAGGGAAATCAATTCAAGATATTTTCGCTCGTGTACAATACTGTAGGATGTTTGAATTAGGAAGAAAATTTTCGAATATCGGGTTGAGAGATCGTGTGGATGAAATCCATTTTTGAAACTGACAAACTGCGTGTACGCTAGAAGCAAAAACTGGCATCAAACGCCTTTTGAAAGAATCAAAACTTGTTGCCCAAGCAAAATCAACAGGTAAGGCCGATGGTGAGTGACAGCCAGTCGAGTTGATGAAGGTCTCATCCAAGAGACAACTAGGACAAGTTGCACCCACTTCGAATAAAAAAGGAAATTCGTTTCAACAAATGACTGTACAGTGGTTTATTATTTCTTTGCTTCCATCATGATTTGGAAAGACCCCCAACTCTTGAGAACGTTTTCACCCACATACATTAAGGTGATCAAGGTTTTTATTTTTTCCAATTGCACAATTTAAAGTAAAATTAATATTGCCGAACGACAGCTAAAGAGAGTGTTTGACGAGCTTTCCAACGTATAAAAAAATATTTTTACAGCTCCAGAAATGATCGCACTTCTCCTTCTTGCCAAATATTTCAAAACTCGAAAATGTCGCATAAAAAATGCGATAACTCGAAAACCGTTAAAGCTATCGACACTGTGGACCTTTTCTATTTAGCGTCAAAAAATCTATATAAATTGATAGCAAACACACCAATGTTTGAAAAACCTGGGAAAATGCGAATTTTTTCCCCTTTGAAACCCCCAAAAATACCCTTAAAATTGAGGTGGCGATTTGACTAAAGAACTGAGCCATTGTCAGACCAACAATGATTTTTGGTGAACATTTCAAAAATATAGCTCTTAGAGTTTCCGCACAGCGTACGGCCATAATAATGGTAATAAATAATCAAACTTGGTCTGACAAAGGATCAATTCTTTAACCAAATCGGCACCTCAATTTTAAGATTATTTTTGGGGGGTTTTGAGGGGGAGAAAATTCATACTATCCAATACTTTTCAGACAAAGGTGTATTCGGTATCAATTTATATAGAATTTCGGACGCTAAATCAAATGAGACCAGCTGATGTATTTTTGATCGCATATTCGGAGTTTACATGCCGTGAAAGTAAAACTTCAAATTTTGCGGAGGTTAGAATTTTTTTTTTCGTGAGCGTTTGAATTTATTTATTTTTTAGTTAAATTTTATTGTTAAATAATAAACCAATTTTTTCAGTACCTATTTAAGATTTTTTTTAAATGTTGGCGATTTTAAAAACTAAAAGCGATTAGGATTTGAATTAAAGGATTAGGGAAAATAATTTCATTGGTTAATGTGAAGAGTTTATGGGCAATATTTTATACTTTTAATAGACTACAATATACTCTGAAATATAATTACTGGAATAGTTCTCCTCGAAAGCTTCATGTCATTAGATCATGATTTTCTAACGAAAATGTGCACATTATTAAGCAACAGATGATGTTTTTAATTAGGTGGCCACCCTACGTCTTTACTACGTCTTTAGTTATTCGCAAGATTACTTGATAATTTTATCAGATTTTTTCAACTCTCAACCTCGATTTTTCGTAAATCCGGCTCTTCATAAATTTTCTTCCAAGACGAGTTCTACAATAGCGAATTTCAGATTATTCTCAAAAGGAGTCATTTCAAGAGCGAATTCACTTCAGCTGGTCTGCCTCGTCATTCTGAACGGCTGACTTTCAAAGTAATCGAATGAAACCGAAAACAATCCTTTTAAAACGAATTCAGCCGCTCTTTCAAGGCGAGAAAAGAGACGAATGGGAAAAAACGGAGAAAAGAAGGAATCCGTTGAGTGTAAAAACAACCTGTGCGATCCGAGAAAAAGGGGTGTTTTTACGCTTACTCAGGGTAGTTTACTTTTCACTCCTTCAATTTGCTCGCCGTCGTTCCAGCCTTTTTCCGTTCGTTCGAAGAGAACCGTCGAAAAAACTGAAGGGGCAACGGGTAAAAATGCAAAGAAAATCGCGAACTTACCCTTTTCTGAGGTTAGTTAGCGGTTTTAAATGAAACGAATCCGTCCTACGGGCGTTAAACGAAACCCAAGTTTGCTGGAAATGTAATAGGTAGAACGAACTCAAGTGCCCGCAGCGAGATAGTATTTAATTTCCACTGAGCTACTCCAATCTCAAGCAATCAGGAAGGTTAAAATTGATTTCACTATAGACCTTCAAAATTCGAACCTGTACAAAGCGAAACAAAGTTACAAACCAGAAAAACACATCATATACTCAAATATCGAGAGGACACAGAAAAATTTCGACGATTCTAACGTCACTTTTTCCTTCATTAAAATAGCTCTTCAATATTAATCCCAATCCACGAATCGACCCAATTATCAGACGGCCCCAGGAAGATCACGAACGGCCAGGTGGTAGATTGCAATTAAAATTCACTGCACCAATAAGCCACTCGACGATTGCTCATTAACGGTGATACGTTTCACCATCACGAACTTAGGATAGAGATTATGAACCGACACGAGCGAAGGTAATTGAACATAGGACAGGAGTTGCAGTCGAAAAGCTCCCCCGGTTATCCCAGACACAGCCTTTTCACCGCGCGGTTTTCGGAGCGGAACCGTCGGCCACTCTAAACACTCCCACGCTCACGCTCTCCGCTTGAAGTTATAATGCATAGGATGGCAGGAACGGTTCTAGAGGACTCGCAGAACTTTATGGCGAGGTTAATTTTTGCAAACGGTCATTCAACTTTTTGTTGAAGGTGGAAAACTGGCAAAAATCTGTCTCGAAAACTTGCAAAGGATCATTTGAGAAAGAGAGGAATTCTGCAAAATTCTACGAACTATGCACGGTTCAGAAAAAGCCAACTGGAAAACGTTTGCAGAAGAAAGAGGTCGCATTTATCAAATTTTTATTTTTTCCTGGCAAAGTACTTTCGCCGCGTACATCGGAGATTAATTTTTTAGCTTGAAGACTCATGAGTCCTCCGATTCAGTATGTTCCATCATTTTTCTCATTAGAAATTGAAGTCGCCCACCGAACCAGATCAATTGGGAGGACAATTAAATTTATCATCAGAAGTGGGCGAACTGGAAGGGAACTCAGGAATCTGACCTCTCACAGTTGAATAGCACCCAATGTCGAGAGAAGCCCAGCGAATAATTAATAGGCCATCGACCAGATCTCCAGCACTTAATCCAAAGTACAATAGACTCATTGCATCAAGCCCAAGATAGAGCATAATCCGGCTCTTTCAATAGAAGGGGCAAAGTGCAATAGATAAGTTCAACAAGAGCAGCTATTTGACAAATAGCTGCCTTGTTAGCTTCAAAACCATTTTTCGGAATTTCACTTACCAGTGAAGGCTAATTGTCCTCACCTTATAGTAAGAACTTTTTCATTTTATACAAAAGACGTATTAGTTTTAAATTACTAATTGTTAATCGGGTCTCTTATGAATGTCGTTAGAAAAATTTGATTAAATGGGTAGACGTGTCGCTGAAAATTTTAACTATAGTCTCCGGAAGGAGAGTTTTGAGTGAAAATTTCATCTCACACACACTCACATTTTTTCCTTTTTTTTCATTTCATTTTTCCTGCTCATTTTTTCTTGCTCATGTATATCCTACGAAAAGCGCCAACAGAATTACTTTAATTTGGCATTTAAGTACTACGTGCCTAATGACAAAAAGTAATGAACTTTGAAGAGGATTCGTAAAATTGTATCTCGCGAATTAAATTGTAAACCAAAATCCCGCTAACATTAAAAATTATAAACACAAACTCCGGTTAGATTTTCGTTTTATCTGTAATGAAGTCACACAAACCGGAAACGGATTTAAATGGCTGAATATAAAAATGATCGTTTTTAATGAAAATTCCTTTTAAGATTTTCGAAAAATTTTCCGAATGCCGGACGTCATAGTTACTTCACGAAGGGCAACTTGTCAAGAGATGGGATATAAGTTTTCAGCTTCAGGCACGCCGAAAGATTTACGATCTTAATAAAAGCGACATATTTCATGGCGCCAAGGGGAAACGGCAGGACAACCTCGAGGGCTATTTTCGTAGAAATCGGAATGGGTACAACTTTTTTTATGAATTTCACGCGATTTGACGGTAAGTCGCGACTTCAAACAGAAACGAAAAAATATAGTGTCTTCAATATTTATCTTATAACACAGGAATTCCATTATTTATACTTCAGAACCCATGAAATTTTTTGACCACAAATGATGCAAAGATTGTAATAAAATGAATTATAATCCTAAATATAATTTTATTGACAATCCTTATCATGATTCTTCTTTTGATTGTCGAGGTATATTTTGTCTGGTTGAGAAGGAGACTACGCAAGTGTTTCCCAATTTATTATTTTATTTTTTATTTTTTTTTATTTTATTTTATTTATTATTCCCAATTTATTTTTAAGTATTTTTTAATTATTTTCTTTCGCCCTCTGAGGCCTCTTCAGGGGGGCATAATATGTCCTTATGGCAAGACGAAATGGAATGAAATTACCCGTCGCCTTCACAACGAGAAAATAATCGAATAATAATAGTATCGTAAGTGTTGGGAGAAATTATAATAAGAATCATTTTTACTTACTAGTCGGCAAAAATAATCGAATTATTGCCACCCAAATTCTACAACAAGCAACCGTATAATATTTTTTCACAGATGAATCGATCAGCAAGAATTCAATAATGGCTGAAACCTAATTTGAAAAAAGGTTTGCAATAAATTGTTAGTCAGGCATTTTCGGCACGACCTAAAAGCAGTAATTAATAAGTTAAAAATTGATTTGTAACAGAAGAGTTCCCAAAAGCTGAAGGCGCAGCCGGAGACCAATGGAACGAAGTCAGTGTGTAAGTAACTACAATGATAAAAGTACAGTCCAACAATAAACATAATAAATATAGAGTCGTTGTTTCATACGGTTTATGTTTGTCAACGGGCATAACGGACGAGCGGGGAAGGAACGAAATCGAAAGGAAACCGATAAGACATTTTGTGGGCCAGTAGCCTCTTATCACGCAGTGATAAAACGCCAGTTGTACGCACAGCAGACAGCCGCTTTCTGCGAAAGCTGTACACAAGACGCCTACCAAGTTTAACAATACTTGCAGATGAAATTGAATTGTAAATCTTACCTTAGCTATTTGGAAGTTGTCAGGTCTCAGCGTTTCAACGATCTCCTGATCGTTGCGAGGCTGTTGGCTCACGGAAGACCGTAAACCATCCAAAACGCCTTTGAAGGTGAATTTTTTCATTTCGCCCGGTTAAAGGGTGTATCCATCTAATGAAATTCCAAATTGGAAGCGCAGGAAACGCGTCTTGACGGTACTGTCAAATCAGTCAACACATGGTATTCGTATCGTTATAATGCGCCTTGTTTTGCCTTCCGGAGGGGAAGTATTTTACGCGTCGACCCTGTTCGATATCGAAATGATAGCGGGTCAACAGGTACTGCAAGCGCTTCCGTAACGTTTTACCAACAACCGGAAGTGACGAATTAACTCGGATAAAAATCGGCACTGTTCTTAGCTGTGAGAAACCGTCGGATATGGGATGGGAACCGCTCCCGTTCGATACCGCTCAAGAGGGGAAAAATGGGGTATACGAGTCCGAAGGGAGGAAATGAGACCGCGACCCGGATTTTCGCGAAAGAAAAACACTACAAAGTACACGAGCGCGGAAAGTTGCGAAAAGAAAAAACGTGCGGATAAACGCGTGAAATTGCAATGTCGACCTGTTATCGAGACGGTATTTCAATGACAGAAACTAGGGAAAATGACTCTCCTACTGGCTGGATCTCCAGACACTGTTGATCAATAACTTGCTACGTCCGAGCTAACAGCTGGAGTGACAGTGATCTTTTTACCTGGCAACGGTTCCAGCGAGCGCCGGTAGAGCTCAGGAGCGATCGGGGGGCGCGGTTTATTCCACGCAGTTGACGGAAACGGGCGAGAACGACCGACGGAAACCGAAATGAAAAGGGTGATTCCCGGGGTGAGCGAGCCAATCGGCGAATATCAAAAAACGATTATTTAGGCACGCGAGCCTCAAAAATCAACAATCTTCAACTGAAAATTGACGATTCTCAGCTGGAAGTTTAACTGGAACTATTAGGTGGACGTTTTTGGTAAACTGATGTTCGACATGGTTAAGAGAGAACAGGGGCGGAAAAGAGAACTTATCAGCTCAGCTTATCAAACTGCTAGCTCTGACTGTTTATTTTCATTTTTGCAGTGGTCTCTGAATTATCCTTTATTATTAGTATTTTCTTTACATGGCTTTCCTCTAATTGGATCAGTCTAGATCATCAATTTTCTGTGTTGTAGGTGCGTCATAAAATTTATTCAGGCAAATCGGTTGATGCAGCAGCTATCACAGATTCTGGTTTTGTTTAGATACAATGCCTCCATCCGAAAATGAACGTCGGTGGGAAAATGATTTCTTGAACGAAGAGTGGAACAAAATGTATGACTATTCTTTCTACAAAAACCATTTTGAAAGCATTGACGTGCAGTGCGTATTATTGCTTCTCGAAGGCGCAATCAGCCATTTCAAAAGTACGTTGCCCATGGTAGAAAAGGTACTCGATATTCAACCCATAGCAAAATACCCTTTATACTATGTACTTTTATAATTCATAATGACATTACTGTAGTTTATAATAGCCAAGGGCTCTATGGTCTGATGTAATCATGATCATCTTTGTTTAACATAATGTCACTTATAAAAATAAGAGAATTACAGAGAAACAAATCGTAGGTCTTGGCATTTGAAAAATAAACTGGAGGAAAATGCATTACTTGTTTCACGCAAAGAAGCAAAGAACGTCTAAACCTTGTTTTAATTAAAACGAAGAAGTCCCGGTTTGTAAATTAATCATGGAATTGAATAATGCTTTTCAGCCATCGGTACATCATATTCAGCGCTGAAACATTCGCAAAAAGAGCTGCTTGTCCGTCTTGAAAGGAAAAACGACGAATGCTTATCTTTGAAGGGACAACTGGAAAAGTGAGTAGTGCTACATGTTCAAAATGGGGTATTGTATTTGTGTGGTCGTACTAAAAGACTTTACATTGTTCAAGTTTACCAACCAACGATATTTTTTAATAAATTGTTTGCTATAGATCGACCAAGATGTGTGGCAATTGCTCTGCTTTGGAAAAAGCCCTCAATGATGCTAAACGAGAATCAAAAGATTATCGAGATCAAGTCGATGGTATAGGTATGTTGAAGATGATTTCTCTCTTGTTTATGTTTTTGTACTATCCGTTAAGATAGAAAAGGCTGTTAATTCTAATGACAGTGAGTTCTTGCGGAAACCATTCGAATCTAATTAATACTCAAGTCGGTAACTAGTTCTCTTCTAATCTCATATAATTTCATCCTTGCCTTAAATAATTCAAAACCAGTTTTTTTGGAAATAGATTACTTCATATTATACAATCCCGACATGCTCCATTGCAGCAAGAATTCTTAATGCGCGGAACCTCAATGAACCTAATGCTGATAGAAAATCGGCCTTCGATTTGGTCTCGCAGATGATCCTGGGTTCGTCACCTTCACCAAAAAGGAAGAAACCATTAGTTGAAAGGGTGAGACAAAAACTATCAGTTTGCAGGAAGTGATAACACTTGATTGAAATAAAACATTATTCTCAAATAACCTGAAGTGTATTTGCTTTTCAATTGTTGGGGTAAATAACAATATTTTTGCTCCTTGTAGGAATCCCGTGAGTTGCCAAAAGTATTGCAGGAATCACCCATCGTGCCTGCTGCCCCTGAAAGCTCAAAAAATGAGGAGGTCAGGCCTACTTCCGGGACATCGTCTCGTAAAGCCCAAATTCCATTTTCCTCTCCAAATCTTTCGCATATCAAGGTCACTATCCCTCGTTTGAGTTAGTGTAAATATATTTTAATCATAAATCGTTCTAACTCTGTACTTCTATTTTCTGTTGAAATTCAGATTCTTCCAACAACAAAAAGTCCTACGCTTAATATTAGCATCGTCCCAACAAGAACCAAGTGTACACTCTCTCGCAGTTGTGATAATGGTGAACCATCCTCCAAGATTATTCAGGTCAAGAAAAACCTCACCTGCGATTTGGAAAGTGGTACAAACTTCAAGAAAACAGAGACGGATTTCAAATTGAAACTGCCCCCTTTAAAAGAGTCGTCAAGGCGCCGCAGAAAAGTGAACACAGGGAAAACGTTGGAACTTTGGTAATTAATAGGTGCAAAGCATTTCCCTTAACGAGTGAACACATGTTTAGAAAATCAGTTGCTTGTATGGAAATCAGTTGCTTGCCTCTGTTGTCAGTTCGCTATGTAATAAAAAACTCTCCTTGGGAGACATTGAAATATAATTTGCTCATTAGAAGATTCCATGAAGTTTGGGATACACTGTCTGCCATCTGAAAATCAGTCTAATCATTACAGGTCGCAGAGTGAGGATAGTGATGAAGAGAAAAACTTAGTCTTTGACAAAACCACTTTCATATCAGAAACACCCGAGGGTCCTGTAGATGAGAGGCAGAAAGAGAACAGTCCTGTTGATATCATAGTGGAAACGCCTCTTGCTGACCGAACGGACAGGAAGTTCTGGAAATTAAAGGAAAGAGGTTCAATACAGAAAGAGAGCAGGGGTGGGCGCAAGTTTAGGCAAATGAAATTGATGCTTGAACAGAAGGTTTGTAGAGCATTCAGTGTAAAGTTGGAGCAGTGTAACTGTCTATGAGGATTTTATGAAATCATAGTTCTCCCGATTGCTTAAGAACGGTAATTAATGTTGGCAATTCGTTGCAGAAGAGCCATAGCAAAGTTGACTTATTGGAAGCTGTGCAATGGGCTAGTTGCGGTAAAACAATTCCAGAGAAAGATAACCTTACTTCTTCTGAGACTGACGTGCGAACATCCAAGTATGTGTCCAACTAATTACAGTATCAGCATAGAATTAAATTCAATTACATTTTTATGCCTTTTCTCTCATTGTGTCCCGCAGGAAAACTGTGGAAGAACTTATTGCATCAGCCAAACATGATATTACTGATTTCAACCCAGTAGCTACAAGCACGCAGATGATCAAAGCTCCCCCTCGAACTGCTGAGTCGTCTAGAGAACCGAAAGCAACTACCTCTGGTATTGAAAGGTCGGTTATCTTCATTTACCGTGTTTGACTTAAGCAGGGTTCACACACAACGGACGACAGAATCCTGTGAGCCCTGCCTCATAGTCAACATCTCAATGGTAAAATTGAGGTTGTTGTGGTCTAAAATTCCCATCAAAATTGTTGCAGGGATGCTTCTGGCAGAGGTCCCAAACATGTCTACGTCACTGGTCCCGTCAGAAAAAAAGAAGAAAAGAAGAAATTGAGTGGCTGGGAATGTAAAGAATGTGAGCAGGTAAAAACACTCAACTTCAGCCAAGTATATATACCTATTTTTTCAATTATCTACAGGCGTGTTTTATTTAAAAAAAAAACCTTTTCATTTTCTAAAATGATCTGTGCTTTTGTTCTTGCGTTGTGGTTAATTCTCTAGTACTACCAAACTCTCGGCAAGGAAATGGACGCTGAGGATTTGAAAAAGCGGATGAACGCGTGCTCAAAGCATAGAATGAAATTCAGACCAAAATTAGATGAAACACCGCCTGGTAAGGTTTTTTAAATAAGCTCGGTAATATTATCAATGATGCAATTCTTAAATTAGATTTGACAATGTTTAAATAATATATTTGCAGAATTCTGGAAAATTGTCGCTCCTGATACAGAAGAATTCAAGGGCTACTCGTCAATATATGAATACCGTGAATAGGTATAGAACGATTCAACATTACTGTTAATTCTTTGGGTCCCACATTATGTATCTTCTTTTCTATTCTTTGGGTCCCCAAGTGTATACCTTCTAAAATAATTTTCGCAGCACATTAGGTCATGGATTTATGGACTTAGACGGTTTTTGAATGCATTAAACTCGGTTACAATAATGTTTTTTGTTTCTAAAAAAGAAAACAAAAGTCCACGTCCGTGCTTCTCCTCCATAATAAATATTTTTCACTTAAGTCGGTCTTAAAGGAGACTAATAAGTTCCTAGTTTATTTTATTTTGTACAATTTATTTTCTGCATTACGTTGCTATTGTCAATGGCGTTCAAAAACCGGCTGCCAAAGTAAACGAAGTTAATTTTCAGTTGATTGAATTATTAGTCCATAGCGAACTTGGAGGTTACTCAAATATGAGATTCGTCACTTTGAAATAGAAATCTCCAATATGGTGGATTTACTGTAAATTAAGAAGCGAACGGAATAGGATTTATTCTAAATATAAATTTCTGCCGAGAGCAAGTAATAACAACAGTAAAACACTGCATATGATTGTACAGTGGTTTATTATTCCTTCGCTTCAATAATGATTTAAGAAGAGACTGTCCATTTGTGATAGTAATTGTTCCGAACATTTGTGAACGTTCCCACCGAAAAACAGATAGAGTAACTATAGAGGAAAACAGTAGCAACGGTTGTAAATTTAATCATTTTTATTTTTCTTAATTTCCAATTTAACTTTCACGTCTAACGGTGCTGTCGAAGAGCGTGTTTGACGACCATTCTAACGAGTAAAGAACGATTTTTATAGCACCAAGAACTCTCATGCCAAGTTTCTGAAAATCTCCCATGTTCAACACGAAAGTTGCGATAGCTCGAGTACATAATATGAAGCTATCAACCCCGCGATGCCCTTATTCGATTCAGCTTCCACAAATCTTAAGAAATTGATACCAAATACACCTTTTCCTGAAAATGTTGGAAAATACGAATTTACTCACCCTCAAAAATATCCTTAAAATTGAGCTGGCAATTAGGTCAAAGATGCTAGTGAGGCCAAGATAAATTTTTGGTGAAAATGTCAAAAATTTAGCTTTTATAGTTTTGTTGGAAAAGTGTTGTCGGCGTATGGCAGACGGATTTAATTGGATATTCGGATTTTACATGCCTTAAACCGCAAGACATCAAATTTTGAGGGCGGGTTAGATTTTTTCTTGGCGATAATGGTTTATTATTGAATAATGAACAAAAAGTACGCAAATTGAATTGCAAAACAATTTTTAATTTTTAGTGAGAGTGATGAAAACAAGAGATTATCTCTAATTGCAATATGGAACACAAATTCTTAACTCTTAACCCTGTGCATGCGATATTTCATTGTTAAGTGGTGGATCAGGCTAGTTTAACTATTGATACTAATGCTGCCACAATGGCCTCAAAAACTGCATTGAAAACTGAAGTGCATGAAAGCCATCACAAAGCATTTCTGTGTTAAAAATACAGTAAAGAAATTTATATCAGTTTGTAATTTTAAGTATGGCGCCTTTGAAGATGATAGTAGCATCTGATTTTATGATGAGGAGAAATGGGCGATTCACTTTGAAGTTCTGTGGTAATCGCCGTCCGCAGAGTACAATGAGATCGATACCTAGAATTAATATACACATTTGAGTATAAATACATTGATAGGCAAAACCAGACATGTTTTATAGTTCTTTATAGATCTCATGCTGTCATGAAGGCAGCAATGACATTGTGATGGTTGCACAAAACGACAATCGCATGATTTCTACTGCATGCACTGCATATTATAAATAACATAAATATTCACTCTTTGCAACGACAAGCTAATACCATTCCACATTACTGACAATTTTTTTCGGTCCCGACAGATGTTGAATGTATTCAACTTGGTTAGCAATATTTCTAAAAGAGATTTCTTTCTTTGTGTTGGGGTGTATTTTACTGTTGAATATTTTCAGTTCAACGTTGGAAATGTTATGAACTTTGAATTCAGTGGAGGAAACATCTATTGACAATTGAGCATTATATTTATGTACTACAGTAAGTGAACCAGCATAGTTGAGGCGACTCAGAATACTAAGCAGAATACAATAGTGAGAAATCGCAGCGTTAAATCGTGAAAAATGTATTTTGTGCTCTCTATAATTTAGCCTACATTTCATCTAATGGAATGACTCTGGCTAATGATGAATTGCTCAGTAGAACAAAACGTTTCCAGGTTGGCCATCTAAAGCCAAAAGAAAAGCTAACAGACGATTCACCACTAACTCCTTACTGGTATCCAATATGCTCGGCTTTCCTTTAGTGTCAACACGGAAACTTTCTCAGGTTGTAATCGGATTAAAACAGGGGCAACAACTGTATAAGGCTGATACTAATGCGTATTTGACTGAGGGCATTCTCCCATTGCCCTAAAAACAATTTCACTTTTGGTTCCAACAAGCGTTTTATACAAACGTATTGAACGCTATGATGGGTGTTATATTTATTTAATACTCTATTGAAAATAATGAATAACAAAAATCCCACAAAAATTATTTTCCTTGGTGTTTTAATTTCTTTTTATTACTTTTGCCACATTCATTTGTGAATTTTATTTCAGCGTCTCCATGTACTGTCAAATGGTACTATAACTGTGAACTCACCATGACTAAAGTGGCAACAGACAATTAGCATTACACTGACTCGAGGTAAGATAACTGTTTTGCCAATATGGCACGTCTTCAATTTTAAGAGGCACCTAAAGTTGATGAGCGTTCAACCAGATAAGCTGTTTCTTAATGCAACGGTACAGTAACTTAAAATGTCAAAACCCGTAACTGATTGAGAGTGAACCACAAACTTACCACGAAGATTAACAAAACGTTACTCCAAACTGAGGTTACACAGAAGAATTTCAAGGACGGAACTATCTTATTTGCTAATATCACTGATGAGCATGGTATTTTGACATGGCAGGAAACGCAAATCTAAATGCTACATTTTTCCAGCAGAGCTTCAAGAATTGAACCATCATAAGATGAACTCACCAGTAACTGCAACAGCTTCTGTGCCCTCTTCATTTACTTCAATAAACACCTTTTGTTTCACCTTGTTTATAATCAATGGGTTTGATGTGATTCCAGATAAATTTGCACTTTTCTTGAACATGTCTGGTACACCCAGCTGTAGAAATAATGCGTTAAATCATTCGTAATCAAAGCAATGAAAGGAAATCCATCCAAGTACGTAATCAAACTTAACATGGCTTGCCAGAAAACCAAGTTTCTGAGTATCTGATTTCGTTCTTAGCAAGGAAGGATCTAAAACTTGGAAGGTGAATTTATATGAGTCAGTTCTAATTTCGGAAGTTGTGGTAACCACCAAGAGAAATTTACCACGAATTTAAATCAGTTATGATAAGGAGTGTATTGAAGAGAAAAAAAATTATCTCCACTTGTGAAAGATTGTGTGATGACGTTGCACCAAGTTCCGGGAAATTGATTATTTCTCGTTAAACAGATCTCATTCAGGAAGTGAAAAGGACCCCTTGAAATCCGGAAAAATGCTAAGAATTTCTAGAGTTTTTTCAATTTAGGAACCTTGACTTCCAGCAAGCTGCTAAATATCATACCTCAGTCAAAGCTTTTTCAAGATCCACTTCCGTCTCAATCTTGAACCTCGGCAATGAAACGTCTACTTCGCACTGATACATTTTACTGAGAATTTGTTTCATATCGCTCTTTTTTATTCTACTCTCAACCACCTGAAGACTTACATCCGGAAACGGAAGGATAATAATCATGCGAAAGCTGTTATTCTGAAAAGATCAATCATAATATATTTTATGTGGATGCTATTCATAGAAAAAGCTATTACAAAGCACATTTCAAGAACTGGACTTGCCTCGTAAGGCAACTCGAGAAGCTGCGCTTTAAGATTTTCATCGTAGCCGTACTTGAACGAGCTAGTTTGATGCATCATTTTGACTTTGGTGATCCCGTTAACTCCGTGGAAATCCATATCATTGGTGCAAGCTGTATCAAATTTCTTCATCCAATTGGCTTTGAAATGAATGGCGTTAGCAATTACAGCCATTACATCCATGTTCAAGGCATCTGCGTGTAAAAGTGTTAATAAGTATGAATCTAGGGCCATAGAATCCGAATATTCGATAAAAAGAATTCTGACTGTCCGCCGTACGCCCTCAACACTTTTCCGATCAAACTGTAATTGCTACATTCTTGACATTTTCACCAAAAATCAATCTCGGTCTCAGAACGGCCCAATTCTTGAACCACATTGCTAGCTCAATTTGAAGGGTGTTTTGAGGGGGAGAAAATGCATGTTTTCCAATAGCGACCCTCTTTATTATCATTATTTATGTTCAGAGAGACATGCAAAAATTACCGGGCTCAAACATCTTCATTATTCTCTTCTCTGTATTGTTCTGACACCATCTGTTGATGATGTCAGCAGCAGATGCAACGTCTGCAAAGTTCACTTGTTCAAGTTCGGCGCCAAAGTTGACATTGACTATATTTTTATAATCATCCAGAAGGTCAAGCGTTTGATCAAAAAATACGGAAGAAGCAATTTTCAATCCCGGCTTCTAGAGCAGAAATGTTGCAAGTGGAAATGTTAGTATCAATGAGGTTTGTAACATTCTAAGAGCATAGAGAGGAAAGAAAAAAGTCAAAAGACAAGGATTCAATTGCTAACTTTTAAGGATTGGCCGGGATATTTAATTGACAGCCAAACTTACCTGCAATGAATTTATCAACTGTTTGTATGCACTGAACGACATTGCATCATCTGAAGGATTCATATCCAACATTTTGGCCAGCTCGTCTTTGGTTTTTCCTTTAGCACCAGCATACACAAGTGCCAGAGCAATTTGCACACTGAGCGGTGACACGACCAAGTTATCATTTGAATTCTCTTTCCTGAGCTCCTGCAAGAGTAAAAGTTTGTACTAAAAAAAAATACTTCAAACATTACTTATCCTCTTAAGATCTTTTAGTATTTGAGAAAGGTAAATATCAGTAAAATCGTTTACTTACAGTAAAGAGATTTTCAGCGAATTTGGTACTTCCATTATTCAACGCCTGCAGCTCTTTTGAGTCTTTAGAAACAGCACCAGCCATTGTCAATGATAAAATTGAAGCAAACACTAAGGAACTACTGAGAAAAAATCATTAATGATGGAAAAATGTAATAGGAGAAAAATAGGTCGTATACTGTAATAAGCAAAGCTCTAATAAGGACAGTGTATGAGCGAATATTTTATGTAGATAGCTTCTTTTTTTGTACCTGGCAATGAGAAATAGATCCTTGAAGTGAAACAAGGGAGAGCAGGCCGAACAATGGAACGAAACTAGGTTTAGCGATGAACTTATATGAGTTACTCACGGAGAAGTAAGTTTTCCATTGAAGTTGTCATGTGAAGAGCTGTTCAGGGGGATGGGTGGTTGGCTGGTCCTCCATTTTCTGGGGGCCTCTTCGAGGTAGAAGGGAGAGTTTGCAATGGTTTTGGATTCTGCATTCAATATTAAACCATAGTAATCGCCCAAGAATAAACATTTCTATCCCCACCATCAAATTTCATACACGATGTTCATAGACATCTAGTATCTCCGGATTATGGAATTTAAAAAATTCTGCCCGTCCTGCATGTTGTCAACATTCTTCTGAAAGAAGGTGGAGTTGAAATATCTTAGGTATGCGTTTCTTAGGTAGAGTGTGGGTGGATTCTCCAACATTTTTTTTTTTGCTCTTTAATTTGCAATATTTTATTACATCAAATTGCAAAAAATACTTCGGAACCTCTAAATATACATGTTTCATTTCGATTAATACTGACCGTAATATAATCACTTGCCAAGAATTGCACCTATAATATGAGAAATGATTATACATGGTAAACTTTGAGGTTAATATAACTGGAGATTACTCATTAACAGATTGAAATTGATTTCATTGAATATAGTTTCAATGAATTGAATAGCATCAAACTGAACGGCGATACAATTGATAAAGCAGCAATAACAATAATAATAACCCATCTCATCGCAAACAAGGGAAGGTGTTTTAATTTGTAATTTCTTGTATGGCGCCTTTAAATATACTAGTAGCATCTGATCGTATGATGAGGTGGAAAGGCCGGTTCACTTCAAATTGTTCCGGTGGTGGTGGTAAACTCAACATTGCGGAGAAAATACCTAGAATTAAAGAAGACAGTTACAAGTACCTAGAATTGATTATAAATGCAGATGGTTGCTGTTTATGACTCTCATGGTGCAAAGGACTACCTTTGCACACAATATTCACATCCAGTGATGGTGTAAAAATACCTGAAAATCTATTTTCTTTTTCAACATTTCTGTTGTAGTATTTTTCCATTTTTTCTACAAAAAAAAACCTTCATATATAAGCGATACCGCATACAGATACCCGATTCTCGAAATACAGTACAAATAAGAGGAAACCAAATCTCTCAGAAACACGTAATTTTTTGAGTTCCGCCAAATTTCTGCTTCTCCAAATTTAACCTAAGTAGACCATTCGAGAGTGGATGAAAAACTACATGCGATACATACCTATTTATTTTGCCTTCAAAATTTTTAAACTCTCAGCTCAACTTTATTCATACACTAAAGCATCCAAGTTTGTTTGCAGGTTAAATTTCAAAAAGCCCGCTTTGTACAAAAATAAACTTTATTTAAGAACAACCATTTCAGAAAAATTTGGCGTCAAGCAGCCAGTTCATTGTTGTCATCGTTGTTTATGACATTCTATTGACAAACGCCAGCAAATACAATCGACCCATCTCCCGATACGATATAAAGTTTGAATGATCGGTTGACGAGGAAAACTTGTGCAAATGATAGTGACCTTGCTGTTGGCATGACTCCTGAAAGTAATCAGTTTTCGCCATTACGTCCTTGTCATTTTAGTAAAATTAAAGGATCCCTAGAAATCTCGTCAGAGCAAAATTAGGTTGAATTCAGGATCAATATTATGCACCGAATAAGAACACTCACCCTTTTAAATTAATGTAGCTACACTACTAATGTAGGTGATGATAAAATATGATTATTTCAAATATGCTCAGCTCAAATTTAACTTGTTTTGGAAAGTTGAAGATAAGCATTGTTGACATGTGTTGTATATATTTTTATACATTAAATCAATTCACGGCATATATATAAATATATTGTCTTCTGGATTAACCTGGAGCAATAAATCCAAGTTATGTGGTGGCAAAATACCTCAATATTTCCCCAACATGAGGCAGAGAAACTTGTTAAACATTAAACAGCAATTAGGGAAAGCTTCATTTAATTATCAACAGACTGAATAAAATAAAATTAGAGCAGCTGACAGTTTGAAATGCCACCAAATAAACTCTACAAGGGGCACTCCAGATTTGCGCGGTCTTGGAGCGTTCATATTTTTGAATTCCAACCGACACAAGATTATAAGTTTTCTCTCGTGAAGTATCCAACTTAAGAACGGACGGTTTGCATTGAAATCAATTGGAAGATCGATCATTCGAACTATCGGTAAAACTCCTGAAATACAAACAAAAATTGGCTAATGCGTGGTGAACGTGGCAAGGAAAGTGAGCGATAAAAATATGAATGAAATATCTGATACCGTGGTAACAAATCCAGTTGATTTTTAATTCGATAAAATGGCAATGGGTTAGAGAAGATAACGTAAAAAATATCTTTCACGAAACAAGCAAGTATACGTTTTTATTTGTTTTTTTCAAGTGAAACATTCACTACAACACAGATAATACACAGACAGATAAAAAAGTAGCATTGGTGTGAGGTAAGGCACAAGCTTCATTCATTGAACATAAAATCTCAAATTGAGTGTACACATAGGCAGCATTTTATAATATATTATTATGTTTAATTTATCAGATTAAAATGACTATTTTTTTTTTTAATCATAATAGTGATACTTTGATAGTATTTCCAATATAAAATTCAAACAAAGAATATTAAAGAATTATCAAATACTGGTTTGGAATGGAGATCCTATAGTGGAGGAAACAATATGAGGATATCTCAACAAAATCACAGCCTACAAGCGAGGTAGCACACCGAGTTGATGAACGCCAATCTGAACCGGGAGCGTTCTTGGAAAAAAATTATGCAATGATGTGGAAGAGGCAGATTTGGGACGTATGCTCATCAATGAGAATTATTTTTCCAATCAAGCACTTTCGCCAAGTGGCTTCTTCTGGATGACTTTTTCTAGCTAATTGCTTAAAATAAGTACAAGATATTGAATCACCCATAACTCTACAAGGGGGGACCCAAAAGTTACTGGAATGTCCTTGTTATTCAATATTTTCACACCAAATTTTGGTCATCTCCATAGTAATCACCATTGACCACAACACACTTGTCCAATCTTTTTTCCATAGTTGGAAACAATTCCCCTCCACCACTCCACCTTTGCCAGCCCCATTCCGGTTACTTTTGGGTCCCCCCTCGTTTAGGTCGTAAAACATGAGAGAACAATTACGTCAGATATACGTCTCTACCTCATCGTAAACACCATGAAAACCATAGCATATATTATCAAGTCTGAAATTATTCTAGTTAGTTACCCAAGAGACACTTGATACTGGCAGGGCTCACTGGAAAATGCATCCGACGCCAAAATGTCTCTTAGTCTGCTTTTCAAATTGGCAATCACATAAACTGACACGATAACTCTAAAATTATTTTGCAGTGAGATGAACTAAATGCGGTGCATTATTTCTTTTTAAAATCACAGGTTTCACAAATTCAAATATTTGCCGACACTTTTATCGTCTTGAATTAACGTTGGGCGCATTTATCCAGGAGACACGCCTGGGCTACAAACTGCTCTATTGATCCAATGATATAGCAGAAGAAGCAGCTATTTATTTCCAGAAACGCTGCAAGTAAACGCACCATAGATGAGACAACTCAAACTACCAAGCAACGCAGCAGCTTGGCACATTGTAGTGAATAATTGCAGTGTTGGATCGTGTAAAATCAAATTCGTGTTCCAATAATTTAGCCTAGAGTTCATCTCGTAGAATAACGGCGTCCGGCTGATGAACTGTACCGTAGAACATAACGCTTCCAGGTTCGCCCGCTAAAGCCAAAACGAAAGCAAACGGTCGATCCGCAACGAACTCCTCTCTGATGGGCAAACTTCTCTTCATAATTCTAGCGACTGTAACACCAAAACGTTCTCAGGTTGTAACGGATTGGAACGAGGATAAGAATTATATGGAGTCGGATGCTAATGCGGATTTGACTGTCAGTAAAATATTAGAGTAACAAAGAAACTGGGTTGTTTGTTACTTTTTTCAATACTGCCAGTGTGGGTTAGAGTGTTTATTGAACACGTCTACGCGTTTGATTAATTTATTTATAGTTCACAACAACGTACGTGAGACGGCCGAGAGGAACTGAACGAATAGAAAAGACAATAGAGTATAGAGGCCGTCTGCACGGACAAGATAGACAAAATGTACAGTAGAAGCGGACGGGGAAAGTTTCCCTATTGTCGGGAAATAACAATACGTTTATATCCTTCCAATACGCCCCCATAAACTTATTGTGTAGCGTTCCTAAACAGCATAAATATTATGAATTTGACAATCACATGTAAACATCTAAATATTTTCTAACATTGAACAATGAAAAAATATATGATTAGAAAAATCCAAATTTTGCTATTAGAGCCTCAAATTTAAGGCGAGGCAAAGATTTAGTCATGGGGTCGGCCAACATTTTTTCAGTAGGAATGTACACTATTTTTATATCATTGCTCTTTATGTGATCCTTGAGAAAATGATATCTTATGGCGATATGTTTTGATTTTTGGCTGATAACATCATTGTTGGAAATATGAATCGCCCCCATGTTATCACAAAAAATTTCGACCGGCTGATTTATAGAATTTGGACATATTTCCTGGCTAAGTGCTCTAAACCAAATGATTTCCTGTACACAGGATGATAAAGCCATATATTCGGCCTCTACACTACTCAGGGCAATAGTTTTTTGACGTTTGCTGGACCAAGAAATTAAGCCCCCATTAAGTTTGATGCAAGAGCCGGACACCGAATAACGATCAGTTAGGGCCCCACCCCAGTCACTATCACTGAATGCTATCAAGTCTTTATTGCAGTCCGGGAAGTAACTCAATTTTCGATGAATTGTTCCTTGAAGGTAGCGCATTACACGTTTGACAGCCGTCCAGTGTTGAGGTTGGTAGTTCCTGTTGAATCGGCTCAAAGTGTTTACGGCATATGTTATGTCGGGCCGAGTGATTTGTGACAAATACAGCAGACACCCAATTGCTTCTTGATAAGGAACATTTTTGCAGTAGGGTTCTTGATCCTTGTCCTTTAGGATGAGAGATTTGACGTCAGCTTCCATAGGGGTAGCGACTGGCTTACAACCATCCATGGAGAACCTCTCCAATATCTGTTCAATGTAGTGGCTTTGGTCGATGAATAATTGGCGTTTTTTTCTATCGCGGGTTATGCTCATGCCAAGACATCGGTGAATTGGGCCAAGATCCTTCATTTCGAAGTGATGAGCTAATGATGATTTCACCTCCGCTTTCATTTTATCGTTGTTTGAAAAAATGATGACATCATCGACCCAGAGTGCGACGATTACAACGATGCCCTGATTGTTTCGCACAAAAATGCAGGGATCTGCCTTGGAACTCTTGAATTGCAGTTGTTCGAGGACGTTGGTAATTTTCTGGTTCCAGCACCTTCCAGCCTGTTTCAGACCATAAACAGCCTTCTTTAATTTCCACACTTCGCCGTCTTGTTTGGACAGGTTTGTTGGCGGCCTCACGTAGATGTCCTCCGTAAGATCACCATAGAGATATGCCGTCTTGACATCGAGGTGGTCAATATCCCAATCTTTGATGGCAGCAAGGGACATTAGATAACGCAGCGAGGAATATTTCACCACTGGTGAGTATGTTTCCTGGAAGTCCAGGCCAGGGATTTGTGCACATCCCCGAACTACCAATCGGGCTTTGAAGCGACGGTTTCCCTCAGTCTCCTTGATTTTGTAAACCCATTTCATGGTAAGAGGTCTCTTCCCATGAGGTAGATCGACGGTGCTGAAGGTATCATTTTTTATCAGGGATGTATATTCTTCGTCCATGGCACGTTTCCACAGCGCACAGTTTTCTCCTTCTGTGGCTTCTTTGTAACTCATTGGCTCATCATCATTCAGACTTTGCCTTATAAAAAATGTTGTGCCTTCAGCGTCACCAAACCTTTTTTTCCAAATTCTGGACGACCTTCGCAGGTCGACATTTTCTATATTGTCCAGAGTTGATTCGTCAGCCTCCCAGCCGGTGAATTCAGAATCATCGTCGCTTTCTGGCAACGGTGCGGCTGCAGGGTCTGAATGGGAATCACTCAACAATGACGATGAATCTTGCGGTGGTGATGTTGATTCTTGTTGCAATGAAGGGGTGTATTGCGGCTGTGATTGTAAGGACGTTGGTGCGACTTCAACGAATTCAGTGTTTGTAGAGTTCCTTGCTGAAGGGATAGCGGTTATTTGCGGAGCCACTGGGAACGGTTTATCAGATATCTCAGCAAAGCTGACGTCTCTGCTGTTAGTGACACGTTTTGTCATGGGATCCAGTAGGCGATAGCCTTTTCGACCTTCTGGGTACCCAACAAAAATTAGACGTTCTGACTTAGGATCCCACTTCTTCCTTTTTTGTTTTGGAATGTGCACCCACGCCTGACAGCCAAATACTCGGAGATGGGAGAGATCGGGTTGTTCTCCATGCCAGATTTCGTACGGCGTCTTTCCATTTAAGGCTCGCGACGGTGATCTGTTCATCAGATAGCAAGCGGTTGAAACTGCCTCACCCCAGAACTCTTTTCCAAGTTTGGCGTCGCTAAGCATAGAACGGGCCTTTTCAACCAAAGTTCTTTGAGCTCGTTCGACTCGTGAGTTCTGCTGAGGGGTATAATTATTTGACCGCTGGTGAACAATACCCGCTTCTTTCAGCATCCGAGAGACGGCAGAATTGCATACTTCCGTCCCGTTGTCGCTCCGTATAGCCTTGATTTTACGACCGGTCTGGCATTCCACATGGGCTTTGAATTCTGCCAAGTATTTCTTGGCTTGACCTTTATCTTTTAGAATGTAAACAAAAACATAGCGAGAGTGGTCGTCAACCAGGGTCATAAAATATCGGGCGCCACCAATGGATAACGTCTCCATTGGGCCACACAGATCCACGTGGACGAGCTGAAGTAGGTCCTCTTTCCGCTTCTCACTCCTTCGGAATGGTAATCGTGTTTGTTTACCCATGAGGCAAACTTCACAGGGTTTTTTTGTAATGCCAATTTCCCCAATTCCTGTTGAACATTTTTTTAAATATTCAATTCCGTTGTAGTTCAGGTGTCCAGTTCTCCTGTGCCATAGATCAGATTCCGACGACGAGATTAACGCGAGCGCGCTCGAGTTGGGCTTCGGCCGAATGTTGTCGAGGGTGTTGAGACGGTAGATGCCATTCTCCAACGATGCAGTACCGATAAGACGATTCAACTGATCTCGGATTTTCACACCATCCTCATTAAAAAGGACGCTGTTTCCCCGTTGGACCATTTTGCTGATCGACAACAAGTTGACAGCTGCATCAGGGATGTGTAGGACGTCATGAACTTTGATATTGACGACTTGATCAGATGACGGAGACGAACGGATATCTACTGTTCCCTTACAGGCGACTTGCATACTCGATCGATCTGCGGCGGTTACGACGGATTGTGGGCTCGGACGCTTGTCACTCAGTAAATCAGGGGAGTGAGTGATATGAGATGACGCGCCGCTGTCCAAATACCATGCATTTTTATCACTTATGGTAGTGGCAAAGCATGATAGAAACGCTCCATGTGCGTCTTTATGGTTTTCCCGCTGCTTTTTTTTCCTAACCATTTTAGGTTTTGTCTGTCGGCTATCCGATTGGCCGCGCTGGTCATTTTGTGTCCATTTTGACGATTTTGATCGTCTGCGGGAAACAAACAGTGCTGTATCAGGGTCTCCGGTTGGTTTCACGTCCTGCAAAATGCGAATTTTCACCGCATCGCCAGTGATTCTTATCCCAGAATTTTCCAGGCCCATAATCATAGGACGGTAGTCGTCTGGCAAGCCTGCGAGGAGTAGTGTTCCCACCCACTCGTCATTCACAACGAATTTCAAATCATTTAGCTTTTGGGCCAATGTGAGAATTTCGTTGCAATATTCTTCGCTGCTTGAAAAATTTTCGAGCTTAGCAGTGACTAGACTGCGAAGAAGTGCAACTCTTCGGGCGAGTCCTGCATCCTCAAACGCCGAGGCAAGATTGTCCCAGGCTTCTTTTGCAGATTTAGCATTTATGATGTGGGAATAATTTACCTTATCAATGGCTAGTGTAATCCTCGAAATTGCAGCTTCGTCTTTTTCTGGGTCTGCGGTTATTTTTTCGTCCGAGAACTCAATTACGTCTCTCCAAAGCTTCTCAAGACGTAAGGCAGCTCGCATAGCCACACGCCACGAGTCATAATTCTCACGACCGCGGAGCTTTTCGACGACCGAGTGATAATTATTCATAACTCTTTCCTTTTTTTTTTTTTTTTTTTTTTTAGAATTAATACTTTAAATATCACTTTATCGTGCTGAGTAACGGACAGAAAAAAAGAACGTGAACCTCAACGTGTTCTGTGTTGGAACCTAGGGCTGATAAGACGATGTCTAGACCGACAAAAAAAACGAACTCCCGGCTACGAAACTCCGATCACGCACTTATAAATGTTCAAACAGACGCGACTGGGCCCATAACCTGTGGGTTAGAGTGTTTATTGAACACGTCTACGCGTTTGATTAATTTATTTATAGTTCACAACAACGTACGTGAGACGGCCGAGAGGAACTGAACGAATAGAAAAGACAATAGAGGCCGTCTGCACGGACAAGATAGACAAAATGTACAGAAGAAGCGGACGGGGAAAGTTTCCCTATTGTCGGGAAATAACAATACGTTTATATCCTTCCAATAGCCAGTCACTGCGCAAGCAATCAGATATTATTTCTGTTGACTCACTATTACTAAAGTATTGACACACAATTAGCAATACACGATAGTAAGATAACCGTTTAGCGGTTTAATATTTATAAGGCTAATACAAGGAAATAATATTATAAGGCAAATAAAGTTGATGGCATTCAACAAAATGAGCTGTTTCTTAACCCTTATTAGGGCAAGCATGGAATTCGTTGGATTTTTTTGAAATTTCTTGGTTAAATGGCTTCTAAGGGCCTCCAATATGAATAATATGCAATTTAATTTCAAAAATTACCCATACCTAAAATTTTTTGGTATCGGTGTACTTAAGTACACTTTGACCGGATAGCTGTTGAAGATGCATGATCAGGGTTTTCAATGAAAATCACACAAAACGTTTCTCTCAGTTTTATTCCTGGTAAATTTCTATCAAAATCACAATAAATTTGAAGTAAATAAATAATTCACATTATTTATAGATGGTGTATCAGATTATCTCATCTTGGAGATCGAACGAATATTATTTTACCATGGTAACTACGAAAATAAAGAATGAATAAAACATTAGACAGGCATTGAATGTAAATTTTTTAGGATCTTTGGTTCTTCGAAATTTATAACTATACGAGAATATTTGGGCGGTGTATTCCCGAATTGTCTACATTCATTTTTTGCGAAATTTAGTTTGTAGTGGATTCCGGAACTTTTCTCTACGCTCCATCAGTCTCCCTCAGGGTAAAAAATTCAGTTTCGCTTGATTCTGATAAGTTTCCAATGGAGTGTGGAGAAATGCTTAGGAATCCACTGCAAACTGAAATTCGCTAAAAATGAATGTAGAATTCAGGAATCCATCCCCCCCATATAAAACAATTTACACAAAGAGTGTAAAATAAAATATTATTCGAAATACAAAACCACAACATGACCTCTCTATACTTAGGTACCTACATTGTTACAAATGAATTTGTTTGAAACAATGCCTGTCTTTCTACACGCAGCCTAACGTCGCATTTTTCACATTCGAAAACAGTTTTTTTGACGTGGCAGGGCCTACAGTTTCCTTCCGTGGTGAACTCCAAACGATGACTTACGCCATGACGTCTAATAGAATCAGGGACCAGATTGATATTCACTCATTTATATTCGATGAAGATCTGACTGGCTTCGCCTGTTGATCCAAACATCTGCAAACTAGGGTGAAGTGGTGTAAAAACCCATGTCACAGAATTCAAGTTATGCCCTAATCGCATACCCTATCAGGGCAAAGGTGACTTAAAGACACCTTCAGTTTTTTTCGCCTCAATCGACTTACAAGCAAATAAATTAACAACTTTCACACTAAACAGTAACTAGGGTATATGTACCAATCATTTTAATCACTTTCAACTGAAAAAAATCGATTTTATTACAAAATTGAACAGTTTGAACTTACCTCACGACTGATGAGGCTCAACACATCTCACAAACTGGAACGATCTGCAGTCAATGAGTGAAAACACAACCTTATCACGAATTTCCGGCTAACTGATTTTACCACGCGGTAGAGGAGATCATAGCAAAGAGATATGAGCAAAAAAAAGTTGAAATCGAGGATTTCCGTGGCTTCTGGGGGCATTTTAAAGGATGGTGTACTCAAGTACACTGTGCCCTAATAAGGGTTAACAGAGCAATGGCGCAGGTATTGTTAATCTAGAAAAGCAAATTTTGTAACCCAATGAAAGAGTTAATCATGAACTTACCTCATCGAATAAAGAAACGCCACTCAGAATTGAGATTGTAAAGAAGAAATTCAAAGACGGAACTATCTTATTTGTTTAATATCACTGAAGTGCCATCGGAGCACAAATAAAACAATGAACGAATATCCCAAGCATATTCTGACGTGCAAAGCGTAATGCTGAATTTTCCAGCACTGCAACTGGAGATTTAAAGCTGATCAATAAAAACGTTAACTCACCTGTAACTGCAGCAGCTTCGGTGCCTTCTTCATTCACTTCTATAAACGCCTTCTGTTTCACCTTGCTTATAAACAATGGGCTCGACGAGATTCCTGATAAATTAGCATTTTTCTCAAACATGTCGAGTACACCCAGCTGTAAAAAATGCATATGGTTTATATTAATCATCGCAATGATTGTGAAAACGAAGAATTCAAGTATGCAAAAGAGAAAAACATGTTCATAATATGATGCACTCGGAGTTAATTTCTTCTTCCGAGCATGGGATTATTTCACGCTAACGATGATCTTATTTGAAGATAGGGGCCACATCGATGTTGGGGGAATTCATAACAATCAAGGGCAATCATTTACATGCTCGTATTTCGAAAAATCCCAAAACAGCATACCTCAGTCAAGGCATTTTTCAGATCCACTTCCGTCTCAATCTTGAACCTTGGCAATGAAACAACAACTTCGCTTGAGTACATCGCACCGAGAATTTCTTTCATATCGCTCTTCTTCAAGTTGTTTTCAACCGTCTGAAGAGTTGTGTCAGGAAAAGGAAGAATGATGATCATGCGAAAGCTATTATTCTGAAAATTTAAATCAAAATATATTTGGATGCCTTTTATGGAATATTTGCATGAGTAACAGAGTAAAATTTTGAGAAAAACTGCTCAACTAACCTCGTAGGGCAATTCAAGGAGCTGCGCTTTAAGATTTTCATCGTAGCCGTACTTGAACGAGCTAGTTTGATGCATCATTTTGACTTTGGTGATTCCGTTTACTCCGTGGAAATCCATATCATTGGTGCGAGTTGCATCAAATTTCTTCATCCAATTGGCTTTGAAATGAATGGCGTTAGCAATAACAGCCTTTACGTCCGTTGTCAAGTCACCTGCGTATATAAAGGGTGAATAAATATGAATTCGAAGAAAAAAATACTAAATTAAATTAGCTTGTTTTAATAATATAAAAAGAATGCTGAATTTGTCAAGACTTGGCATTTTCAGTAGTATTCTTAAATAGTGTAATTGATCATAGTGACCGTATTAATTGACATTATGACATTTATGTGTCAGAAACAAATGCAAAATTACTCGGCTCGAATATCTTCATTATTTTCTTGTCTGTGTTGTTCTGGCACCAATTGTTGATGACGTTAGCAGCAGAGGTAGCATCTGCAAAGCTCACTTGCTGAAGTTCGGCGCCAAAGTTGAGATTGACTTTCTTCTTATAATCGTCCAGAAGGTCAAGCGTTTGATCAAAAAATACGGAAGAGGCGACTTTCAGCCCTGGTTTCTGGAGCAGAAATGTTGCAAGTAGAAATGTGAGTATCAATTAGCTTCGTTTCTATAATTTTATAAAATGGGAATGAAATGATGATAAGATGATGAATAAAATGGGAAAAGGAACAGTCAATAGGAAGGAACCAAAATCAATTGCCAACTAATTGGGATTGGAAAGGACATTTAATTGACAACCCAACTTACCTGCAACGAATTGATCAACTGTTTGTATGCACTTAATGACATTGCATCATCTGAAGGATTCATGTGCAACACTTTGGCCAGCTCGTCTTTGGTTTTCCCATTAGCACCAGCATACACAAGTGCCAGAGCGATCTGCAAACTGAGCGGTGACACGACCAGGTTTCCATTGGAATTTCCTTTGCTGAGCACCTGCAAGAGAAAACATGGGTAGGTAAGAATCAAGTGGACTACCTTGAAGTGAAATCTTGATGCGAAATATCTTGAAAATTACATATTATTTTTATTCAGTATTTTACAAAGTAAAATTTTTATCCTCTTAGTAGTTGACAAAGTATAAATATCAGGAAAACCACTAACTTACAGAAAAGAGATTTGCAGCGAACTTCATGCTTCCATCATTCAACGCCTGCAGCTCTTTCGAGTCTTTGGAAACACCACCAGCCATGGTAAACGATGAAATCGAGGCAAATACTGAAAAAATCATTAGTGCGATAGAAAATTGTTGCAATGCATTCACGAATGGTCTAATTCTAATTAAAATATGTTAACTACAATACCGGCCGGTCGAAAAACGTCGATCTCTTTTACCTAATCTCCACAAAAAAAGACTAATGTATAGTTGCAAACAAAGTAAATCATCTATGTTGATCGTTATTTTATTCGTACCTGACAACGAACAACTTTTGTCGGAAAGATCCTTGGAGTGAAACAAGCGAGCACTGGCGGATCTTGAACAACGAAACGAAACTAGGTTTAGCTATGAACTAATTTAGAGTGACTCACTGAGAAGGAGGTTTCCCATTGCGGTTGTCAAGCGTCGATGACCTCCAAATGTTATCATGTTTCGAGAGGGTGGAGAATGTATGAACTGTTTGGAAATTCAAGCATCACCTTCAATACCAAGTCGAAGACTAACTGAACTAATGCCTAGATGAGACCACATCACCTTCCTCCCGCTAGGTATTTATGAATCGCATAAATTAAAACGCAATATTACTCAACATGCAAGGCCACTCCGTCATTGAGGCTCCGATAGGCAATAAAACGGAAAAAACTCCTCAGTTGATAGACCTATCAAGCACTCGGTTTATGACCAATCAGAAACGACAGCCTTCGTTAACATCAGTGAATAATATGCAATTATTAACATAGGAATCGGCGCGACGGTTGTTGATTTCAGTTAGGAGGTACCTAGGTAGTTATTTTTCATAGAATTTGAATACCTAGCAACTCTAACTGGATAGTCATGATTGATGTGATTCATTCACTTCAGCGTTAAAAAAGAGAAGGTCAAATGGGGTGTAAAAAAAAAATTGTGCATAGATCAAGCATTTTGGGGTCAGCAGACGGGTACAAAATATTCACGAGATGAATGTATTTATTTAAATACATTTCATTTAAATAACGAACACTTCAATATTCAAGCTGATAAACCGTTCGAATAATACTGCAGCCTCACCATCACGCTTTTACCATTAAGTGACTTTTTACAACATTCCATTACGAATTTTACAACGATGGAATGATTAAACGTTATTTTAGCTCATAATTTATCGCGTAAAATGCGGAACGGATAAAACACAGTTTATGCTCACAAGGCTACATCCCGGCTTATTCAAGATCACAACAAAAAGCTATAACAATACTCTGCTGAAATAAACAGTTGATAAAATAAAAATCTGACCAAAGAAAACTAGGAAATAGGTAAATACCAATAACACAATACAGTATTATTTTTTAATAGCTAGAAATTAATCTTTTCAATTCGTAGTAATAACAGCGTAGAGGTTCTGGTGAAAGTAGGGTAATTATAATCGACGTGAATCACCTTCGAGGAACAGGTTGATGACATTTCGTGAAATGATGGCGTGCTGGCAGAAAGTAATACTGGAAAATATTGTCCTCGCAGCAAAATACGCTGCATAAGTGTTCATCCAGGTGAATATGGAGAGTTTGCGTTCGTGTTTTTGGTTGTAACAAGTTGCCATCCAGTAACGTGATGGAAATTCCGCGTGACGATTATTCCGCATCCCGCAGCTGGACGGACGATCTTCCTATTTGCCGTAGCTCAGGTACTTTGATTGTAATTTTATTAATATCGATACCTCACGATAAAGCTTGAAGGATATAATGTTTTTTATTGTGTCAAGACCCCATGTTGCTGTGTTTCTTCTCATTATTACAAATAGGACTTTGGTAGAAAGATACACAACACTAAGCAATACGGAAATTGGTCTTAACCGGGATCTTGTGTGGTTGGAAGTATAAAAATATTGGCTGCCAGAGATCGCATTAACACGTTCAGTGCGTATTGCCAAATAGAAGAAAAACCGCCAGGCTGAAACCATTTTTCGTAAAACAGCTCAAAAACAGTCTCGTTGGAACTTGGGCCAAAAGTATGAGTTTCTGACCATATTCATGGCGTGACGCATCGTATGCGTCATCCGCCTGGTGAGGACGTTTCTGGTATTGCGGGCTCCTCGGAATAAACCAAACTTGTTGTATGAACGTGAAATTTATCGTGAACCAACAGGAACAGGTAGTTCGAACTATAAATACAAACATCGTACAAAATGCAGCGGCTGGTGAAGGGTTTTGGTATGTTTTGAAACAACCCGGAAAAAACTTTTTTACGACAGTAATAAAATTGTGAAATAGAATTCCTCAGTTTTAGTTTTCCATTATTTTCTAATTTTCTTCCTTTTCCCATAGCTATACTTCGATTGATTTGTATCTGTATAGGTGTTGGATTCGCAACCAATCAGGTGTATAGAAAGGATGGCCAACGGCAGTGCGGCTCGTTTGAAGAGACTTGCATCCACGCTTGCAGTTCTGAAGATCCTAATATGTACTTGTATGGAGTTTTTGACGGCAACGACGGCATCGAAGCTGCCGAATTCGCTGTTCAAGGGTTAGCAGCTGAACTTCTATTAGGGCAACTGCGAGGCAAAGTTCGGGACCAAGAAATAAAAGAAGCCCTCAGGTAAACATTCGTGCGTATATTGTCGCTGATAGCTTTAAAAAAAACTGCGCCTCTGACTTCACAATGGGCTGTTTCTATAGAGAGAAGACTACTAAAACATCATTGTTATTGTACGGCCATGCGCCGAGTAGGGATCTGCTCTCAGAATGTGGCTAAGTTCATCAGTTGCTCAAAGTGCGATTTTACTTAATAGTGCGATTTTACTTGTCACTATGGATGTTCTGTTCCCGTCTTAGAGACCAAAAAATAGGCGTACTTATTTGAGTATATTAAACACGCACAACGTGCAATATAGAAATAAATTATTTTCAATTTTATATACAATGTTGACTGAGGGCCAAATGACTTGTTGCACAATTATTAATATGAGCCGAACTTGTATAGTGTGTTGGTATAGTTTCTCGGCCAAATAATAAATATTAGGTACCTAGTCGTGGTGTTGATAGATTGCACAGGCACAGGCGTCAATTGTAGCAAGTTGAGCGTCTTACTTATGATAAATCAATTACATCGTTAGACATATATATTTAACTGGAACACAGAACACAAAATAACAGGTACATGTCTTTGGAGAAAACCCAACAATAATCAGCTCTTGATCCTCATCTTTTTAATGCCATAGTTTTTCATTGTGATCTTCCTTTTGCAGCCAGGCTTTTCTCACAGTAGAGAAAAACTTCTTGCAATCACTAGATGACAAAGTTGCTCAAAGGGCATCGCTGCAATTTCAAATACCTGAAGGTCTCATGTCGTATGATGTCTATCAACGATATCCTGATGTAGTAAGTTGAACTCTTTGATTTATTTTAGCTCGCATCATGAAGCATGGCTTTCAAGATTTTTTTTCTCAGGTAGACAGGATAAACAAACTAACGAGGCAATTGTCGTGCGGGACTTCGGCAGTTGTTTCTCTCATAGTGAATAATAAATTGTACGTGGCCAATGTTGGTGATACTAGAGCATTGCTGTGCAAAACTGATAAGCACGGCGTTCACAAGGTCGTTCAACTTTCAGTGGATCACGATCTATCTAATGAAGATGAACTTCTCCGTTTGGAAAATATTGGACTCAATACTTCCAAAGGGCTTAGTAAGTCAACATAAGAAGGAATACACAATATTTTAGTAAAAGGGCAAACACTCATCTAGATAATGTATTTATATCTTCTGAACTTCTTTTCAGGGAAATTAGGAAATTCGAGGACGACAAGATGTATTGGTAACTTTCTTGTGAAAGGCACATTTAAAGAATTTGAAGATCTTGCATCAGCCACCGAGGAGCCCATCATTGCAGAGCCTGAAATCCAAGGTGGCATTGAAATAGACGAAACTTGCCGGTATTAATTTTATAAATAATTAAATTACGTTCTTCAATAACTTAGAATGTTGAGTCTATTTTAAATGACAAAATTTCCTCCTTTGCGGTTTCTCAAAACCATTGTTTCCCTTTGATTCTTCAGGTTTCTGCTTCTCATGTCGCACGGACTGTACAAATCCCTAGAAGAGGCGACTGGAACAATGCAAGTTAATACTCTAATTATTCAAATGGCTGTGGAAGAGGTTCGTTATCTACGCGTTTATATTTTCTATCTAAATTTTGCTAAGAACATTATTTGATTTAGCCATTTTTTAAATCGAATCTTCAGTTCAAGAACCAAACAACACTCACCGGAGTTGCTCAAGCTATAATAGACAAAGTGGTACGGAAGCATACAGACGTCTACTTCTCAGGTGTGGCCACTGAAGTTCGAAGTCGTGAAGATATAACCTTGCTCGTGAGGAACTTCAACTTTCCAATGGCGGAATCATCAACGTCGACTAGCAATGGTAAATATTAATCTGTATTTTATCTTGCGTCTGACCTAGTTGCCAAAAATAGATGGCTAGTTTTGGACATCAAAGTACACAAGCTGTGGAATTATTGATTTCTACTTTTGTACTGTTCTATCTCATTTTGTTTCTAGACCCATTTCATCTGGGCTCATTTATTAGTAAGTTGGCGGTTTTGTTTGTCAAGCTTGACATTTTTTTTTTTTGTTTCAATAATCCACTTTTTTACTTCCATGTTTATATAGTAAATGGAAGTAATGTGATCGTCTGAGAAGTCGAATTCAAAGCAGAGGTCCTATTGGAAGAAATTTTCGTAGTACAATACTCAAACTGAATTCCTGTTAATTGATCTGTTTACAAAACTGGAACTGGGAGTTTCAGAAAATGTTCTCCCAGTGAATGTGCAAAATTAGCCGTTTCCAGATTTAGGATAACACACAATACTTTTGAGATTTAACCGTTCAAAGTGTTTTCAATTTTGATTTATACAGGCTATAAAGTCAATATTTATGAACTTATGAGTTCTTGAAATGTTCGGTTTGGCATGCAGCCTTGATTTTTTTTCTATTGGCTCATAGACATACTTCCACTTTATCAGTATTTTTCGCTTCAGCGTATTTTGCACACTCTATTCAATTTGATAATTGAGAAAAATGAAAATGATTAAAATGACAATAGTTGCCACGGAGTTTTTCTCTTTAGTTTCCAATCTGTTTTTCGATGGGAACGTTCACAAATGTTTCATGTTAACGTGGAAGTGTATGAACTATGCACACCACTGGTTTCTTAACATTAAAAAAACAGGGTTTGTCAATAATCTTGGCAGAGGAGGCCGTGGGGCATCTAGCCTCTCTCCCGAGCCATTCTTTCATGTTTGCATACAAAAGAGAAATCCAATGCATGCCTGATGTGTGGCGACCTCCAAGAAATTAATGTGAATTAATATCACCTGCTCGTTGATATTTCCCCTTGAGAACTTTTTCCAGGCGTTTAGTTTGTCAGTTAAGAATTGTACAAAATTAATTTTGTGTTCTGTTAAACAAAAAATCTGATATAACCAAAATTTCTCTTCTAGCTATCACCTCAACGAACAGTAGGGATACGAATTCGTCGTCTACGCTGTCAAATTTGACGCCACCTCCATCAGAGATTAAACCGTACGTGGATTTCACTGAGTTCTATGCCAACGTTGAAGCTGCTAGGCGAAATGGAACCCTGCCTCAGGATTTATTTGACTGTTGACCATCATGGATACTGAGCGCCATGAAAATAACGTTAATGCCTGACGCAGTCTTGCTGATTTGATAATCCATCTCCGAACTCATGACCTTGTGCCTTTGATCTGCAAGTCTTCACTGCGTGTCTCAAATAAAATATTGCAGTTACAAGCGCACCAACGTTTATTTTGGTTGAATTCAAACTTGACTAGAAATATAGTCTTTCTATGAGATTATAATGAACAATCTCACTCTCGTTTTTTTTCCAAACTGACTTCCCCTCTGAATTCCACTTTTCAGACGATTACTACGTAAGCGAAGTAAAAATAACGTTTCGTTGGACGAAAAAATTTGGCTGAAAGCGCGATAACGGTGAGAAATTGTGGGAAACGAGAGCGTTAATTAGAGATATCTTTTTTGGGTGGGGGAGCTATTGCTAACGGGGTTACCTGTCTAAGGAGCAGCCCACCTCTCGGCTTAATCCTGCTTACGCCTACATAGAACAATATGGTTAATTGCTGTCGGTGTATTCGTAACAGAGTACACATAGAATCGGCGATCATTTAAATTTGTGCAGCTGTCAGCAATAAAATACACGGCCTTTCTGTTTTTACGAACTCCCCTGAATCGCCTGGGTAGCTCAAGCTTGGCCTCCAGGGGCTGTAATAAAGCAGCGCGTTTTATCCGAAATAAAATCTTAACGAAGGTTGAAAGCTTGTGCTATAAATGTGAAAAAATTGTTTTGCATTCCTTAGAGAAACGTGCGTCCATTTAATTGAACATATTTCTGGCAAATGATGGGCGGAAAGCTTTCTTGCTGTATATCTTGATTCTTGGTAGAATTTGAAGTTACTCCCCTTTCAATTAGCACCTTTTATCCCTGTCAGCCTCGATTTTCTTTTTCACCGGCTTCCATCTCTCCCTTGTTTTTCTTTTTTTCCCGAGCATCGAACAGTTAGAGTCTCGAACTCGGAGGACGCGGTTGGCAAGTTCCAGCAGTCACACAGCTCTCATTCTACTTGGTTGAAAATTACTACAGTCAAGGAAAACCGACGTCCAATGCCGACGTGGATGAACGTCTTTGTAGCCGTGCTGTTGGTAACTTGTCTGGCGACATCCGCGCGTTGTCATCTGTCACCAGAGAAGCGATGTCAGTCTATTTGCCAGCTGACGCAACTTGACGAGCAATGCAGATATTGCAATGCAAGATCGCCGGTAAGCTTAATTTTTTCTTACAGTTTATTTTTTAAAAATGCGTTTACGGTGAAACGAGTTTATATTTTAGAAAAATTCTATTTTAGAAAAACTAGCCTTTAAACTAGGTTGGACCAAGTTAGGATTTTTTTCACCCTTTTTTCGGAGCACTATTATGTTAAGTTGGCTGAAACTTGCCAGTAAAATATTTTTTTGACACTGATAATAGCTCTTTTTTCTTACTAATCAATCCTCTACTCTGATCAGGCAAAAAAAAGTAATCAGGCTGGTGTTGTAAAGGTTAAAATGTCACAGAAAAAACAACTTGTCACTACAAACGAAACCTTTGAC